>OU015745.1:45667608-45679695 GCA_907169655.1 Acomys percivali | reverse complement strand
AAAAAATAATGATCCCTGCCCAAATATTTAAAGT
The DNA here is from genome assembly GCA_907169655.1 of Acomys percivali. Classification (NCBI taxonomy): domain Eukaryota; kingdom Metazoa; phylum Chordata; class Mammalia; order Rodentia; family Muridae; genus Acomys; species Acomys percivali. The sequence continues at coordinate 45,679,661 of OU015745.1, read as the reverse complement.
TCACATATTTGTTGCCAGTTTAAATTGTACAGTTTTCAATTAACATTTTTATTGCAATATAGTTATATCATTTCTCTCCAGTCCCTTTTCTTCCTCCAACTCCTTCCATGCCTTTCCCCAACTCCTTCCCAAATGCCTGGCCTCCTCTTCCCTAATTTTTATTGGTACACATATACATGCAGACACACACATTACATGCCTTAATATGTAAATACAATCTCGCACTCCATTTAGTGTTATTTGTCTAAATGTGATTTAGGACTAAATTTTTGGTATTGTATAACCAATTAGGAATTCATTATAGGGAAGACTATTTCTCCTGCTTTCAGCATTCCTTAATTGCCTATAGAGTTTTGTTTTGTTTATGGGTGGGGTACCGTGAGAATCCCACACCCCCCCCATCCATTTTAGCTAGTCTGTTGGTTTTACATTTGTCAGGTCTTGTTTAAGTAGCCTAGGTAAAGCTTCCCTATGATTTATAGAAGACATAGTCTTATAACAGATCCTGGTCCTGTGGCTCTTATCTATCTCTTTACCTCTTCTGTGACGTAACCTGAACCATATTATAGACATGTCCATTAGGGATGAACACCCTACAACCAGTTGTTCTCTGCACTTTTACCAGTTTTGGCTCTCTGTAAGAGTTGATGTTTGTCACAAAGAGTAGGTTCTTTGGTGAAGCTACACTTACTTACCTGTAGGTAGAGGGACAAGCACTTAGAATGCAGGTGGGAATCACCCTGATTTACTAAAGTGGCTATATAGTAAGCTCTTCCTTAAGACCTCACTCACTCTGGGCAGTTGACTAGATTTCCAGCACCAGGCATGACTTCCTTCCTGCCATGCAGGCTTTAAGTCCAATGTGACAGCTGTCGGTTACTGCCAAGGTGAGTGACACTATTGCCCCTTTAGAGATATCCTGCCATGCTGGTTGTTATGAGTTACAGGGTTCAAAGCTAGGAAGAACTCTTTCTTTCCTTGGTGGGTTGCATAGTATCTAACAGTTTGGTCCTCAGAAAGAGGCTTTCAGATTAGAGTCAGACCTATCCTCTGAGTCGCGGCTTTAGAGTTCACAGTGGCCTCGGGATTAAGGACTTACCTTCAACCTCTGGTAAGCAACCAAAGGCAGCAGCAATAGCCTGGTTGAGGAGGTTCTTGGACACCTCTGACCAACAACTTGAAAATGTGTTTCTCATGCCTGGCACTGGGGTCTTATTGGATAGTCTATGGCTCTTGGGGGAATCATTGTCAGCCAAAGTGGCTCACTTCTAAATCGTAAGCTTTTACCTCATTTACTGTTGTTGCCTAAAAAGATGCAGATGATGAGTGTGCACACTGTGGGCAGTGGAGGATGGTCCAGGCGGTTAACCCCTCATGGTTAAAGGATAAGCATGCAAGGACAATGGGGAGGTGTTTATGAGTGCTACACTTAAGAGAAGAGTGATCATTGAGGCACTGTTCACACAGCTGGGACACTGTGGGGTGACACTACCCTGATGGGTTCTATAACATGGTAAAGTTTGATTCCCTGTCCAGTTTAGCTGTTACCACTAATTCTCACAGAATCATAAATTTCATGACAACTTTGATGTTGCTTTTCTTTATCAATGCGCTTCCAGCCTCTAACACAGGGACTTGCTCACAGCAGGCAAAGGAAAAAAAGAAAAAGAAAGAAAGAAAGAAAAAAAAACACCTTGTGGAATTAATGAACACACAAATGAATTAATATAGGAATTAAATCTAACATCTTGATTTGGCCTAATAATAGTAACTACAATCCAGTGAATATCTACTCTGCCTGTAGCTTCTATTATATTTCTTATTAAAGTTCTAGAGAAGAGAAAAAACTGCGGTTTTCATTCTACAAATGAGGAAATGAAAGCTCAGAAAGGGAACTGAGTTAGTTACGTGACAGAGGTGAGACATGAACCTTTGGTTAGCTGACCCTTAAAAGCATGTGACCCTCCCTAACCCCAGGAATTGTCGGCCAATGTCAGTTCATGAGGGAAAATGGAGCAGGGGCAATGGATGGGGAGCTCAGAAGCCCAATGAATAGGAACAGAAATGATGACACTCCAAGATCAGCTTCGGAGAGGCAGATCAATTTTATTCAGGGTGAAGGAGGGATATGAGGAACATTGCGGAGGGGGTAGGAATATCCAGGGTGGACAAAGGTCATTGGTTGAAGTGCTAAGGTACTGAGATACCTCCTTAGCATAGGGAGGCATTCCAGGAATCCTAGATGCTTGTTGAATCGGTTCTTATGGGAAGAAAGGGAGTTAGACCCATAATTTCCTCCAACATTCCTTAGGTAGAGTTTGTGGGGTCCAGGATCTCCCAGGCAGAGAAGAGAAAGCTTCATCACCAACAAAGGGAATCCTCCGTTTTGCACCAAGCTAAGGACTTCCTGGTAAGGGCAGACTTCCAACCTTAGCAGCAGTATTTCCCAATAAAGGCATATTATTTTCTTTATGCCATTTGTTTATCTTCATCCAAATAAGTCAGCAGTGACTCAAGCTTTTCAAAACAGAAAAGGTATACCCAAATTGTTTGCTCTTAACTCCTGCCCTTTCTATAGTGCCCTGTCCCCAAGGCTCCCCCAACTGAAGCTCCCCACTCCCCACTGAAGCTCTTGACAAAAGTCCCTTGAGGGTATTTTGTGCAGCAGCTGCCAGCACACTCTGGTCCTGTAATAAATGTGATGTCAGAAGTACCATAAGAGACAGAAGTCATTTTACTTTACTTCAAGATATGAGTCACCATCTGGAAGCCCAGATACGCCAATCTTAATTTAAGACCAGATTTTTTAAATCTAACTGCAATGTGTGGAAAATGCTTATCAGTATTCAAAATGAATACTTGGGTCACTCTGCCTAGCAAACATTCATTTTGTTAGGGCCCTCGTTCGTGAGTAAAAGTGGATGGATTGTGCAAATAGTTCAATCCCATTTCTGTATTAGTTCAGGCTCTTATTTGATGGGAGCGGAAACTCAGGTGAGCAAGAATAAAATGTAAGGAGGAAATTTATTGTAAGAAAATACAGTCTCTCCTGGAGCCTCAGGGCAGGATTGCACTGGAGACCCAGCACATGAGGTGTCAATACTTTTCTGTTCCTCAGTCCTCATGGCAAAAGAGTCATCCACTCCCTCAATTTTATCCCATTACTCAGGAGACCATCAGAACTGGGAATTCCATGTCCAGCTTGTGTCTGTTGACTAGTCCTGGGCAGACCATTGAGACTGGAAGGCAGGAATCCTATTTCATAGATGTTTTTATTTGTGTGGTGATCATAAGGATGAAGGTGTATGAAAGGACCCTCTTCACAAAGAAGAAAGATGAGAGACAGGGGATCACAAGCATGTGGGCCATTTTCAGTTGTTCCCTGCTGTTCCCCATATGACAAAAAGAAAAAAAATCCCCAACTGTGCAAAACCAAATATAGAAAAGCCAATGCCTACTGTAAAAGTTTAATTTGTCACAGGAAGCTGGCTCCTTAGGTACTCAGGAATCCATAGGCTTTGGTCATAAAGTGACATTTAACCATTCTACATGCTACAGACATCCCTTCCCGGTGTTTCTAAAAATCACTACATTGTATTAAGCCTTTGCCTTATTATATGATTTTTGTATTGATGGAATCACCTTACTTTCTGCTCTCCTAGTAAGTTACTTTTGCTCTCTTATGAGAAAAAATGGCTCCATCCTAGCTAGGAACTCCAACGGAGCTTTTTCCTGGTTTCTTGGAGATCTCGGGCTGGCTGTCTCTCTGTATTCTGTATGATCACGTGACTTTCAACACCTCATATCTCACTGCCCACAAAAATCATCCTTTAGCGCGAGCGTAAAAGAAAACCACTATCCTTAGCCACCACTCTTTTCCAGATGTGTCTCTGCCAGCCTTCCAAGGCTGATCACACATCAAGATAATACTGTGTACCAGGGATGGATGTATCTAGCCCATCTTGTTAGGACCTGATCTTCATATAAAGCAGATCCTTCTCTGACCTGGTCCCACCAGACTGTTTCTTCAGTGTTCCTACCTGGATTGTAATCCTCTGGAACACAAATACAGCCTGTATCTCTTTCTCTGTTTGCTGAACAGCTACCATCTTCAGAGGCCAGCACGCCCTTTGTTCCCACCAAGGCTGCACTCTATTGTGTATCTTACCCTGGCAAGTAAGGTGACTTCATGTCTGCATATACATGGGATTTCTGTTGCCTTGCAACTAATTGCTAAGCCATTCATGATTCAAATACAACTGATTAAAGTTGTGGGCTGTGCCTCACCAGCACAAAACAGACTTGTAGTCAGTTTGAGACTTACTGGCGTCTTTACTCCATGCAAGTCACCCACGCAAATGGGATGGAAAGGCATGTCATGCCTAACCTTAAGACATCATGATCGGTGTATTTGGTATATAAATACACCCAGCAAACTCTCATGTCTGGGGAGAGTCAATGGCAAATTAACATACATGAGATTTCCAATAAGTACCATGAACCGTTTTCTCCCATTCTACTCAGTTCAGGGATACAGTTATGAAACGTTCTTCACCTTTCTGAACATTTCTAGTTAAAACCTTTAGAAGTGCTTCTGTGCCCAACTCTGTGCTAAATATTCTGCATATACAAATGACTCAAGTGGACAGCCAGGTTTGAAGACATTACTCTACCCTTTTTATTTTATTTTATTTTATTTTATTTGTAGTTTGGGGGATATACACACACTCACCCATGTGCCCCAGTTGATCTTAACAGGAAGCCTAAGGAAACTTCCTTTCATCTGCACCGCCCCCCATCATCCCCCCCCCCGCCCCGCCCAGTCCCTATGATCAGGGTCTGTGCAGAGGCAAGCTGGACTCCTGCACATCAGAAAGTTTCCCAGGGGCTGCTCAGGTGGGTGGGGAGGGGAATGGAAGCATAGAGGGAGGGATCTTTTGCCTCTGACTTTTCACTGAGCTTCAAACTTTGTCCTTTGTTTGTCCTCTGACTTGGGGATATGTCACCCCATCTCCAAAGGTCTTCAGAAACAATTGGGATGTGAACCCTTGAGGCCCAATCAAGTCTCTATCAATTACGTGATGTTTCTGAGTGGAAAGAGACACTTTGATGCAGAGTTTAAAGGCCTTGACATTTAGACCTTGGAATCTAATATTTTGGGATTCTGTCCTTGCTCTGTAATTTTCTGTGTGACCTGAGGTGAGAAAGTTAATGTCTCTCAGCCTCAAGCACTTTCACCTGCTAAATGGAGATAGCAATAGAAGCCACTCTCTGGGAGGACTCAGGATTAAGTAAGATAACCCAAGCCATTATGAGGGGTGGGAAAAGAACTGCCCCCACATGATTACATGATTTCATACACACACATACACACACACACACACACACACACACACACACACACGGTTTGTCATTTTGAAACCTCCTCAGTAGTGATACTGCGCACCACGCCTGAGCATAAAAGCTAGCCAGAGAGTCCAGTCTCTGTAAATTAAGTTACTCCCACCGCACAGTCAGAACGAGTGGTGGGGAACACAGTGAGTAAAGCCAGAGGACCTGCACTCAAATACTAACTTTGGAGGTCAGTAACTGCAGCATTGTAGCAATTACTTCAAACCACCTTGTCAAAGCAGGAACAGAATCCACTTCTATCTTGAAAGTGACAGACACTGAATAAATCTTAGGTTGTATACCTGTTTTAATTTGTTTTGAGATGCAGTCTCATGGAGCATGACTTTGAACTTGCCAACCCAGTCAATGGTGACTTGGAACCTCTGCTACATCGGCCTCCACCTACTGAGGACTAGGATTCCAGGTGTACAGGACCAGTTCTTGTTATTGCGGTGGTAGGTCTCCTGTGCGCTGAGCAAGCCTTTAATCACTCGAGCTGCATTTCCAGCCCGTGACCTGATTTTTAAAAATTGACAAGAATCACTTAGTGAAGTTTGTGGAATGTTGTAAATAATTTTAAATATTTGCTGTGCTTGGATTTATTTGTGATACAGCGTTTCTTCTCATTCTTATTCTTATCCTACATGAGCCAGGTTCTCTAGTTTAGACTGGCTTTAAATTCTCTATGGAGCCACGAATGGGCCTAGAATACCTGTTTTCACTTCCAAAGTTCTGACATTATAGGTGTGTGCCTGTAATTATGCCCAGCTAGTGTAACGCTGGGGGTTGAATAAAGCGTAACAATATCAGGCAGTCTATAAAAGACCATACATTACAGCCTGAAAAACCTTGGGCTCTTTGGGGTTCAAAGCTTTGGTCAGACACAGTGACTCACAGCTTACTTCTCTGTGACTGCTTTTGTGCTCCCTCAAAGTAGAGTGTGTAGCTGTGACAGTTCATAAGTGTCCCCCAACCCCAAGCTTCACACATTCACTTACTATCTGGTCTTGCAGAGGAGAGTGGTGGCTTTCACGGTAAGCAAAGCAGTGTACCTCACCGAGCCCCCACAGCAGAAAGACTGACGGCTGTCTCTAGTAATAAGGAGTCTTCCACGTTGTTTTGCGTATGAGGAAGTGAAAGCATAAGAATTATGCTGTGAATGCTCTAGAGTGAAAACTAACCACTGACAGATAACCCAGGGAATGTGTTAAGAATCAAAACTCTATATTCCTGACCACATGTCTCCAGTCCTCCTTTGGTGATGGTAGGAATTGGGTGGGTTGCTGCAAGCTACCATTTTATTTTGCTATGACTCTGTCATATAGAGAGTATAAAGAACACATACCTAGCAAGTCAGCCTTCAGTTCTATATCGCCTCCACTGATGACTTGCATGGGGTGCCATGCACACAGCCTAGCCTGGCACTTTGTGGCGAGACTTACCTTGGCAATAGTAAGGCTTTCCTACTGCCTTCCATGTTGATAGGTACCCCCAGTGGAAACTCTGACCTCACCAACAGAGTTACCTCCGCAAGGCAAATGCCAGCGTAGTTGGTGAGTTAGCTCTGTGGACTGTGGCTTGCTTCCCTGTAGGCCTTTTGGAAGTCTTCTCTGTAGTTAGTACGTATAGAGTCTGTTAAAACATGTGGGTTCAGAACTTCGCCTGCCTAGGGCTAATTTTATTCGAGATGGTACCATTTTCCCTTTGATTTGTTTTTGAAATGTATGCCTAAGATTCTGGCCCTAGGAAAACATTCCCATGGGATCAATTTGCAGGATTCTCTAGTTTATGAAGACAGATCATCCTCCTGTGTGTACGTTGGTTTGATATGAAAATGCAAGTGCTTGCCCTACATCTAGTTGGTAGCGGGCTCGAGATTTTCTTTGTAAAGCCAGAACTTACACCGCACACTCCATGCCACAGTCTTCCCTTCTCGGCATCAACATCGTAGATAGTTTCTTAAGAATGAAACCCTAAAGTCCCGGGGAGGGGACGAGTGGAGGGGGGGCAAATGAATCCCAAGTCCGTACTTCAGAAGCTCTTTGTTGACAGCTAAAGCAGAGCCAGAAGTTTGGGACACCATAAGCCCGCTCTATATCCTTCTAGTTATGATTGCATCCCTCACATATCCAATATTCTCAGTGCTGGACTCAAATGGTCAATGGCAGCAGGGTTCGCAAGGGGGTGGCTGCATGGAAACACTTAGGAAACCCTTGCATTGAGATGTAACAAGAATAAATTAATAAAAATTTTTTAAAAAGAAAGAAAATAGCTATTGTGAAAGAAAAAATAAATAAAAGAGATTGGAACTCAAAAAAAAAGTACAGTAATCAATTGGAATGCAGTTATAAAAAGTACCTTTTTAGGGTTATTGATTAAATATAATGTTTATACAGACAATTTCATATTTATCTTTGTGGTCCCCCTCCCTCTCCCCCTCTCTCTGTCTTGTGTGCCTGTCCATGCACTGTGGTGCCCTGTGGAGGTTAGAGGACAGCCTTGTGTGTTGATCCTTGCTTTCTACCTTGATTGACACAGGATCTCTTGTTCCATTGTATGTATTCCAGGCACTAGGCTACCTGGCCTGTGGAGCATCCAGAAATTCTCCTGTCTATGCTTCTCCTCTTGTCATGGAGCCACCAATTGTACATTAGTATTCTTGGCCTAGTTTCTGTGGTCTAAGGGGGTATTTGCACCAATACCTTCAATCTTGCACAAGAAGCACTTTATCCACTGAAGTGTCTCTATCCCTCTGTGCAATTTATTTTTATATTAAATAGCACCAGTGTAGGCAACATTTTTAATATAACTTTTTAAAAATTAATTTATTCTTATTACATCTCAATGGTTATCCCATCCCTTGTATCCTCCCATTCTTCCCTCCCTCGCATTTTCCCCTTATTCCCCTCCCCTATGACTGTTCCTGAGGGGGATTACCTCCCCCTGTATATGCTCATAGGGTATCAAGTCTCTTCTTGGTAACCTGCTGTCCTTCCTCTAGGCAACTTTTATACATGGAAATTTATACCATTTTACCACGCCCTCAATTGAGCATCTTGGTTGAGACTTACTATGTGCTTAAAGTTTAGCATTTACTGATGTATAACTCACTGCCAGGCACTAGGATGGGTGCTGAGGACATAAAAACCAGAAGCTAAAGAAGTTCTCACTTTAGTCCCCAAAACTCTGATGCCATTAAGATTTATTCCCCAACTCAGTTCATCTATCCTCTTTCCTCAAAGGAAGTTATGTTACAAAGTTTAAAATAAAAAATTAGCTGGCAAGACATGCAGAAAAATAATGATTCTTTATGGAGTCAGGGGGCATATACATTGGAATTACTAGGTTAAAATTCATATTTATTTTTTTTAAAGACAACATAAACTTAGAGAAAAAAATGACTATGCTCATCAGCTGTGTTTGCTTCAGGTAATAAACTTCCCCTAATGAAACCTGGAACCACAGGAGCAGTTTTAGTAAGCGCATCCCACGGAGGCCTTGTTCTGAAATCACTATCCAATGATGCTTCTCGGAAGCATCATTATAAATCACTTCCCTTTTCTGTCTCCTTCTCTGCTTTTTCTCTGCTATGTCATGCTGAACATTTATCTCTATTACTCTCTTTCTGCACAGCCTGTCCTACTGTCTAGAGTGCTCTTTGGTTTCACCACCACCATTCTGTTTATGTGCTATCCTCAGAAAATCCCCAGCATTTTCTAAAACCACTGCAGCTGTATCTTCAGTGTGCCAAGTCCCTTCATCCCCATCATGCCCATATTCCAAAACTCTGAAACTGACAACTCCACTAGTCCAAGGCACTCTTAATGAAGACATTCTGGTTTTTATTTCATGAGTTTCTGGTCACCTCATTTCTATAGAATGCAGGGGTACAAAAGGGCCCATTTCTCACTCTATCAGGGCAAATGAGAGAGCAGCCTTTGAGTGTTGTAGATTCACCAAACGCTTTGTCTCTTTGCAAGAGAAGGTTGATTTTTCTTTTCCATGCTAAGGGGCATTTAGATTGGAGACTGGATATGGTCATTGTTAATTGGTGGTTTCAAAAAGAACTTTTTTCTGATGTAGAAGTTAATGATCATAGACTTCCTTTAGCAGAACTTTCTATATAACTTTTTCTCATCCTAAACATGAAGCTACCTGTCAGCATAGGTAAAAGAATACACTATCTTGTAAATTAAAAGTAATAGAAACTGGGGCTAGAGAGAATAAAGAGGAAGGATGGGTGGAAGAAGTTGGCCAACACATGCCAAGTTATAGTAAGAAAAGAATAAGAATTTCTAGTGTGATAGTAACAGTGGGGGACCTGATACACTGTCCCATTTCAAAAGGCTCCAAAAAAAGGATGGTGAGGGTCTTCATCATACAAGGGTAGCCCATGTGTAGTATGAGCAGACAGATGTTTTTAACCTGATTTAAACATTTTGCACTGTCACAATCAAAACACATGTATTAAAACAGCGCATTACCTCATCAATGTGTTCAATATTTGTTTTTCATGTATTAGTTAAAAGTAAACGTAATTAAAAGTAAGTCCTCTGATAGCACAATATGAGAGTTCTTATACGTATCATAGTGTCTGTATTCTCTGATTCAAGAGTAGCACCTTTAAGTGGTTCTTTCACTGATACTCGCTGATGTTTACAAAGCTTTATGTTTAGTGGCAATTTATTCATAATAGGAAAAGAAGTTAGTTACTGCAGATGATTAAAAAATGATTGAAACATTTTTTATCTTAACAAGGTCAGGCTGATTTTAAAAAAGAAAAAAAGTGTTTTATCTGATTTTTTAAAAACCCATGTTCTTGAAAAACATTGTCACATACGTACCATGCTAAACCTGAGATGGGCTAGTTTGTAAACCTGACCAAAGTACCTTACTGCCCAGACATGATTTTCTACTATTGTCTACTAGCAGAATCTTTGAAAACATAGAGCTGTCTTTAGAAATTCTACCTGTGCTACCTGATAAAACCACAGCTTTACTTTACTTATTGAAAAGAGGAAAAAATGTTTAATGTGAATGGGCAGGGTTTTTGCTTGCATATATGTCTATATACCATATGTATTCAGTGCCTCCAGAGACAGGAAGAAGGCATTGGATCCCTTGGAACTGGAGTTGCAGACAGTTATAAGCTTCTATGTGTGTGTTGAGAATGGAGCCTGGGCCCTCTGGATAGCCAGTGCTCTCAGCCATGAGCCATCTCTCTAGCCCCCATAAAAGACAACCAGTGTTTTGTTATGTAATGTGTGTATATGTGTGTATATGTGTGTGTGTGTGTGTGTGTGATAAATATAATTTACATTCACTCATTCTCTATTTTCTTCCATAACAAGCTACTTAAATTTTTAAATTTAATTTTTAATGGGTTTTTGAAAATGTGTGTGTAAAGTGTTAGATATTGTTATGACATTTCAAACTTGGTGTATTTTAATGATTCTCTTTTGCCCTGCCTCTCCCAACCCCTGCCACTCCTATTCCTCACTGTAGCTTCCCTCAACTATTTACTTAGAAAGATTTTTATAGAAAGCCTCTCTGTTGTTAAGATATTTCAACTTTATTTTTATTGTATGTATATGAGTGTTTTGCCTGAATTTCTATGTAAGTGTCATTTGAGTACCTACTAAACATAGAGGCCAGAGGGCACTGGGTACCGAAAACTAGAAGTACAGACAGTTGTGAGTCTCCATGTAGTTGTTGGGAACTGAACCTGGGTCCTCCTCAGAGCAGCCAGTGTTACACTGTGTAGTAGTATTTAACTCAAGATAAACACATATGTGTCCTTGTACTACCCATGGATCCCTTTTTTATGGTAAAGACCCTTTCTTGAAGCCCTTTGAAATGGGGTAGCGTATGACCACTTTCTACACTCTCCCTACTGTTAACAGAATACAAGAAATTATTATTATAACCTTTCTTACTATAACTTAGGGTAAGTTAATCAATGTTTCTCCATCTATTCCTCCTCCTTGTTCTCTCCAGCCTCTGGTGAACACCATTTCTACTCTAACCTTCTACTAGATCCAGTTACTGGGTTTTTTTTTTCCTGTCACATAGTAGAGATGAGACTTATGTTTTATATTCTCTATGGACAAGATTATACAGATCTTTTCATCCTAATCCTGGATTACTTTGCTTAACACAATAATCTTTAATTACAGTCATCTTGTTTCAGAGCAAAGGGCTTTATTCTTTGGGGGTTGTATAGTATTCCATAATATATTTGACTCTCCAGTTGTTTTCTTTGCTTGGCCACTGAGGACAAGGAACATGGGAGGGCAGCTCTCTCCTTGACATAGTGATTCCATTTCCTTTGCACATATACCCAGAATAATACTCACAGTGTATACTTTTTTCTGAAAATTGCCTTTATATGTCTACTACTGGATTTCAGTTAGGCTATTTGATTTTTCACCATTGAGGGTTCTTTTCATATTCTAGATATCAATTCATTGTCTGGCACATAATTTTCAAGTATTTCGCCCCATTCCAATGGCCATTTCTTCATTCTGTTGATTCTTTCCTTTGCTGTGCAGGAATGCGTAGTTAGACATTTCACTGTGTTTGGGTTTCCTCTATTTTAGGGGTATATGAAAGAAAGAAAGAAAGAAAGAAAGAAAGAAAGAAAGAAAGAAAGAAAGAAAGAA
>OU015745.1:45637895-45667598 GCA_907169655.1 Acomys percivali | reverse complement strand
GAAAGAAAGAAAGAAAGAAAGAAAGAAAGAAAGAAAGAAAGAAAGAAGTGGAACAAGAAAAAAGAAAAGGAAAAGAAAGAAAAAATAGTGCCCATTACATTGAAGTAGCTTCTCTTTCTGCTATATAAGGAAACACCACTATATAACACTATCCTTTTGCTCAAATGCATTTTTGTTGAAAAATCAGATGTAGTCATATGGAATTACTTCTGGACTCTTTTTTTCTGACTTCTTGATCTATGTATCTGTATTTATGCAGAGTCATGCTATTACAGTCACTATGGCTTCATTGTACACTTTGAGGCTAGGGAAGGTAACACTTCTCTTTCATTCTCTTTGCTCAAGATGGCTTTCAGTATTCAGATATTTTATGGATCCATAAAAATTTTGGATTGTTCCTTCCTAGGCTCTGAAGAAGGCAATTGGTATTTATATCAGCATTTTACTGAATTTGTAGATTCCTTTGGTCAATATGAACCTTTTTACAAAGCTGATTTTTTCTAACCCATGAACAACATGGGGTACCTTTCTATTTTGTGTGTGTGTGTTTTCAATTGACTTAATCAATGTTTTATGATTTTCATTTTAGAAATCATTCATGCTTCTTGGTTTACATTTATTCCTAATTGTTCAATATTTCTGTAGCTATTAAAGGTGGGTTGCTTTCTTAATTCCTATTTCAGGTAATGTACATAGGGTGATGATAACATGGTTACTATTTTTGGACGGTAGTTTTCTTTCCTCCAAACTTCGATCTCTCTCCTCTTCTTTTTTTTCTGTGTGGTTTTAGTATTTGAGTAAAACTAGGCTTGTGGAATGTGCTCTCAGGCATCTCTTAATTTGATAACTTAGGGAAACATGATGTTGTTTATCCTTTAAATATTTAGTAGAGCTCAACAATAGAACCATGTGGTTCAAAATGTTTAAACAATCCATAGACCTAAAGAAGCTAAGTAACAAGAAGGACCTTAGGGAGGATGATTAATTCTCATTCAGGAGGTCAAATAGAACAGAGACAAACATGTGTTTGAAGAGAGGAAACATGAAGGGAGCCTACCATATAGGTCCTCTGGAAGATTCCACCCAGCATGGGATCAAACTAGATGCTGAGACTTACAGCCAAACTTTTGGCAGAGTGCAGGGAGTCTTATGGAAGAGTTGGGGCATAGAAGGACCCAGAGGGGACAGGAGTTCCACAAGGAGACAGACAGAGCCAACAACTCTTGTCCCAGGCTGGCCTGCAGAGACTGATGCACCAACTAAGGACCCTATATAGAGAGGACCTAGACCCCCTGCTCAGTCTGCATGTGGGTCCCCTAATATGGGCAGCAGAGGCTGTCTGACATGGACTCTGTTGCCCACTTGTTGACAACTTCCCTCTGGCAGGACAGCCTTGCCAGGCCAGAGAAGAAAAGGATGTAGGCAGTCCTCATGACACTTAATAGGCTGTGATCAGACTGTATAGGAGGAGGGCTCCCCCTTTCTAAGGACTAGGGGAGAGGGAGAGGGAAGGAAAGGGAGGGAGGAGGGACTAGGAGGAGATGAAAAAGGGGCCTCAAATTGGGGTATAAGGTGAAAATTTTTTAAATAATGAATTATTTAAAAATTTACATCTAGCTTATACCCCAGGTGGTGTTAGAAGTGTATGTTCCTAGATACCTTCATCGGCTCTGAACTATAGCTTTCTTTGGAGATTTTTTGCAAGATGAAGAAAAGGTTTCTAAGTGGTTATTACTGTACTTTAAGTATTTTGTTTATTCATCTAGAATAGAAACTATGCTGTGGTGAGAGCAGCATATAGCAGGAGTCCTAATGCTCTCTACTTCTTCTTTCCTTCTTGTTTTAAGAGGTAGCAGTGTTAGGGATTGATCCCAGAGCCTCACATATGCTTGGTACATGCCCTACCATGGGGCTATATTCTGAGCCCACTTTCATTTTAAAGAACTTGGAGACACATTTCTCATTGAGTTGCCCACGCTGTCCTCAAGCTCAACTCTTTAGCCAGAGTGAGCCTAGGAGTTCTGGTTCTCCTGCCCCAGCTTCCTGGCTTCCTGGAATCTCAGGCCTTTATTACCAGGTCTGCTTCAAATATATTTATAGTTGGAATATAATATAGTAGAGAAAAGCATTTGAACCAGAATCCAGTGAATATCCATTCACTGAACTCATCGACAGCAAAGAACTCAAACAAGAACCACAGCATAGGGGTTGGAGAGATGGCTCAGCAATTAAGAGCACTGACTGTTCTTCCAGTGGACCAGCACTACATGGCAGCTCACAAATATATATATATATATATATATATATATATATATATATATATATACACACACACACACATATATACACATGTATATGTATATATATTGTGTGTGTGTATATATAATTTGTATGTGTGTTTGTGTTTTTTCCTGAATGTATGTGTGTGTGTGTGTGTGTGTGTGTGTGTGTGTGTATGCCACAGCATAACCTGCAATCCAGAAAACTAAAAGTTCTTCTCCCAGGCACCATTATCATCCTGAGGAAACTGCTTTTGTAACTATGAATTCCTTTCATCTTTAAAGGTCCTTTTGTTAAAACTGATATATATACTACCTCTTTTTTTGTATTTGGCTCGATTAACTGGCTTTGTTGACTACAGCAGTAGATGGCTTGTTTCCATTGCTACCTTTTGTCTTAGTGTATCAACATAGCAGTTTAGCTCTGCTGCTGCTGAACATCTGAGTAGCTTCCTTTGGGGCTGTAATGAACAAAGCCTCTGTGGGTAATTTTATATGCTTCTTGCCTGCTTGCCCTTGTTATTACAGGGTACATGCTTACGAGAGGCCTAACAGTTTTCCACAGAAGTACAAACACTCCCTGGCTCATGTCATTTGGTCTGTAGACATCTTTTTATGAGCTCCTCAGTGTCCTCCCAATAAAAAGAGGACAATTTAACTTAGATTTTTAAGGTCTGTTATACATTCGCACATGACTCTTTCATACTTTTCCCTTCAGCTTATCTTTAATGACAACTTTCCCAGGTTTGACTTGAACACTGTCATTTACAAGTCACTTTCTATTTTGTTTAGGGGAATAGCTTTTTGTTTATCAAGAAAGGATCAAGCAAAACCAGGAAAGAGAAAGAGAAAAGTGTTCTGTCTCAGACACTGTTATCTTAAAGACCTTGCGTTTTCACAAGCACCATCGGGAGCTAGCATCCCTCTCCAAGTCTTTCATGTATTATTGACTAAAGTAGAAGCTTAGGATGAGCCATCCAATCCATTCACATAGCTCTAATCCCTACATTAACCTATTAACCTGAATATAATTTACAACAAAGAGAAAAACTTTAGCCTTAGGTTAAAATGTATGTACTTTTTTTGGCAGCTTCTCTCCAGTGTTAGTTCATTAACGTCATTAACTTTCATGAGTGTTTCTTCAGAGAACTGAATACTTCAGCAGTCACATTCTCCTCACCAGATTACCATTACCAACTGTTTGCCCACAAGCTCACATCTCACCAAAGTAGAATACGTATATACTCAGGCAGCTCACTATAGGGTCACACATTGAGACCTTATATGTAGAGATATGGTTGATATTTCAAAGATGCATTGTTTTAGATTACATAGTGAAATATCATTTTCACTTAGTATTCCAACTTAACTTTTCAACTATGTGTATGCATCACATTTATATTGCTCAAATGATAGTTAAACACTGTTTTTGCCGATTAAAATGTTAAGGTCTGAATTACATCACTTTAGAATTGAGCTCCTTTATTCATGATGGCCAATATATCTCAAACATCAAAGGTGATACTGTGGAAGCCTACAGTCTATAGCCTGGCTGTAGCATAATTACTATGCCACTGAGTATTCACAATTATCTTAGGAGGTGTTTTCATAGCCACCTTTTCTGAAGCTCACAAAGTTTAAGGCACAAATCCATGCTGCATGGTGTACAAACCACAGAGTTGGCATTTGAACCTTTGTTTGGCAAATTGCAGAGCTCAGGGGTCTTTACCATAGTCTCTTCCCATTATTGCTGACTCTGCTATTTTCCATTTCATAATAACAAGAGAAACTCAACAGTGCAGTTGATTATTGTTAGATTATTATCAATTGTTATAATCGATAGGTGAGGTGAATTCTTAGGACTTTGCCTGTACTAAAAGTCTCAGGAAATCAATACTTACTTGATTTTCTCTCCCAATCTTTTTCATCAAATTTAGAGAATGTCAGAACTTCTGTTACGCCCTTAGGCATTTTAGCATGATAAAATTTTAATCATTTTGTTATAGCAACAACTATAATAACAATAATAAAGTGGTAATAAGACACCCCAGTTTGAAGGAAGTTTTAATCATTGTACTGAATGTTTTATAGGTCTTTGCTTACTAATCCCCAGAACTGCTTGATGACTCAATTCCAAATGGATTAAGTAAATAAAATGGGATTGTATTGGAACACTGAATTGGACATTGCAGAGATGGAGCTGGCAGCAATGCATCTGGAGTAGAAAGGGCTCACAAGAACTGGGTTTCTCATCATCATCACCTCCCTCACTCTTCTCTTCCTCAGCTCAGATTCTGTCCACAGGTCAGGTCACATCTTCAAATTCAACAGAAATGAATCTTCTTTTAACTCAGTATTTCCACACAAATCTCAGGTTGAGTTTGGTTGAACCAGGTTAGAGCAAAAGCCCACTTTCTGTCCACTGTTTGTGGCTACTGCTTGGCCATGTCTAAGTCACCATACTACCGACAGCTCTTATCCACTGCACAATGTGAACTAAAGACAGACAGGAAATGCCCATGTTGTTACCAGAGAAAGAAATGAGGCAGCAGGTAAAAGGGAACAGTGCTTATCAATGTAAACAAGTGGTGTTCATTAGCATTTCCATTCACAAACAAATCAAGGTATATAATGCTATAGTTGTTGACATTTGCCAGATATAAAACAGAAAGCCAATAATCCACCCAAAGGTCCTCAGGATACTTGTGGGCTCCTCTCCATCCCTGTAGAATCATCTTTGTGATCAAGGTTGCTTATCTCATTCTTGGTAACTAGAGTCAAATGTCAAACCTGATAGCCATTTTTACCCTGAAGCTCCTTCATCCATATCTATCTAAGAACCCATGGTCAGAATATAAGAGGTGGTGACAAGATGATAGGCACATGGATTCACTTAAAACTCTCATGAGGTATCTACATAGCAAATATAGTGGCTTAGAATGGCACACACTTAGTACTTCCATAGTACCCATGGATAAGAGTCCGGGCATGATTTAGAGACTTTTTATTCTTTGAAGCTCATCAGACTGAACCCAAGTGCAGGCTCAGGCCAGGCTCTCATCAGATGCCCCAGTGTGAAAATGAAGACGTCTAGCTTCCAAGGGTGGTAATTAAAGCTCTTACTAAAGGGATCAGAGTCCACTCAATATTTTTTTAAAATGTATTTATTCATTTTACATTCTGATTGCAGCCCCCTCTTCTCCTCACACTCTCCCTTCACACACCCTTCCATCTATTCTCCCCGTTTCTTTTCCTCAGAGAAGAGGTAGGTCCCCCATGGGTACCAACCTGCCCTGGCACATTAAGTCATTGCAGAATTAGGCAGATCCTCTGCCACTGAAGTCAGACAAGGCAGCCTGGTTAGAGGATCTGGATCCAAAAGGAGGCATCAGAGATGGACCCACTCCAGTTGTTGGAGGGATCTACATGAAGACCAAGCTGTGTATCTGCTACAAATATGCAGAAGTCCTAGGACCAGTCCATGCATGCTCTTTGGTTGGTGGGTCAGTCTCTGTAAGCCCCCATGGACCCAAGTTAGTTGACTCTGTAGGCTTTCTTGCGGAACCCTGCACCCCTCTGGTTCCCTCAATTGTTCCCTCCAACTCTTCCATAGAACTCCCTCAGTTCTGACTAATGTGGATTGTAGCATGGTTATCCTATACTTTATGGGTAATATCTTTAGGTCTGTGTATTATAGAATGGTTATCCTATATTATATGGATAATATCCACTTATAAGTGAGTAATATTATACCATGCATGTCTTTCTAGGTCTGGGTTACATCACTCAGGATGATCTTTTCTAGTTCCATCCATTTTCCTGAAAATTTCAAGATGTCCTTGTTTTTAATGGCTGAGTGCTACTTCATGGTGTAAATGTTCCACAGTTTCTTTATCTTCATTGGAGGTACATCTAGGTTGTTTCCAATTCTAGCTATTCTGCATTAAGCTGCTATGAACATAGTTTAAAGATTCTCTTTACTTTCTTTCCATATGTACATTTCTTTGAAGTGCCACCACTCACTTATTCAGCACCAACAATGGAGAATCCATCTACCTATAGGTGATGATGTCTTATCAGTAAGGTATACTGTATTTGTTTTGACAGGTAATGCAACCTAAATTTGATCTTGGTTTGCGTGTGTATGCATGTGTGTATAGAAGCCATGGGTCAATTACAAGTGACTTTCTCAATTAAGCTCTGCCTTATTTTTCAAGCCTGAGTATCTCCCTGAAGCTAAAGCTTGCTGCCTCAGCTAGGGTAGATAGCTTATCAGCAAACAAGCTTTCTTGTACGGAGGATTCGCCTGCCTTCACCTCTCAGGACTGGGATTACAGGGATGGATCCCTAAGGCTGACTCTTTCTAAATGTGGTTATAGAGAGTTGAAGTCAGGTCCTCATGATTGTGTAGCAAGTATTTTACCTGACAAAGCATCATCCCAGACCTAGTTTTGAGAGTCACATTCAATCACTCTGTATTGTGTTAGTTGAAAGTAAGTCACCAATCTCATTCCTGCCAAGGAGGAGGAGGTGTTATAAAGGGGGGTAATGTAAGGCCGCACTAGACTCTGCATTGGCCAAAGTTATTCTTCTAGTACACAGAAGTTCAAGTGTATGTGTTATGGTAGGTATATATTATATGCAAAGTCTACAACATTAAAATATTTTTAATTATTAATTAATTTATTTATTCAGGTTACATCTCAATTGTGTTCCCATCACTTGTATCCACCCATTCCTCCCTCCCTCCCACTTTCACTCTGTTCCCCTCCCCCTAGGTCTCTGATGGAGGGGGACCTCCTCCCCCACTATATGGTCATAGGCTATCTATCAAGTCTCATCTTGGTAGCCTGCTTATCTTTTCTATGAGTGCCACAAGGCCTCACCACCACGAGGAATTGGTCAAATATGGGGCACCAGAGTTCATATCAGAGTCAGTCCCCACTCTCCAACATTTTATACAATGAATTTGGCATCTGAAGATTTTGGTGTCTTTGTGCAGGAGTCTAGAATGAGTTCCTCACAGACACTGAGGGATGTACTTGGTTGTCAACAACAATTTCCAAAGTTGGACACTCTGCTGAACACTTAAGATAATACTATGAAAACATGCATGATCACTGCCCTTTGGGGTTTTTATTTCTTACAGGAAACAACACTAAAGCACTTAGCACATACTTTTAAAGATGTAACTGTGGAGGTGCATAAGTGAAGGCCATAGTGATTTGAGAGCACACTATGAAGTGAACAAGGTACCACTGACCTAACCGAGAGGGTAGAAAGGGCTTCCCCTGGGAGATGGTAGCTGACACAGAATACTCAACACAGACACCTACCTACAACAGAAAGAGAAAATGAAAAGTAATCTTCCTGATATTTTTAATGTGCATGCACTTTGTGGCTTTTATATGGTGAGTGGCAAACATAATATATCAAATTTAAAGTCAAGAGGGAAAAGTAAAGGAATCACTGCTGGAAGATCAGCTTCCAGCTTCAGAAGTAGCTGCAGCAAAGGGCACTAACAGCAATGTTGGGGATGCTTCCAACCCTTTCCTGCATTGATTCTGTTCACTTGCAGGCTTTTATAGCCTGGCACTAAGGAAGAAGCAAGCTCCAGCCATCTCTCTCCATCAGTGAGTGAGGTGGGGAAAACCCTCTTCTTTTCTGTGGTTGGATCTCACCATGAATAATTTGGGTCAGTTGCCTGAACTGTTAGTAGACACTGGTATCTAGAGATGTCAGGAACAGCACGGTCAGCGATGAGTCTTATAGGACCGGGGCTAAAATCAGGACCTTTCCAACTTCATAGGCAGAAAAGCCACTGGCTTGTTTAAGACAGAAAGCAAATAGGAGCAGCAAAGCCAGCATCTGCTGTAGAATAGCAGTGACACATGTCACTGATGATAACGGTTCTAAGAAACCCCTCATTAAAAGCCTCTCTGATTATTCTTCCTCGCACAAACTCATTCTACCAACTTCACAGAACGAGACTCTAAACAACCCTGCTTGCAGTAGCTTCCCTGTCCACATAGAAAAACTAACTCTGCAATCTGAAACTGAACTGCAGGAATTTTCTAGATATCGGGCCTTCTGAACCCATTAGCATTCTTTTCTCTGCCCTGCAGTCTACCCAGAAATCTGTGTGCAATGCACACATGCAAACATGCCTCTGAGGCTGCTGGCCTGCTTGCAGGAGGTCCATTAAAGGGAGGCTCATTTCAAGCACAGATGGTCCCCTGGTCACTTAGTGTCTGCCTGTGGCCAGCCTAAGTAAATTCAGGTGGGCTTAGACTTCAGATCACATCCACGCAGCCAGGGAGGAAATGAAACCTTGTTTATCATCTTGATAAACCGTCTCTTTCAATGCCTCCGGATGCCGTATGCAACTTGGTGGAGTCAAATACTATTAAATTGTCATCACTGTCAAAAAGAGAAGTAATAAGTTTTTCTACCTGAGTCATCCTTAATGACTTCTACCATGTGAAACACAAATCAGTTTCTGTTTGCCTTCTTTTCCCTTAAATGTGTGTGATGTTTTGATCTCCCTGGCTGTTGTAGTGGAGCACAGGCTCATATTATAAATAAATATAGACTTTTATTATTGCCTCTCAGCCAAGCCAATAAAATACCAAGATGACAAGGGTCAGCCTCTCAGCCAGGGCTAAGCAGAATTATCTCCCTGGAGTGGCTCACAGAAGGCAGAGATTCAGGAGCCTCTTTCACTGGGCAAAAGCTTTGGAGGTGTCTCCAGCCATCCTTATCCCTGTGATTAAAAACATTGGTAGAGGTTACACTAGCACACTAAGGGTGGAATGCACCTCTGTTAATCTCATCATCTTAAAAGGTAATATAGTGAATGCGCCTGGCTGTATTGCCGGCAACAATTCATCCCCACATCATTGGCTTTTAAAATAAATTAGCTTATCATTTTATCATAAGACATGATTCACCAGTGAGCTTGGACTTTCAGTTAAACAGGAGTAAGCACTCAGAAATAGCCACTAACTAAACTAAGGATAGCACACTATGGCCCATCAGCCAGGGCTGGCGCACCATTAGACTTATGTGGTCTAAAGGCTAAGAGCACTCTCTACTTTTTTGAAGGCCTGGAAAAAAGTAATCAAGAGGAGATGATTTATGACACATCAAAATTACATGAAACTCGAGGTTCCACTTCCATAAATAACACTGGTATGGGCAGACAGTCATGCTCACCTGTTCACATATTGCTCGGAGCTATGTACATGATACAACAGCCCAGGTTGGCAGTTGCCCTTACCAGAAGGCCTACAGAGCCGAGAATATTTACAGTCCGGACCTTTATAGAAAAAGTTTCCTGACCTCTGATCTAAAATATTGCTAGCTGCTGCAAGGACAAAAGGGGATCCCCAGAGAGTTTTTGCACAATCAATTAACTCTCAGCATGGCTGTGACATGTCAGCTCCCTTAACACCTAGTTGTCCAACCACAGCAAGCTTCCATAGCCAGCCTCAGGACCAGAGGAGAAAGAGCTATCAGTTGATGTCAGCACCATGTACATCAGATGGAACCACTGTACTGTCCATTCTCCATGTTTGCCTGTGTTTTGCACATGTTCACGCATTTGTCTTCACTACCACTCTTAAGGGACTAAAGATTGCTGTCCGCTACTTTGTAGATGAGAACAGTAAGCAAAGAAAGCATTATAGTTTTCTTGAGATAGACACATCTGATAAAGCATGGGGGCTGTATGAAAATCATGTTAGCATGGCCCCCAAAGTTTCATCTCAATCACTATATCTGTTATCATTTCACCTCTATATGGACATCTGAATTTTGTTTGTTTGTTTGTTTTTAATTAATTTATTTATCCACTTTACATCCTGGTCATAGTCTCCTCCCTCTTCACCTCCCAGTCCCCACTCCTTCCCTCTCTTCCCTCCCCCTCCCCTACTCCTCAGAAAAGGGGAACTCCACTTCCAATCCACCCCAGCTCATCAAGTTGCATCAGGACTTAGAGTGGCCTCCTCCTCTGTGGCCTGGCAAGACACTCCCCCCCAAAGAGAATTAACCAAATACTTGGAAACAGAGTCCATGTCATAGACAGCCCCCACTTACCTTACTAGAGAAACCACATGAAGCCTGAGCTGCCCATTGACTGCATCTGTATAGGGGGCCTAGTTCCAGTCCATGCATAGTCCCTGGTTGATGCTTCAATCTCAGCAAGCCCCTCTGGGCCCAGGTTAGTTGGCTCTGTTGGTCCTCTTATTGTGATCCTGTCTCCTCCAGTTCCTTTTATCCTTCCCCCCACCTTTTCATAAGACTCCCTGTACATGCCATGTTTGGCTGTGAGTCTCAGCATCTGTTTTGAAGCATTGTTAGGTGGAGCCCCTCAGAGGACAAGTCTGCTAGGCTCCTGTCTTCAAGCATAGCAGAGTATCGTTAATAGTATCAGGGCTTGGCTCTCTTCCATGGGTGGGTCTTGGGTTGGGCCAGGCATTGGTCTGACATTCCCTCAATCTCTGTTCTATCTGCTCTATGTTTATTCCTGCACATCTTGTAGGCAGAGTGAGTTTTGGGTCAAAGTTTCTGTGAATGGCTTGGTGTTCCACTCCCTGTACTAGGAAACTTGCCTAATTAGAGGGTGTCCTCTTCAGGCTCTATGGCCCCTGCTACTACGAGTCTCTCCTAGAGTCCTCATCATATCCTCCCAGGAGTCTGCCCTGTCTCGGGTCTCCAGCTTGTCACAGAATTGCTCCTGACCACAGGTTCTCTTTTCTCTACAGGTCTTCTGTCCCTCACCCCTGCTCTCCCAAGGTCTGATCTCCTCCCCTGTATCTCTCTGTGCTCCCTCTCCTACCTTGTTCCCTCTCTTCAATCACTACCTCTGTCTATTCTATTTCCCCTGAGTGATATTTAAACTTCTTCCCTTTTATCCTCCTTTTTACTTATCTTTTGGGGTCTGGCCATTATAGTATATTTATTCTGTATCCTATGGCTAAAATCTACTTATAAGTGAGTACATACCAATTGTGTCTTTCCTGCTCTGGGTTACCTCACTCAGGGTGATCTTTTCTAGTTCTACCCACTTGCCCGAATTTTTCATAATTTCTTTTTTAAATAGTTGAGTAGTATTTCATTGTGTGAATGTACCAAAGTTTCTTTATTCAATTTTTCGTTGAGGGACACCTGAGCTGTTTCCAGATTCTGACTATTACGAATAAAGCTACTACAAACATAGTTGAGCAAGTGTCCTTGTTATATGGTGGAGCATCTTTCAGGTATATACCCAGGAGTGGTATAACTGAGATAAAAAAAAAATAGACATTGACGTCATAGGACAATAGTTCTCAACCTATGAGTTGTGACCCATTTGGAGGCTGAAGGACCCTTTCACAGGGGTCACCTAAGACCATCAAAAATGCAGATATTTACTTTACAGTTAATAACATTAGCAAAATTACAGTTATAAAGCAGCAACAAATATAATTTTATGGTTAGGCATCAGCACAACATGAAGGGCTATATTAAAGGGTCACAGCATTAGGAAGATTAAAACCACTGCCATAGAGACTGCTTCCTGACAAACTCCTTTACTAGATTTTTGTTCATTGGATTATATTGACTCTATAATCCACTAGACATAAACAAAATACTAATTTATTGTTTGTTTATTCATTCTCTTAAGAAGCTGGTAGTAACTAGCCCACAGAAAAAAGTAAAATATAATGCATGGGGTGTTGTATATGGTTTCCATGTTTCATAATTGTTGAAGAAAGGTCTTGTAATTTAAGATCAGTCTGTGCCTGAGTAAGAAGATCCATCAATTGGCAACAAGTCCTCGACTGAGAGTGTGTCTTCCAGAAGGTGGTGTCTTCTAACAACTTTACTTCTGTTGTCTAGCATCATATTTTTAGCCTCTCAGCTTTGCAACTAAGCCAGTTCGGTGATACTGGTCTGTGAACATGCTTGCCATTCAGAAAGAAGAAATGTGTTAAAATAGCAGTGATGGGCTGTGAGCATCATATTGTTTATTAGTCATTCTTTTATTATTAGTCATGAAGATCTTGCCATCATCACGACTGTGTTCGCTTCAACATCCACCATATTCACCTATGGAGGATAGTGGGAGAAACTCCTGTAAAGAGATTTTTTAAGTTTATATTTATTATTACACTTCTTTACTGTTTTTAATCCAAGTTTATTCATGTTTGTATAGATAGCATTGTGTGTATGTATAACGAGAAAACATAGATCCCAAATGAGTGTCAGCATGTTAAGTAGGCAATGTAAGATTGCAATAATGGGGCATTTAGGATACCCACTATCACACATAGGCAGTAAATGCATGTGGCCCCCAACAGGAGGCTTCTAGAACCTGAAACATAAATGCAGCTACTTCCAGAATCCTGAAATCTGTCTTTCCACCATCATCTGGTATAAATGCTTTTTAAACAAAACTGGACTTTTATATCAGTAAGAAGAACTTGTATGTTGCTCACTTTACTAATTTCCCATCAACTCTCTAGTATGCTCAATATTCCTTAAAGACAGAGCATTTTATTTCCAAGGGACAAAGGCTTAGAAGACACAACTTTGTAACCTCAGTCCCCAAGCTGGGTAACCTAAGACAGCCTTATTATTTGAAATATCATTTCAGTATTAATATATTCAACCTCAGTGCCACCTTTTTTCATAGAATCTAGAGAAATTAACATAGCCACAAGAGTTCCTCTTTTGAAATAGGATATCCTGTGTCTTGTCTAGAAATTGTTTCCATATCAAACTCAGCCTTCAAGGCTACCGAAGGAGAAGCAAAGTCAGATTGCCCATCGCCTGGCCAGTAAGCTTGGTTCAACTACAGAGCTAAAGGTCCTGGGAAGATTTAGACCAAAACTGCTTTACACTGGAAACGTAGGCAGAGACACTTTCTTAGCTTGTGTCCTAACAATAGTAGTAGAGTGCGTCTAATTATCATAGATGATAGGCCAGCGATGTTAAAGAGCTCAGATGCTACTACTCAGTTTCTAGAGACTTTTGGGGGTCATCCAGGATGAAAATCCCTCTTTGAGAAAGAGGATCCCCATTTGTTTTATTAGCCATCCAATATTTTAATGACTGTGTTATAGCCAATAAGTAATTTCTAGCACAATAGTAGTTTACAATGTATGGAGAGTAAGTCTAGTCCAAGCATATCTGGGGAGTGAGAATAGAGAGGTAGAGGTAGATTGTCTGCTTCATTTTTAACAAACAAAACTCCCCAGATGGATCTGAGAGGAACACAAATGCAATTTGATGTCCAGCCTGTTACACGGACTATAATCCTCAGTGTCACACAAAGCCTTTTTTTGTTGTAAAGTAATAAAAATCCTTATTTAAGGAACAGTCAAAAATCGGGTATTTTGTTTGTTTGTTTGTTTTCTGAGTTTATTGTTGCATCTTTAGGTAGAATTTATTTCTATGTGAGTAAAGCCATTCATAAAAATGATTCATGCAGCTGAGTGCCATGGCATGCACTGTATAAGTCATTTCTTCCTTTAAAAAAAAAAAGAGGAATCTAGTGAAGAAGATAAGTTGCTCTGGGTGTTACTTTAGTGTTTTATTTCAGAGAGAGTGTGATAACTGAATCCTGTCACCCCATCATTGACTAGGTAGAGAGGAGAGGACGCCTATGGTTCATGATGGTGAAAGGAGGAAAACTTGGAGACTATTTCTCCCATCAATATTCCTATCTAGTTTAAGATCATCCCAACAGTATCAGTAGCATCACATTCCCTTTGGTGTCTACTTTGAATCTAGTATTATTACAGTCATCTGTCCGTACTACTGAACCCCCATACCTATTTAGGCGCCTTCATATAACTGATGCTATCATTTACTTTGAGAAACCAAAGTGTAGGGTGAAAAATAAGAGGAAACATCAGATCCCAGGACTTGAGTCTTAGCAACTAGCTTCTAGAATCTGTGGTCTCTCTCTCCATTAGAGTATGCTGTTTCAGACATGGTTTTCCTGTCCAGATTTCTTCTTCTTTTCTTAATCTTTCTTGTACATTCTTAGAGCCCTAGAACAGAGAAGATGGTCATTTATTAAACTTCAGCTTAAACACATCAAGCAGCCATTTTGCCCTGCCTGACCAGACTATGCCTGAAGATCCATTAGTGTCTCTGCTGTCAATGATTCACAGACAGAGACACTTGGAGCTTCCTCCAGTCCATTGGGTCAATAAAGCATTTTTTAACAGAGTCTTAAATATGCATTTCTGACATCCACTACAATAGATTCCCAAAGAGCTATTTTTAAGGTCTGATCAGGAAGTCCCATAAAAGTGAATCTCAAAGCCTCTGCTTTATCTTACATATTACGGCTTTTCAACAAAGGAACTACTTGAAGTAAAATGAAAATTTTAAGTGCCCAATTAATCTTGTCAATCTTAACATACTTCAGCCTAGGTTTTATTAATTCCCTCCAAATATTGCCTTTGATTGTGTCCTGGTTTGCTTTCTACTGCTGTGATAAATATTGTGATCAAAGTAACTTGCAGAGAAAAGGGTTTATTTTAGCTTACAGGTCACAGCCCACCATTGAGAAAAGCTAAGGCAGGGACCTACAAGGAGAGCAGACACTAAAGCAGGGAACATGGAGAAAGCCACTGACTGGCTTGGTCTGCAGCTCACATTCAGCTACCTCTTCTTTACAACACAGGCTCGTCCATCTTGGGATGAACCACCACCTACAGCGGGTGGGGTCCTTCTGCACTCATCACCAGTTAGTGAGAAAATGTCCCACAGACATGCCCAAGGGCAAGCACACAGAGGCAGTTCCTCAGCTGACATTCCATCTCCTCATGAGTGAGGTTGCAAGACAAGATGAGCCATCGCAGACCTTAAGCTCATATCCTTGCTTGACTCCTGATGAAGACCTAGGATGAAAAGTTTTTATGCATTTTTGCCTCTACCCTAAACCAGAGGTCTAAGTTGATTTTTCTAGGTGTATTAGAAAGTCAAAAGAGGGAAGGAGGGTGGAAACGGGAAGGTACAAGTGAGGGCATAACATTCGGGATGTAATCTGAATAAATTATAATAAATTAAAATTTAAAAAAAGAAAGAAAAGTCACTTCTTTACATAAGCTGTATTTATCATGGAATTTCATCCTTGAAAAAGGCCGTATAAAGACAATGTTAGAAAAGTATCCAAAAACTATTTGGGAAAGTGTGTGAAGGTGGGGATCTGGGAAGTTAGGTGGAAAGTGGAGAATAAATGTGTTCAAAATACATTGTGTGCATGTGTAAAATCCTGAAAGATTTAATGAAAACATAATATTTGATAATAAAACATAAATATTTATCCTTTCTCCTCATATATGGATTTTTTTCTTCCTCTACTTCCCCTCATCTTTTCTTTCCTTCTCAGATTCTTTGCTTTCTCCTTTTATTACAGACATTTGATCAATTCCATCATCTTAAAAAAATGTGCCATGCCAATCCTTTAAAACAAAAGTGAGCATTATTTGAAAAATCAAAATCTTGCATTCTGAATGTTATTGTGAGAGAATTATGTAAAGTCTAAGAACATATGTCAGGAAAGTATCTGCATATTGGTTCAGGAAGATGACTCAAAGAAGGCCTTGAGTAGTGAGTGTAGTCACACACACACACACACACACACACACACACACACACAGAGAGAGAGAGAGAGAGAGAGAGAACAAATGCAGAAATTGCATGTGCTCATTTTTGTTCTGTTTTTGAAGCAATTATCACATAGAAGCAGGCTTTCTGGGAAAGAAAAGAATTTCACTGTATCTTCTTCCCTATTCTTCCTTTCCCAGAAAGCTTGCTCTTGTGGAAATTCGAATTGTTCCACTATGCTTCTTCATCTTCATTGTAAGCCATTATCACACTAATAAACACTAAATATCTGATTTCTTGACAGATGAAAAGGAATAGACAAAAGAAACGTCCTACAGGTGACTATTTTAAACTAGTTTTTCCCAGTTTATGGCCCAGAATGAATCAGTTCCTTCAGATAAGGCTACTTACAGTAGATTTCCAATCTGGAGGCAAATTCTGGATGTGATGACAACTTTCAGCTCAACTTTTAATCATCCACCTGCCACTCATTCCTACCCTTTTCCTTCCCTTTCCATCAGGATACATAATTGTCATCAGTGGGGAGCCCTTTTAAAAGAAACATTATCCTTAGCAATCCATCTCCCTTGGGTTTCCTCCCTCGGATAGAGGAAGACAGTGATGCATGGAGCTGGGAAAGAGAGATCTTTGCTTGGAGCATTTGGGCTTGGCAGAGAGTTGATGCTGCCAAAAATAATCTTAAAACAGTATATTCTTTTCACCTTTGGGGGCATTAGAAAATTTCTTTCCTGTTAAGAATAAAGTTGATAATGCATTCAGAGCTCTGACAAACCCAAGAGAGATGACAAACAGAGAGATGCCCCAGGGGATTTCCTTTCAACTGATTAACCTTCCACCTGGGTGAACGTGAGTAAAGAGGTTGAGAGTCAGAAGACTCTACCGGAGGTGGAGTTAGAACTTGTGGTTGGTGTGCACTGAACATACTTGACTATTTCAGATTGACCTACCCCAACTAGGTGCTTCCTGTACTAAGTTCTAACTGGAAAACAACAGGATCCTTTATAAAAGTTTATTCGAGGTATGAGGCTGTAATTTCATAGATACTTTATCTTCATCTTGTTTTCTATAGTCACAATGAGGATATATGATCAGCAATTTGGAAATCTGAGTTGTGCAGACAACATCCAAACTGTTTGTTATTTGTGCTGTGTCCTCTGCTGTTAGTTAATATATTATTCCACCTGTGCGACTGGCTGGGTGTGCAGATGCTGGCCACAATCGAGAAGCCATTTTCCAAATAATCCATATGCAAAAAGGGGAAGTCCAATTCTCTGAGCTCTTAAGTGACTCCTTTTTGACAAGCCATAGATCATCTTGAAATCATTCAGACTTAGACAAAGATAAAATTTAGGACTGGATTGGCAACGGCGCCACGGAAAAGACTGAGAAGCGTTTATGACAAATATTGGTGTGATTTGAAATAACGTTGGCATTTAGATTTAAAGGGACAGTTCACTAGGTATTTCTTAAAATGAGAGCCATATTAAATAAAAGGAAATGTGTTTCTAGTTTCTAGAAAGCGTTATAATAAAGCTAACTCTTCCCTTTGATTAGGGCAGATTTTTTTTCATGTCTGATCTTTCTTTTCCAAGGAGCCAACTAGTGTGAACAATAGACTTTACTGTGGTGTAATAAAAACCCAGGGTTTTACTTTCCTAGAATTTCATCAATTTCTCACTAAATTTTGCATGAGCCAAATTAAATGTAGAGTGCTATTATCACTAAGAAATATTAAATACAGATCTGAGTGAGGAAAGCATATTTGCATGTTTACGATTTTTACTATGCCAAAGACATCCACCTTTCTTTATTACATTCTATATCCATGTGCCTGTTCATCTATCCATCAAACACTTGTCATTTAGTCCGACCTCTGGGGAGCTGGGAACTAGACAACTGCAGTTGCTTTCATTCATCCTTGGCAGAGTGCTAGCATTAAACAATAGTTTGCCGCACTGAATTTGTAGGAACTGGTGTGACAGGCTCCTTTCGCTTAGTGAAGGCAGCTGGACTCTTTTATGTAACCTATAAAATTCCACAAGCCATAATTTAACACAAAAAAATCCTTTCCTATCACATGTTAAATATTTTCATTTTGTCAGCAAAAGCAAATGGTCCAGTGTTGCACAATCAGGACAGAATTGAATATTGATTTGCTCTGAGGGGTGGTCACTGGTTTGACTAGCCAAGTTGGCCTGAGAACTCCAGAGACCTACCTGTCTTTGCCTTGATAGTGCTCAGGTTACAGCTGCCTACCAACCTCCCTTCTCACATGGGTGGTGGTAATCTGAACTAGGTTCTCAAGTTCAGGTGACATGTACTTTACCTACTGAGCCAGCTCTACAAGCCCAGTTAATTCCTTTAATGACATTGTTGGCATCATTTGTTACAGGGCTGCATCATTCTCCAGGTGTCTATCCTCCTTAAAGAATTTGGATAAGAATAGTCCTGGGTCTGTCTTTAAGCAATTATGAAAACTCAGTTCGATTTGTGTTCAAAGAACTTTTGAACCTTGCTAATCTGCCAGAAATGATTTAATACATAAAACAATAGGGACCCCCTCTCCATAAAGAGTTTACAATCGAGTGAAGGACATCAGGCAGTAAGGACAATAGATAAATTGCACACAACATCTGAAGCTATCCCTGGTACTCTATGAGAGGATGAGGGTCATACACAGATAAAAGGAAGGATGCTCATGTGTGCCTGATAAGTAAGTTACAATTTATTTTAATAAGTAATCAATCGGGCTTCTTACAAAGTGACATTTGAGCAAAGATGAAGAAGGATTAAGAGTGAGCCAGAGATCTGCCAGGATAGTGTTTTTCGGTAATGTAGGAATCCTTGGGAAAGATGGAGCCCAGCATATCAGCTTGATCACCCCAAGGAAATATGACAAGTGTCTATGGAGGATGCAGAAGAGTAAAGGAGAGTGGTAGCGAATGAGGGCACACACAGGGCTGGGAGAAGAAGTGTTCTGGACACTTATCTTTCATAGCCATCCTGAGAGACATGACAGATTTCCTTTCTGCATGCTTTTTATTGATAATGAATTACCTTTTTTGTATAAGACGCAACCCCATGAACTTTGGAATCTGATAGACTGGAGTCACTCTTGTGTGCATCTAAGCAAGTTATTAGGTGTATCTGGGGATTGATTTTTCATTGATATGCTTGGGGTGATACCCTGTACAGTTGCTGGCATCCAGCATGCTAGACTCATAATCTTGTATGTTTATCATAGCTGCTGGCTATGACTGTAAATCAAATGAGATTCCAAGTGCCTCCTGGGAGCATCCACATGCCTTGTGCTGTTTTCCATCACAAATGCAGTTGCTGATTGGTATTAAAGACAAACACTCAGTTAAATTAGTAGTATTTTCATGAGGTGTAAATCCTGCTCTCACTGACTTGCTTGAAGGTAGATGTAGTTGACAGCAGTTAGTAAAGCAACATGGTTATGGGTGTCTGGGTGAGAGTGTAATGTGCCACTGGCTCTGATCTATTAACTCTACCCCCAGGCCGGTGGGAGTGGAGATGAGGAGATGCCTCCCCTTGTCCCAAGTTCAAGCTTTGCTGTTTCCTGCTCAGAACTGGCCATTGCTATTTGTCCCTCCTGCTTAGCCACCTTTCTCTTCTCCAATCCCTCCTGTACACAGCTGCCAAGGAGATGACACTGAAGCAACACCCACATCAGAACTGTCTATTGTGTTTCCAAATCACTATTCTAGCCACACGGCAACAGAAAGACTCTTCTGAGACAGGGATAAGAGAGGCCCCTTCAGTTTAATCCAGTCTCACTTGGTCTGGGAGCCTTAGTTTATTGATTGCAGTATATTTCTGAAATGTCCCAATCATTGCTTTGGGGAAATGGCTGATTTTAATATGAATAAATGACTCTTATAAGATCATCCTATAGGATCTTGAAGAGCCAGGAAGTGAGGAAGTGTTCAAATGATCACTGTGCCAACGGGACGTAGAAGCCAAACCAAAACTTCCAGTAGTCAAAGCAGTAATGTTTGAAGCAACTAAGTGACCTCATACTACATTATAATACCATGCATAAATAAAAATCACTGATATACATAGGTATAAATAAGTGAAACTGGAGAGAAAGAGACCATCCTCATGCAGAAGAATTCTAAATACTTTTTAATACACATGTCTTAGTAAATACTTTTTATTTGTTATCATACTTTCCAGATGCAGAGTTCTCAGTTTCGGTGTGTAGAAACTTCCTTACAAGTACAACTACACCTCAGCCTGGTGACCGGATTCAGCGTCAACAAGGCAAAGTCAGATTGATAGGATGGGACCAGAGTGGCATTTACCTCTCCAATCTTCCTCCCAAAACACACAACCTCACTCTAATCATAAGAAAAGCATTAGACAAATCCCAACTGAAAGAGGTTCTTCAAAAATGCCCCACCAGTTTACCCCCAAATGTCAAGGTTATCAAAAAGCAATGAATGTTTGAGAAAATGTCACAGCCATAAGACACCTAGGGAGACAGGGGAAATGAACACAATGGAGTCAGCCTGGTTAGACCCTGGAGTAGAAAAAATGAAAACTAAAAAAGCCTAACAGGACTGAGAATTTGGTTAATGCAAATATATTAGAGAGTGTGATCCTGGAGAAGCCTGAAGATTCAGAAAGTAAGGGGGTGCTCACACTGAAACTTAGAGTGGTTACCATATGTTACAGTGATGCATAAGTCATCAAAGTCCCCAGTCATCAAAGACAGAACATGTTAAGCACCAGGTACCATAGCACTGTATCGTAATGCCAGGGATAAATAAACATCAAATGTGCCATACTGAAGATGTTAACAATTAGATAATACAAGCAGGAAATAACAAAGTAAAGTGAAGTATATTAAGTATATTTTGGGCCTCTCAGGACCATATTCATGCATTTTCTGGAAGTCTAAAATTACCCTATAATAATAAAATGAATTTTTAAAAAAATGCCCCCGACAGTCATGTTATTATGAGACCTGCTCTCCTGCCCATTGAAGCCTCATCTTTCACCTCAGAATCTCAGAAATCTTCTGTAGTTTCCATACGCAAATGGATCTCCCATTCCACCTGTTTCCAGACCCTGGGACTAACCCCATTGCCATAAAGTTGGCTGGTTCATTTATTTTACTCAGTCATTTAGAAGATTTCTACACTTCCTCCATGTTGATATGGATGAGAAGAAATAAACCATAACCTTCATCATGTCTTAGTTCACAGCTTGGCTGGGAGGGGCCACAAACATTGACTACAGGTTCATTGGAACTCTGTGGAGCACTAAAACAGTGCGTAGTGGAAGAGGTGATGTTACATTCTCTAAGGGATTGATCTTGACATTGAGCTCTAAAGAAAATTCATAGGGATTCTCTCTCACACACACATGTGTGTATGCATATATACATATATATGCATGTGTTCTCTTTTTTCCTCCTCTCTCTCACTTATGTATGTATGTATGTATGTATGTATGTATGTATGTATGTATGTACACCATAAAAGCATGAGTTCCCTTCTTCTCTCTCACTCTTTTGCTCCGTGTTTATGTGTGTATGCATGTTGAGGAGAGGTAGGGTTGGATAGATAGGCACTATGAGACAGTACTTTGAGCCTGCATGCTAGAATGATGGAGATGGATTTCAGGAGAGATCATATATGCTGAGACAGGAAAGACAGTAGCTGCACGTGAGATGTAACTCTGCTTGCCGACATGCACAATGCCCTGGTTTTAGTCCTCAGCACTTCCAAAACCAAACAAGAAACAAAAGGAGAGGAATGTCCAAGTAGAAACCCCTACTTTACAGATGAGGAACCTGAGCCCCTCAAATACTAAGTGGGAGGAGTGAAATTCAAATGAAAATTAGCTGGGTTAAGCTTGGACTCGTCCCTTCTCTTCTGGAGACAGAACTGCCTGATGTTGGGTCATCTCTGTATGTTTCTTCAAAGGCAGACACAGGTTTCTCAGCACTGTTGAGAGTTTGAGCCAGGTCCTCGCCTGCTGCAGAGGGCTGTCAATGAGGGAGCATTTTGCAGAGATTAATGGCATCCCTACTTTCTGCCCATCATATGCAAGAAGCATCTCCCTCCTCCTAGTGATCACAGGCACCAAACTGTCTCTAAACATTCCAAGTATTGGTGTGACAGAACCCATCATGCCCCCACCATGGCCTCTTCCCGCTGGACTAGAACACTATTGCAGTGAAGTTCTCAGAGAGCAAAGTGTCTTAGTTCCCCCTGTGTCCCTTGCGACCTGTCTTCTGTGCACCTTCCTATGTGCCACTATATCATATATGTATCTCGATAGCATACACTCCCCTTAGATTTTATAACACAGCAACATGTAGACCACTTGTTCAACACTTTCTTGTCATCTTTGCTGACAGAATGCCAAAGGTCAAGAAGTCTAAATATTAGGAGCCCATTTGGGTCAAATCAAAACCCACTGTTTCTGAATTCAAAACTTGAAAGTGGGCAATTTAATTCCTCATACATTTTATAACTCTGAATAGCTCATTGCTTCCAGAGGGGTGAGGGGGAACTGACCCAAACCAACCGTGGCAGTGTGTACCTTATAATCCCAGCATTGAGAGGATGATGGAGAAAGATGTCCGGTTTATGGTCAGCTTAACAGCAGCAACAACAACAACATCCAACACAAAAGGAGAAACTGGAATATCCACCAATCTTTACTGACTCAGCAGCTCCCTACCCTGGAGCTATTAGAGGATGGAATCCATTAGGATGCCCATATACATTGATGCATGCTTAGATGAGCCCTAACAATGTAAATGAAGTCCTGCGTCTACCTAACCATGCCATGGAAAACACATACCATTTCCTCCAGAAATTCTCTCTTCCACTTACACACACCACCTGGGTTTGGCTGTAATTCCAGACTAGGTGTTTCATTCAGCGTAGCCCCTTGACGTGGGTAGGCAGTAGGAAGGAGAGCTGATTCCTGGCTGCTTTCCTGGCATGGCGGGTTCTGCATCACTGGAGTTCTGCTGCTCATTATTAGTGGGTGTTTGGAGAATCTTAAATGCAGAAATAGCACAGGTAGGAGTGCTCAGCACGGTGCATCTAAATCAGGTTGTCTCTCTATTTGGCGTTTAAGCTCCAGGCATTTGCTGCTCTGCTGCTTTCGATTACATCCAGCCTAGAATCATGCCATCTCGAGATGCCCGTTAATTTGCTGGCATTCTTTGCTATGTTGAGTATAGCACTGCAATGCCTGTGTTCTCTGAGGCTGTATGGATCATGAAATCTTTAGTAATTTATATTTCACGGGACCCCTCTATAATATACCTGTCATTTTCTCCAAACCTATCTGTGTATTCTAATTTGTCTAAACAACCCCTGAATCAGATCTAATAGATGTCTCTTTTTTTATTGTCTTGCCAGAAGGAGGGACCTGTGAAGTGATCGCAGCCCACAGGTGTTGTAACAAGAACCGCATTGAGGAGCGGTCACAAACAGTGAAGTGTTCCTGTCTACCTGGGAAAGTGGCCGGAACAACAAGAAACCGGCCTTCCTGTGTGGATGGTAAGCAGTGAATTTTAGCACTCTCTAACAGGTGTTCATTCCTGAGTCCACTACATATGATGTGTTTTCTTATGTAAATTAACTGTGACTCTGGATCATGCACAAGGCATGTCTAAAGTGCCATGGGGTCACATGTCAGAACTCAGTTCAGACATGAACTTTTGTTCCTCTGGTGTTAGGTTTGAATGTCTACTCCAAAGTTCATGTTGAAAACAGGCTGCCAATTTGCTGGTGCTGAAAGGTGGGGCATTGGGGAGGTGACTGAGCCGTAAGGGATGTACCATTATAAGTGAGGTTAATGCCATGGAAAGGGGGAACCCAGACCCTCTTGTGCCCTTCTTTTTCTGGTTCCCATTATGTGTCAATGTATCGTGAAAGGCAGCCCATAGATGCTCAGGGCTTGATCTTGTACACCCAACCCTTGAGAGCTGTGAGGATTAGTTGATATTTGTAAATTACCCAGTCACAGGTGTGATGTTATAGCAGCGCACACACACACACACACACACACACACAAACACACACACACACACACACACAAACACACACACACACACACACACACACCTGGCTTGGAGGGTGTCATATGCATTATTTTGATTTTTTCTTTTTTAAAATTATATTTCTCCTTTATACATACATTTATGTTTTTACACATAAATAAAATAAAGTACGTATAGCAAGAAGAACCATGAAACAATCAGGAATTATATAAATGCTACATTCATAGTGGTTTGGCTATTTGCATTTGGCAAACTTGAAGAAAGCATCTTTCCTATCTTGGTGAGTCTAGAATTCTGTTGGCCCAGAAGGTTGAAGATGATGTTCCAATGTTATATAGAGAGTCTTGATTGACTGTTCAGGCAGCAAATGTCTCTGCCTTTTTTTATATTTTGGAAACTGCTAACATGCACTTCTAATTCACTCAGGTAATTAAATTTTATTCGTTCTCAAGTCTCTGATGGGGTTGAAGACCAGATAGTTTAGCCTTACAATTAAGCTTAGTTGTTTAGGGGTTAAGATGTTTTAGGTCTACATCTCTACTTCTTTTTTTTTTCCTAATCTCTAAAAATTTTTTTAATTATCTTATTTTTATACATTTATGTAGTTTTGGGTGACTTCAGGTAGAAAACTGTCTCTGTCATCTTTTCATTTGGAAAGCTACTAACCTGCAGCCCCGGCAAACTCAGGTAATCAAGTTTGTTCCTTCTGAAGTCTCTGAGGGAGTTGAAGACCAGGTAGCTTAGTTTTACAATGAAGCCTAATTGTTTAGGAGTTAAGATGTTTTTAGGTCTAGATAGGTGTTCTAAGTTGATAATGACAATATGTAATGGAGATTGATTTACACTCAGAAATTTAGATGCACCAAGGTAGGAAAGATGTCTTCTTGAAGGCTCTCAAATACAAATAGCCAAAACACTAAGAATGTAACATTTATATAATTCCTGATTGTGTCATGGTTCTTCTTGCCATAGGTAATATATTGTATATATGTGTAATAATATTATGATTTTTTTAAAGAAAAGTGAAATAAAAGAAATTTTAAGACCAGAAATATACAGATTCATCATATTTGGAAAGTGATTTTGTTTGAGCCTATATGGGATGATGATGGTGTTAGTGATATAAAATCTGGCAATACATAATATTCATTTAAAAGGCATTTAGTGAGCACTAAGTATCTAACAGGTATCACTCTAGTTGCTTTGTATATGTATGTATATATGTGAACGAACACATTTGCCTTGGGTGTTCCTATGTGCCCAAATCCGGTGCAGAGTACTCATATGTTATTTTATTTAGTCTTAACAAAAATTCTCCTAATGCTAGATGAGTTGTCTCTGTCCATGCTGTAAGTCACACCCAAATATAACAGCTGAAAAACATCAAACGCTGGACTAGGATTGTATCCCAGTTGGTAGAATGCTTGCCTAGCATGCACAAAGCTGCATGGCCTAAACCTGCTGCGGTTGTGCATGCATGTTTGTAATCCCGATGCTCAGGAAGTGGAGACGGGATCAAAGTCGTCTTCGGCTACCTGGGAAGCTCAAAGCCAACCTGGGCTGCACAAAACTCTTGTTTCAGACAAATATATTCAACTAAGTACCAAATATTGTCCTACCATGCCTGGGGATCAAGAATTCAAGTTAGCTGGGAGCTTCTGGCTTAGAGGCTTCCTGTAGCTGCAACTGAGTTCTAATATGTGACTGGTGCTGGGAGCAGGTTTTACAATGGCTTGCTGGCATTGCTGTTGACAGGTGCTTTTGGTCTCTGCCATGTGGGCCTCTCCGTTGGAGGTTCGTGTCTTTACAACATGCTTTACAACCGAGCACGTGCAAAAAAACCACACAAGCGCCAATGTCCTTTATGTTAAAACACAGAACTTTGGCTTCATTATTTTGTTACTATCTCATTGGTTGCCTCAGTCTACCCTCTTCAGTGTAAAGGTAGGTTGCCAGAACATGAAGACGAACAGACACAAGTCATCAGAGGCTATGTCGGAGGCTGGATACGAGAGGAGGCCGTGTTTCCAGTGCAAACATAAAGAAACAGAATAAACACAGTAGGATAAGCCCCTTGCTACATGCTTTAAAAGCCACTGCTTGTCTGACTGTTAAGACCAGTGTAACAGACTTTAATCCTAAATCTTGCTGCTCCCTTTAAGATAATCTTATATTCTATGACCAAGCAGTGGCCCTGCGGTTCTCTGCATTTATGATAATTTAAATGGGTAGGTGTGATTTGATCTTGTAATTCTTCACCAAGGGGATTAGGAGATAGGAAGATGACCCATTTGTACAGGGTTGTAGAGCAGGGCTGAGAACTTCTATCCCTAGGCTTAGATCCACTCTTCTTCCTCTACAAATACAAGGTAAGGATGCTTTCTAGATAAGATTGTGTTTTGTATGTTTTATTTATGGATCAGTATGTGATTATAGAGAGAAGCTATGGCCAGGAAAACAAAGTATTTTAGGGAGTAAAAGAATTATGCATTAACTAACTGCAGGAAATTCTTTAAGCTGCTGCTGTCCATATTTTCTCTTCGGTTTCTGATTTTTGCTTATGCCATTCTGCTTGGTAAGGCCTGGTTCCATCTTCAAGCATTTGTATTTGCCCTCTCACATGAATTAGAAGTGGGTTAAAGGCACCACTCTGATCTCCTGTCTTGGCATGATAGGAATGCTCCAGTAAAGGCTACTTAACAAAGATCCAAGGCTGTAAATATGATGAGATTACAGAGGATATTGCTGTAGCTTGGGTCAAGAGGCCAATTTTTGCCTGGTTAACTACATCCAGATGGACAAGCTTATATGACCAGTGCATTCGTCCTCCCATTCCATGAGAAAGTCAATGTAGTCATGAAGGATGTAACTAAGCCATGTTCAAGAATGCCGTTGAGTCAATTCTGCACTGGGGCAGTTTCTCCCAGGAGTCATTTGGTAAACTCTGGAGGCACTTTTATTCTAGATATTTATCAAAGTAGAGGAGTCTTACTCCTATTGACTCTAGTAGACAGAGACGAGGAAGACTGCTAAGCAGTCATAGTATGTCAGACCTCTTCCCACACCCAAAAATACATATCCAACAGTAATGTCAGTGGCATGGAGGTGGACTGAATTGGAGTGTGACTCAGACTATTCCATATCATGGTGAACACCATGAGGCACTGATAATGAGGAAAACACAGGGAGCTAGCCTACTAAAGCCACATTGGCCTCATCCAGGAGGAAACTCATGATCCAAGAAAGGAGGAGACATTGTACAGCACAAAACTGCTGTGGTACCTTATGCTCTTGGCCAATGAAAGCATTGAGGTTTTTACCTATAAATCTCTGCCCCGATTAAAGTTCATTTGCATCACTAATGACCTGGGATGGAATTGCCTTCAGATTTTAGGAGAAAACCACAATGTATTGGTTGTACTGACATAGGAGGAAATGGCATTATGTTCGAACTTTTGTTAGATGGTATTTTAATTCAGAAAAAGTTTATTTTATTCTGGAAACTCTTTTACTGTCAGTGTGGTTGTTTCAAACAAAAGGGCCACCACCTCTATCTTCCAAGTAAAAGCCAATATAAAGTTCATTAGCCAGATGATGAACATTCTTATATAAATAACATTCCATTCTCAAATCTATGGACATATACAGATAAGTTTACATGTTGCTATCATTAAATTTGTTTAGGGGGCCTAACACTGTATATGAAAAATAAGTATGAAGTAATCACTTTGGTGTAGTTATAAGATTGGGGTGAGATATTACACCTGGGCAGAGTGTTGGCTGTACTTGTGATCAATAGAATGACCCTTGGCAAAGCACCTAGTGTTTTGTTCTCTCCAAAGTAAGGGTGAGGACTTCTGCTTCCTGAAGCTGAGATGAGGAATAGGAAGTATGCTTGTAATATGATTCCCACATTGTCTCTAGTCAAGTGCTCTCTAAATTATAAGTTCTAGTTCCTATCTTACTAGCAGATGTGGGTAACTGTTAGAAATATCAATTTACAGAACTCTCTGTCCTATTCATCCAGCATGGTAGGATCTGGTCCCCTGAGTTCTGAAAATCTCTCCCAACCAATCATCCTGTATATCACCAATTTTCCCTTGAGTTCAAGTTCAAGTTTTTGAAACCATGGATATATAATGTCCAGACATTAAAAACACCCTTGATAGTGTTTCCGAGAGATGGTTATGGCTTTGCATGGTGGTCTTTTAGTCTAAGCTCAGCACTAAAAAGTAAAAGCACGATGGACATATTTACTAGCCTTAAGTGCTATGCTCCTCACTGATGGAGGGCTCATTTCACTCAATATGTGATAAACATTTCTCATGATTGTACATAGTCTTCCAAACATAATTGTTGATAGCTAAATAGGATTCTCAGTGGTAGATATACCATCATTTATTTGACTGCCTTCTCTGCTTTCCCTAACAATAAATAGGCATGGGCATCTCCCAGGGCAGTAGTTGATGATGCATCCATGTGTGCTCCACATTTGTCCTAAACACATAGTCTTACACCTTACATTTTCCATGGCAAATGTCTAGGACTGTTATTTTCTTTCCTCTGAAGCTGAAGTCAGATTTTACCTGTCCTGTTTCAAAAGCAGAATAGCTATGGCTTTAAATGAAGCATGTGGTTTATTAGTTTAGATTCAAAATCTAATATCAGATTATTTGAAATGAGAAATTTGAAAGTAAAATATTAGCAATGTATTCAAAGCATATTATGTATTTGAGGGACATTTTCAAGTAATGACTATTTAGTTTTAAAATATCACCTAATAACTGAGAACTCCAAAATGCACATTCTTCAAATTATGTCATAGCCATCCATAAATATTTATAAAATCATCAGTCCCTGTCCCCATGCCTAGGATGTAACAACCTCTATGAGGGAATTCTATGAAGGAATGTGTCATTACATATTCCCTACCATGTAAGTCTATAATTCAAGTAAGATTAAAACCTTACTTCAGATCTCTGACCATAACAAACTAAAACTGTAATTTAATCTTTCTAGGTACTTCCAAGTACCTCTCAGTACCTAAAATAAATCAAGTCCACACCGAGGAACATGAGGAAGATAAACACATGGTTAGTGCATCCACTTAAGGGAATAGTTATCCAAACAAAGAATATACAACACTGAAAACAGACCTTCTAAGTGGCTTCTAACATTATGACCTATGATTTTAGTAACCCAGCATGGCATAAAATACAATCAGCCTAAATTTTTCTTAAATAATAGAATATGGTAACAGTAGCAATGATAAGAAGAATGCTGGTTCATTTTTAAGGCTTAGCAGGTGACCTCTTTCAAGTGCTATGAACCTGTGTACTGACTTAACTGTAAAGCCAGCCCTGCAAGGTGTGTCCTGTTATTTCTATTTTTTTTCCTATGAGCTAAAAAGCATAGAGCTTTGGTGATTGGTTCCATATCATACAAGGAGTAAGAGAGAAAGACAGGCCTAGCTGGGCCATGCAGCTCCAGGAGGTCCTGTACTTCAGATATAGTTGAAGCAGCCTCTGGTATTAGCACACATTACGCCTCAAAGTTGTTCTTTTAAGATATGAACAGGGAAAGGCAGGACAACCAAATGATACAGAAATATCATATACTTAGGCCCATGCCTCCTTCTTCCCATTAGATATCATAAGGACTGTGTCTTCCAAGGTCATTGCATCACAGCTGTGTGTGTGTGTGTGTGTGTGTGTGTGTGTGTGTGTGTGTGTGTGT
>OU015745.1:45608919-45629926 GCA_907169655.1 Acomys percivali | reverse complement strand
AAGAAGAAGAAGAAGAAGAAGAAGAAGAAGAAGAAGAAGAAGAAGAAAAGGAGGAGGAGGACGACGACGATGATGACGATGACAACAACAACAATGACAAGGACCAGGAGGACGAGGAGGAGGAGGAGGAAGAAAGCATGGGTAGAATGTTCTCAGTATCCCTGATTAGCCCTGTTTTGCATGTCAGAGAGTGTCACGGTAAGTCTCAGTTGTCTATTTGATGAGGATGGAGTCACCTAAGTGATGAACAGTTGGACATGCCTGTGGCAGATGATCATGGTTAGGTTAATTGAGGTGGGGAAATGTGGATGGTACCACGTTCTAGGTTGAGATCTTGGAGTGTAGAGAAAAGAGAAAGAGTTGAACTCGGGCGTTTGTTATTCGCTGTTTCTTGCCTGTGAACACATGTCACTCATGTTCCCAGCTCCTTCAAAATCCTCCTTCTGTGACTTCCCCACCTGAAACTGTGAGCCAAAATAAACCCATTTAAGTTACTGTTCAAAATGTTGTTAAAATTTTTAGATTTTACTATAATTACATCATTCCACCCTACCGTTTCCTCTGTCTAAA
This sequence comes from Acomys percivali, assembly GCA_907169655.1. Taxonomy (NCBI): domain Eukaryota; kingdom Metazoa; phylum Chordata; class Mammalia; order Rodentia; family Muridae; genus Acomys; species Acomys percivali. The sequence continues at coordinate 45,629,356 of OU015745.1, read as the reverse complement.
AATCTTCCATGTATGTGAAGCATATGTAATCTTGTCTTAGTCTGAGCCCAAGGTGAAAACAGAGACCAGAGAAGGATTCGGTGGAGGAGAAGCACATGGCTGGTGTGGATGGAGATTTGGCCCAGATGATGATAGTTAGCAAGTATTTGGAATTATGGATGGGAGGTAGCTTGATAAAAATTATTAGAAGCAGATAGCAGGTATCTCATACCTGCCCCACTATGGGAAGTAATTTAGGGGATTAATATCTGCCCTGCCCCAGGTTAATAAGACTATTTCAAAATATAACAGGTGTCTGTGTCTTGCTTGATTGTTAGCAGCTTAGAAAATACTGTTGTAATAATAATTATAGGCCTAATAATAAACATTATTAGGCCATACTGGTAAATTATCTATAACACATGTACCCTACCCTTGCTTTCTTTGAACATCATGGCCTTAGCAATAGGCTATAATGTCTTGAGAGTCTCTTGAACATCCTGACCCATAACTCAAAAGAAGGCTTCTCATGCTTGGCTTTGTGGATTTGTTCTTTGGTCTATGGCTCTTGGGGGAAGCACTGTCAGCCTAAATGGAAAAGTTTAATTTAAACTATAATTATATACCAACTTATGCATTATAGGTAGATAGTTAATAATATGATTCCTTATGACTCTTTTAGATACCTTAGTGCTATTTTACTGTCTTCCCTCCCTTTCTAGCCAGCTTGTATCAACCACAGAAGTATTCCCAAGGAGCACTCTTGTAACATGTCCCCAACATAAAATGTAATCTGTCAACTTGCACTCTTCTCTGTTACAGGTATTTACCCATCCATCCATCCATCCATCCTCTTGTTAATTTTCAGAAAGCATTGGCTGTGTGCCAGGAATTTTTCCAAATTCTTGATACACAGTGATGAAAGAATAATCTTTTCTTTCTGTGTAGCACATAATCTAACAGGAGAGACAGACATTAACTGATGTGCATTACAGTGATTGGGTAGAAACTTTACGTTCTGAATGAAAAGAAGTCAGTTCTTAAAGAGAATGAGCAACAGGGAAGCCGGAGGATACTGGGAAAACAGTTTTCTGTAGTAAGAATCTTGAGCTGTAGCATCCAGATGAATGTACTAGGGTGAGCATCCCAGACAGAACAGCATGGGCAAAACCCATTGGTTTTGATGAAAACTTTGAGAGAAAACTCTTATGGCTAAAAGCCAGCAAGCTGTGAGATTATATGCGAGAACAGGTGGAAAAGACAGATGGGGCCACACATTAAAGGGTGACATGACTAAGCTGGGCACCACCACTTCCTGATATACTTCTTAAATCTGAGATGTGTTAATCAAGACAACAAAGGAAGAATCTGCAGTGAGAACGTGGATAGTGAGCCCATCAGGAGTTTTTGTGGCTAAGGAAGCATCATAAAGAGTTCTTCGCTGAGACAAAACTCTTAGGTAGTGTTTGACAACAGACTTCAAAACCTCAGCAGTATTATTTCAGACCATGCCAAAGCAAGGCAAAGAGTATCATCTTCGTGACACCAGTAGCTTTTACATATGTCATTCTCCCCGTGACTGCTTTCAACTACATGTGTCACATGCTCATCACTTCTGATTCCCTTACCCTGCCACAAATAACCCTCACAGCCACTCCCTAATCAAACAAAAGAAATGGTTGGATGGAATTTCCAGCCACTGCTCTTCAAGCCCACCTTCCTATGTTGGATAATATTTTAACGAGGGGGAAGTTTCTTTTCACAGAGAGGCATCTGCACAAGGAGCCTTGGGGTATATTTCAACATGGCAATAAATGCCAGGGCAATGTCAGCTCATCTTGCTGTGTCTTGTTTCCCTCATTAGTTCAACGCATATTTCCTTGTTTTCAATTTTTATTACTGTTTATTAATTGTGCAAATGAATGAATTTCATTATGACATTTCACATGTGTATAATACACTTCAGTTGTCTTTGATGCTCTGTTATCACGTTCTCCTTCCTCTTCCTCTCTTCCTCCCTTTCTCTTCTTCCAAGACCTCTTTCTACTTTCAGATATATCTCTATGATTTCCTTTTAAAATTATTATTGTTACATGGATACATTTAAATTCAACCTCCTAAATCCATTTAGTGTTCTTCTTGTATATACGTGTTTAGGATTGACCACTTAGTACTGCAGGCTTGTCCCTGTAGTGTCTCTTTATGTGTCTCTGTCTGTCTTTCTCCACTAACTGATTGCCTATAGATTTTCCATCTAGGGATGGATCCTTGTAAGATTTCCCCCATCCACACTGATATACAACTGGCATTGTCACTATAAAGCTCTTGTTTAGAAAACCATATTATTGAGATTTCATGGATGTAGATTTCTTGTCCTATATACGAAACAGTCTCTCAGCACACATTAAGTTCCTCTGGCTCTTAAACTCTTTCCATCCTCTCTTCTTCCACGTTTCCTTACACTTATTTGTGATAGTTGTGTCCTAGATGTATAAACCAGGGGTGGACACCTCACAGTCACTTGTTCTCTGCATTTTTGACAAGTTGTGGCTGCTAGTAATAGTCATTTCTATGTGAATTGACAACACCATATTCTATGTATCTACACTCCTCCCCCAAACCTCCATAACACATTTATCACCAGATGCTACAACACAGCTACTAAAATCTCAAGTGGTGGGTGAAATTCAGAATAGTATACACATGAACAGGAAGATGGTTGGGAAAGCCATCACTTCTCCCACTGCCATTTAAGATCATCAAACTTCACGTGTTTGAGAAACGACAGCAGAAAATGTTCTGTAAAATACAGAAATTCTCCACTATCCTTAGTACTACTTATAAAAAAAATTATAAAAATAACTTTGGGAGCTTATGGTTATTGACCAAAGAATATGTGAGGCACTCACTGACAAAATTACTAACACTGTAACATGTAATATTTATAATAAGGCATGAAATGCATACTCTCTGTAGTATGATACATTTATGTGTATGCACTCATCCATGTGAGTACACAAACACACAAGCCAATGTATGTGTGGAGGTCAGAAGACATCTTCTGTCCTGTTTGACACAATGCCTCTCTTTCCATTGTTTAGCCAGCCTATGAGCTTCTGGGGATTCTCCTGTCTCTCTGTCTGCCCCCCTCCCCTTTCACAATGGAGGCACTGGGATTACGGATGTGTGCTACTGTACTCAACTTTGCATGGGTTCTGGAGATTCAAACTCAGGTCCTCACACTTGCAAAGCAAGTGCTTTACACATTTATCTCTAGATAAATGATAAAACTGAGTACAAAATGAGAAGGGACTCTCCCAAGATGACAAAGCCACCGTATGGTAGAACCAGGCTTCAACTCTAGCAATGGGAAAGTAACACCCACATAGGATAAGGATTGCATTTATTCCCATAGAGACAAATAGGAGCTTTTATGGCACTTGAGAATCCTGCAGCCTAACACACAGAGAGGCATGGATTTCGACTCTAGCTTTGTCACTTATTAAACTCACACCCTTCAGCATGCTATTCCCCTGGAACCATGGTCTTCTCGCCTGCAAACTGGGAATAAAACAATGGTGCATTAATAAATCAATGAAGATATTGTCTTAGTTAGGGCTTCTGTTGCTGTGCATCTTGGGGAAGAAAGGGTTTATTTCAGTCAAAGTTCCATGTAACAGTTCATCATCAAAAGCAGAGGAGGCAGGGACTCAAGCATGGCTGGAAGCTGGAGGCAGGAGCTGATGGGGAGGCCATGAAGGGGTGCTGCTTACTGGCTTGCTCTCTATGGCTTACTCATCCTGTCCTATCGTAGAACCCAGGACTACTACCCACAATGGGTGGGACCCTCCTACATAAAGCACTAATCAAGAAAATGCCCCACAGGCTTGCCTATAATCTGATCTTATCGAGGCATTTTCTCCTGCTATACATGTAGCATGTCTAAGACACCAAAACCCATCCCCAGCACCATGAATTTAAAAAAGATAAAAGCAAAGAATTTTGCCAGGTGTTATACAATAAACCTGTTGCAACATTTGGGACACTGAGGGAGTGGTACCATGAACCTAAGCTCAACCTGGTCTGCATAGTAAGGCCCTCTTTCAAAATTTAGGGGGAGAAAACCTATAACATAAACACACCCTCTTCTGTTTTCTTGTTACAAACAACAGAAGCTGGTTGGAACATTCTCTCAGCTATTGAAAGGAATGGCGTGCAATCAGATTCACCCAGAGGACCTAAGCAGATCTCACACTTTACCATTTTTATACTACACTGAAGAACTTCATGTAATATATGCCCTTCTTTGTAGTCATATGCCAAGGATTCTTAAAACACCCATTTTAATGCAAACAAAAAAGACCTTGATAGGAGGAACCTTTCAATCTCCATTGTTGCTTATGCTCTAGGTTGAAACAAAATGCATAGAGTGAATTTGCTTACAAACCTTGGATCAAAGGGAGCATGGTTTAATATGCCAGATGACGGTTCCTACAGAGGAACTCTATTAAAGGCCTTTCCAGGCTTCTGACTGATTCTTAGAATTTCAGCATACACTTCAGATTAACACCATTTGTCTAAAACTCCTCATTTTTGGCAATTCCAATTTACAGGCTCTGGGATTCAGGAGAAACATGTCTAGCATAAATTCACCTTTAAACCAAAACATAAAAAATAAAACAATGCATAAAAGGCTCAAGAAATGCCCACATTAGTAAACTTACTCCACAGATACCCATCCTTGTTGACACCAAGCCTCAGAGGTATAGTAGCCAAGGACATGATACCTCTGGCTGTTACAGAGCCAAAAGCAGATGGCACATTTATAGTCATGTGAAGAGACCTATGATGGGGGTGAGCCGAATGCCCTGAGAGCAAGCAGGTGAGAGATGGTTTTGCATTTGAATTCATATCAAACTGGGACTTGGAGTGAGCATTTAAGGAGATGGCATAGAAATTGGAATAAGAAGGAATAAGAAGGAATGACATCCATACAAGTTTAGATTCAACAACAGAAGGCATGGTAAAACAAGAAACTCAAAGAAGGTCATTGTGGTGGGTAGAAAAGATTGTGAGATGGGTCTGCAAAGAGGTGGTCAGAGTTGTCACAAAGAGCCAAGCTTCTGTAACACCCTGGCAGGTGCCATGGTGAGTCAGTTGTACCTCTGTCCAAGAGCAATAGAAGTGGGTGCTAAAGAGATCTTGTCCTGGTGGCATGTACTTATCATCTTAGTGTTGGAGAGGCAGAGAGAGGACAATCACTGAGGATCACTGGCCAGTCAGCCTACCTTAGTCAGGGACAGACTAACCATGATATACGTATCTTGAGGAATGAATTCTGCATACAGATAAATGTGTGAATGCACACACACACACACACGTGCATATGCACTCACGTGCGCACACATGCATTGTGCAGTTAAGTAGTTTTTTTTTTTATTTGAGTGTGTCCCTACATAGTACAAGAATTAAATTGCCTCTGTACAGCTATTACTCATTGTTTTTAGGCACAGATTTCTAACCAATACAGAGAATGAAACTCTGAAGTGCTGGAATGGTGTCGGTGAGTTTGAGTGTGCAGGTCCATGTTCTGACATCTAGTCCACATTTATATTTCAATTCTATGGACAAAAATCTCAGAGTGATGATCATGGGAAAGGAGGCATCTCCCAGAGAAGATTCTAGCAAATGAGCTGCTTGACTGGGAGCCCTGCATTATAAACACCCACAACGGCTGGGGTAAGTGTCCAAGGTTCTTGAGCTGGGAAGCCGACTCACATGGTAAAGAGTTGGCTTGTACAAGCAAGAACACTTGAGTTTGATCCCCCAGAACCCATATTAAAAGCTAGGTATGTATTATGGTATAAGCTCGTAACCCCAGCATTGCAAATGCAGAGATGGACAGGTTTCTGGGGGCCCAGTGGCCAGGCAGCCTGGAGAACTGAGTATGCTGCAGGCCAAATGAAGAGCCCTTGTTCAAGATAACAAACAAAGAAATAAATGGTGAGTGGTATTTGAGGGACAACACCTGCAGATTCACATTTCTCCTAATACTTGTGCTTGTGTGTGTGTATGAATATACTCCTACACACACACACACACACACACACACACACACACACACACACATACACATACACAAGCATATTCCAAAGTTCTTGTGCAAACTCTTTTGGTGTTAGGTCAGGGATCACAATGGTAAGGGGAAAGTTGAGATCTGGGATAAAGATGTCTTGACCAAGCAGAGAAAACATATCTCGTTGCGTGAATTGACAAGGCCATGGACTCTACCAGCCTATACAATATTAGAGTTATCTAAAGACGGTCCTAAAATCACCCCTGTCTTGTCCTCACCCTTAGATTGTGTTTGTTTTTAATCACTGTCCCACACTGGCATATAGACCTCATTCAATGAACTGGGTTTCTAAAGAGCACTTTCTTATAAGTATTAATTGAACCAACCTGAGGTCTGGATGCTTTTAATTACTTTTTGGTGACACTAAGCTATGAGTAACTGACAACTAAAGGTGTAGGATAAAGGAGTATAAAAAGTGGGCTGGACCTGCACCCTTTTCTGGAAGCAGAATTCTCTTAATTCTTTAAAGTTTCCATCTATAAATATTTTATAAAACACAAAAAGTAATGTAGAAGAATATTTCCCCCAGCATGGTGGCACATACCTTTAATCCCAGCATGGGGAGGAAGAGACAAGTAAAACACTGAGTTTGAGGCCAGACTGAACAACACAGTGAATTCCTGGCTAGTGAGAGCTGCACACTGAAACCCTGTATAAAATATATAATATTTCCAGCACAGTGAGAAAAATTCAGAATGTAGTATAAATACTGAAGGAATTCAGCTCTGAGGGTCTTCTCATATATAAGCTGAGGATAATAAAGGTGCCTGACCCATGTGATCAATGTAAGGATTAAATCACTTAACACAAGGGGTGGTTTACAAATTCCTTCCCTGTGTTTCACAAATGTAGCTGTTGTCCTTACCTGAGATGAAGGTGACAGCAGAATCAGGACAGAAGGGACGAGAATCACAAGGCTCATCCCAAGGATGCAAGTCAGTTTGGCTGGGGCCTCGGGGAGTAATAGAGAAAAAATTACAAAGACATGTTGGGGCCAAATTGCTTTCTTGAGCTCCAGGCTCATACCTAAATTTCAGCAAATGTTCATTAATTGATCATCTAATAACACAGTCAGTCCCCCAGCAGGTGAGGCAAGCCAGGTGTGTATTATACAAAACAGAATTAAATGACTGGACAGCTCGGAATTCATTCCAAAACTTGGGCTCTGATTTGAATTTAACCCAAATGTGGTATCAACAGATGTCTATGTGAAAACTTGAAATTAAATCATCAAAGGGCTTTAAAAATGTGCGAAGAAGTGGTGGGTATCATTAAGTCTCAGTACTCAGAGGGAGTAGGGACAGCTCTCTGTGATGACTTGCATCTTCTTGGCAGGGACAGCTCTCTGTGATGCCTTGTGTCTTCTCGGCAGACAGAGCTAGCTTCCAGCTTGCATCAGAATCTCTGCCCACTTTATTAGGAAACCACACCCGGTGCTTCACATGGTTCTTTCTTTTGCTCTTCTTTTATAAATATTCCAAAAACAAATTGGAAGTCATGTATGAGTAAAGAGACATCCAATCTAGGTAAGGAACGAATTGAAATACAGAGGAACAGGAACACTGTGCTTTGGTGGAAGGCTGAGGGAAGTTAGCTGTAGAAGCTCAGGTAAACCTACAGCATGCAGATTCCACACTAAAGCCTGCCAACGGGCTGTGGTGAGTATAAAACATGAATTATAGCAACAGTGAGAGTGTTCCAGGACTAACCCAGACGATTGATTGACAGAGAAATAGATGTTCTTGGCAGAGTACCAGACAAAGTTCTAGCTCTGGTTTTGGATAAAGAGCAAGCTGAGTGTATCAGTTGTATTTCAATTTGCTAAGACAAAAGCAACTTAAGTAAAGATGTAAGGATGAAGTTCACTATGGCAGGCAAACCATGGTAGCAAGAGTTTGAGGCAGCTGGTCCTATTGCACCAATCGTCAGAAAGCTTGGGGAGAAATGAGGGCTCAAACTATGGCACCAGCCAAGGACAATACAGGCAGTAAACTTCAAACCCCTACCCAGATCTAGCCAATGGACAGGACATTCTCCACAGTTGAGTGGAGAGTGGGGTCTGACTTTCACACGAACTCTGGGGCCCCATATTTGACCATGTCCCCTGGATGGGGAGGCCTGGTGGCACTCAGAGGAAGGATAGCTGGCTACCAAGAAGAGACTTGACACCCTATGAGCATATACAGGGGGAGGAAGTCCCCCTCAGTCACAGTCATAGAGGAGGGGAGTAGGGGGAAAAAGGGAGGGAGGGAGGAATGGGAGGATACAAGGCATAGGATAACCATTGAGATGTTATATGAATAAATTAATAAAAACAAGGAAAAAAAAGAAATGAGGGCTGGAGCTCAGTTCACTTTCTCCTTTGTATTCAGTCTGGGACTGTACTCATGGCATAATGCCGTGTGCATTCAGGGTGCATCCCCCCTACTTTCAATAACCCAATCTAGTAACTCTCATCTGAGACATAGCAAGATGTTTGTCTCCTGGGTAACTCCACATCCTGTCATTCATACAGTCAGTCTCACCCATCTCACTGTGTGACCAGCATTAGTTTCTTCTCACCCGAGGACCCTGATGCAGTGCACATTGCCTGGTGATTGCAAAGACAGTGAACAGAGAGTGGAGGGCAGGGAGGAAGACAGACAAAGAGGTAAAGAAGGGGAGGTGGGGAAGAAACTCTCCTGTAATTCCCGAGGCTCACAGGCCACTCTACCATTAAGCCTTCTTTGAGGGCTGGTTGCCTCTTCTAGTTCAATAAAACTAACTCTAGAGTTTGCACATATAACATAGTTCAGTGTAGGTGTTAACATTCAACCAATCCAACTAAAACATTCAACCATCCCCAAAATAAATCTAAGTATCTTGAGAAAAAAAATAGGTTAAATATCTCACTATTTTTATTAGAAGCCAAATTGGACATGCGATAGAAATCCACTTCTCATTCACATGAAAAAAGGTAGCTATGAATACCAAGTGACCCTCAATGTGGTGATACTTTATGTCAGGAAGCCTCCACCTGTCCTTACTGTGGCTCTGTCCTCTTTGACCATCAAGGGCAAACACTTCATATGGAACACAGCAGGACAGCCCCATCTGCCTCTTTTCCATTCCTCACATTGCATCATTCACGTTGTGTATTAGATTTTCAGAACGAGTTATTTAGGTTCACAGTTTTGAAGGCTTCAGAACATGGTTGCTTGGCTGTTCTACTATGCACCTGAAGTGGGCCAGAAGCTCATGGTGGTGCGAGCATGTGACAGGCCAGATGTTCACCTTAAGACAACCAGAAAACAAAGAGACTAGGGACAAAGTGCATCTTCCTAGAGACATGCTCCAAATGACTACTTATATTGTCCATCACTTCCCCAAATCATTTTCTAATAGGAACCAAACTTCTACCACTTGAGGCTTTGGTACATATTTCCCATCCAGATCACTCCATGATTCATTGATTAAAAGTCCTACCTCCTTGCAAAGGGCCTTGGCAATGAGGCAGGTTTTTTTGTTTGTTTGTTTGTTTGTTTGTTTTTGTGGTATCATTGTCTCTTATGAACAGAAAGCATTCTGCTCTGGGCAGCACTTTTTTCTAGCCCTAAATATCTGTATCCACCCTCTTCCCTAGCTTCCATGTCCCTGCAAAGAGGCACCCCAAAAGCCTAGTCTTTGGGCAACCCTGGCTCCCTGTATAATATCCAGGATGTGGACTCTCTCTAACTTGTACAATGTAAGCATGTCTTAACTGAAACCTGAGGTGTTATGTGTTCTTACCCCATCCCATACACCAAATACAGAAGAGTAAAGGGAGGATAACTGCAGTGAAAAGAAAGGAAAAGTGACCAGAACAGAACAAGCACATGGAAAAACACCTTCAGAGGGAGAAGAAAAAGAAAGATTCCCTAAGGATGTGCAATCCTGCCAAGCAGGCATTGTGCCATTGCCTGCCATGGTGGCTAAAAGGAATGTTCTAGTCTATCATGCCTCTATGATACTAGTTCTGCCTTTTGGTAGTTTTTTTAATCCTTATCCTCCTGTGATATGTGTTATTTACATTTATATATTATTACATTTATATAATATATAATATTATATAATATAATATTGACTGAGAGTAGTCAAGTGATTTCACCAAATGGAAGGGAGCCTGGGAAATGGAGCCTTTAGCTGGGTCTTCTATGACAATAGTCCATGGCAGAAAGCATATCTCTGTGGTGCAGAGCTGACCACTGTATTGTAACTTCTTAAGGATATTTGCGAGAATATTCACAGGTATAGCAGAAGCAGGGACTCTTAACTCTGTCTTTAACTAGATAGATATGGAACTCACATCTTTTGCCATTTTCAACCTCTTTAAAGTCTATCAGTAGTCTACCCATTCTGAACATCACATGTTCCTAGCTAAAAAATATCAATAACACTACTTAGTCCATAGGTTTGTTTGTTAAAGTGATATATTTATCTGACTTACCAACAATGGTACAATAATCAAAGAAAGAGTCAAACATTATTTCAATGCCTGTAGCTCTTTTTTGTGTTTAGTTCTTGTCATAACCCAAAGATATTACACCTAAGCTGTGCCGAGCTGATGATTGCATCTCAGAAGCATTTCATATTTTATAAACCATATCCTTGTAGAGTCCTATTTGCTTTTCTGAAAAACTAGCTGAGTTGCTGTGACATCTGCTTAAAAGATTGTGTACAGTGCCTTTTCTATTTCTGCCATTCTTAGTTTTGCCTTTTGAGAATATCAAAGGCTCCAATCCAGTTGGTGGGAAATCTTGTGACTCTGAGCTCTGTGATGGAGACGTGCTGGCTGCAAGGCTGTCTTTGCATCTTGGTAGAAGTCAGCATTGAGGGATGATCTGCTCTGTGAGGTGCCTGTCTCAGTCAACAAATGAGCAAGTGAGTCACACCAGGAAAAGGAAACTTTCTCTGAGGAATTCCTCATGGGTACTTTATATTGAACAAAGTCATAAACACTGATACCCCTGTAATCATTGAAACTCACGTTGAACACAAAAGCCTCTGAAATAAGTTCTATCTGTAAATTAGGTAGAAGAAAGTTCTCTACTTGGCTCATAGGCGTGGTCCCTTGACCAAATTCAGCAACCTTCAACATTATACACATCAGGATTTCCTAGAAAGCTGTTTAAAACCCAAATTTCGGGGCCTCATCTCCAAGATGTCTGACTTAGTAGGTTTCAGGCAGAGGCTAAGAAATTGCATGTCTAAATAACTCACCAAAGATGCTATTAGAGTGTTAGAAATTCCACTCTTAGGACCACACTCCTCACACAAGAATTGGGAAGCCACACCCTATACACTCAATTGTCCCACTGCTTGCTTTTATAAATACGTTCTTATTAGCATCTAGCTCCATTCAGTTATTCATGCATTTTCTGCGACTTCTTTTGCACCAAGTAACAAAAAATAAATTGACACAATAAAGGTCATAAGCCCGGAAGGCCAAAATAACTGTCTGCTTCTGTAGAAAATGTTTGTCAATCTCTTTTCATTAGAACATAGATGTGGGTAAAGAGAAAAGAAGGGCCCAGCCTCCCCCTCCTCCAACCCTCATTTACAGCTCCTTTATTGCCTTGAATTGGGGATCCTCTACAAGCCCATAGCAGCACATCCAACTATAAGGACAAATCATTTATATATGCCTGTCACTAAAGACTGAAAATGAAAGGGAATTGAATTACACACTTCAGTGCCCAATTTCTACTATACAGATAGAAAACTTATGCCCGAAAAAGAATCACGAAGTCAGCTTTTATGGCAAGGCAATCCCCTCCCAGGAAGGAGGCAGTGGTTAATGTTTCTCTCTGAGGTGGCAGAGGCTCCCTCCATCAGTGTGATGAATAGTTCACTGTCATGTCCTGTTAATTAGACACACATGCTCATTTGCACCTGAAGTACAATAAGTGGAACCACATGTCTGTTACAGAGAACCCAATAATCTGACTACAATTGTTCCTTAATGAGGTTGTCCAGAGTGGAGAGGAGCAGTCAGCAGAAAAAGGTCCATATCACTCTGGTGGCTTTGTAGCTTTATAACAAAGATTTAGTGCAGGGGCATTAACTATGTGTTTGCTGCATTTCTGTGTCTGTGTGACAACAAAGGTTGAGGAATCGTATTCTCTTTGGTGTGGTGGCACTGGGATGGTACAACATACACAGAAAGTGAGTCAAAGCAAGGCAACCAGTTGAATGTTCATGGTAATTGCAGGCATTTACTTTTCTCAGTTCCAACACTCATTATAGCACCATTGTGAGACTAGTGGTAGAATTCTATTCTATGGTGAGAGATTCTGATATTTAGAATGTTTAAAGGACTTTCTGAGATCCATCCTTACAGGTGATTGACAACATGGCATAACACCAGAACGTGACTGCTTCTCTCTGCCTGCTGTCAAGTCTCTCTCTTATATTTTCAAAACATGTCACTAGTTTCACCTACTATTGTATGGCGTTGCCTGCTCTGGATCCTCTCCCTCTCCTGGAGAGCCTTTGTAAAACACACACTCACTTGGATTACCCATGAACATTGCTTCCAACTCTAATGTTTGGATGACGGTTGATGAGCCAAAAGTTTGCTTCAGAAGTGTAGACAATAGGCAGGTAGTATAAATGATGACTGAAAAGTTGTTAAGGGTTTGTAAGTTTCTATAGAGATGTATAACACAGAATCACGGAGCAGCATTCCCACACCCATGAACTGAATAATGTCAATAATTTACTATCCAATCATTTCTATCACTGTAGTCAATCCTAGGCATCTGTTAATGGCTGTTGTGATGCTGTGTTGGAGATTCTGAAGCCATGCCCTGCCTTAGAATGGAAACCACTGCAGGTAATAATCACAAGAATGAGAGCAGACAGCATGGCTGGCCAGCTAGAACTCTCCACACTTTGAGCATATTGACTTTGCTCATCCAATACCTTCCTTTAAGCCAAAGGAGAGAGCAAAGGCCCTGCGGTTAAATGGCTGGCCCAATGCACCATGTCACATTATTAAGAAGCACAACAGAATGACAAACCAGGGGACACTCAGCTGAATGTGGAAGGGGTAGGCCATTCTTCCATTGAGAGCAGAGGGTGTATAGTAGACAGTTCCATCATTGGATGAGTCTCCTGATAAGGAAATCAAATAAGGAGCAAGTTTCCAGGCTTCTCAACCTGTTTTGTGCCTTGAAGTCCAAACCAAGTGATATAAGGTCCTAAACCCCTTCCCAGGACAATGCTTCTTTAAAGGTGCAAGAAACACACAGGGCAAATAAGAAAATGAATCATATTGAAATCCAGTTTCTAAAATATTTTTGGTGTTTATTTGTGTGTGATCAATACATGCCATCTTCATAGGGTAACTAGCAAGCTCTACCCTCAATTCTCACAGCAGTTGTAGCTTTTAAATAATGAAGAATACAAACAGTATTTCAGTGAATTCACATTGTCCATGGGATTCCACGGAAAGCTCTGTGGTTTCTGCATGTGCCAACCATAGCTACTACTGAATCTGGTGTGCTGGGGCTACCTAATTTGAAGGAGGGTGCTAAATTAGAGTTAGTGGTTAATGAAAAGAGGGGCATTATATTTTACCTTCTAAGGAACTAGAGCACGCTAAATGTGGCTTCCATGTTGCCAATGGAAATCTAGGCAGTGAAGTGACAAGAGAAGTTTCAGCAGCTGTGTTGTTATGTAGCCTTTACTAAACCACTAAGTTCCCATTTGTCTGCTGTAGGCCAGAAATGGATTTCTCCTGTAGACTTCTGGTAAAGAAGAAAAAGGTAATCTAGTCAGAGTAATCTGTGAGCTCTTCCTCATCTTTAGAGGACTGGGGGATGATAAGGCAAATAGTCACACGTCATTGTGAGATAAGCTGCCTGCTACTTCAGTTAAATCAAGATCAAGATGTTTAAAACACATTTTGTTTCTCAGCTGCTCAATATGTGTCCATGCTAGAATGGCTTTCATGCTAGGATACAAACATAAATGAGATGGGCCTTTACCTGCAAGAAAGGCATATTTACTGTGAGAGAACAGTGATCCATCTCCATTTTTAAAGAAAGTACAGGACTGGAGAGAGGAAGTAGGGACTCCTTGTAGGAGATGACCCACAAAGCCACAAGATAGTTATGAGAGAAAAGGTATTGATGCTTCAACTATAATAACATTATAATAATAGTACAGAAGTAAGCTGTGGACTTAGCCACATAAGAAATGGTTTAGGAAATGGAACCCCATTTCTGCTAGACAACCATGGGCTAGAGAAGAAGTAGAGATGATTTCTCTGTTTTGGTTTTGCAATAGAATGGAGATGTGGTGGACAGAATCAGAAAGGTCTTACGAGTCATATTTAGAATGTTGAACTATATTTTGTGAGAGAGGGACACATGCTTTTTGAATACCTTTATATGTTTATCATTTATGTTTTATAATAAAATTGAAAAGCAATGAACTTGGGGGAAATCATACTTGCATGTTTATTTGGCTACTACACTAAATTTCAACTACTCTTCTCATTCTCAAGTAATCAGAAAACTATTCTCCCTCCAATAGAACTGGAAGATCTAATAACTGCTGCATAGCACAGGACATTCATTGGCCATAGCTAAGTAATGATGTTTGATTTAGCCCATAGTTTTCTGGAGACCAGGATTCCTCTATTTTCTATTTCCTCACCAACACAGAGCCCCATTGTTATAATCATTTATTATTGGAGTTATGGCACATTTTGTATAGTACAGAACTATTCTTAGCACTCAAAATTAGACCAGAGGTGGGAAAATGAAATCCCAAAAGTTCATGTGTTTTTAGAAAATGGAAGATACCATATTTTCTTTCTTACTGCCAAGAACTCATGAAGCTACATCATGAAGATGATGATGATGATGATGATGATGATGATGATGATGATGATGATTTTGCATTGAGGCAAAGAAGGGCAGGAGGAGTTCCCTGCTTCCCAGTTAGTTCTTGGAGGTGCTACCATTGGGATTGAGGAAGAAAGAGCCAGATTATGGTAACGAAGATGCTATCCTTTGGGAATAAGAAGTAAAATCAGGATAATTCATGTTATCAGTGTTGAACAGAAATTAAATATGTGAATCTCAAACCAGCAGGTGTGTGTAGGCTAAAGGCTTGGGGTTAAATAGCCAGCCTTAGGCAGCTGGGAAGTAAGGCCTTGGGAATGAATCCCACCACTCAGTGAGCCCAAAGTTTATGAAGTCTCAGATGGATGCCTAAACAACAGCACATTGATCCAAGAAAAGAGAACTCAAAAGAATAAGAGTGAAGTGAATATGGAGATATAGTGGGTAGTGTAAACAGAAAATAAGTAGATTTCTAAGAAGCATCAAATGTGGATAAGTGGTGGAAAATGCAAGGCCCATCATTTGGGAATTTGAATTCTCTTGTTGACATTACTGACTTTCAGTGGAGCTGTAAGGACAATGCCAGGTAAGAATAGTGATTGCACAACATCTACTACATGCCAGGTAGAGTCCTCAGCACTATATATTTTAACTCCATTAAAACTATAGTCTTTGTATGCCACAGCAGTCTGATCAGTCCTGTGTGCACCCTTTCTAACCCCAAAGCATAGTGTTCATTGCATACCATGTGTGCCAGCCCAGTCTGGCCAGCTTGCCCAACCTAAGTCCACCTGCACCATATCCAACCTCCATCCCTTTTACAGGGCATTTACCCTGTGCCCAGATGCGATTTGAAAATAGTAGCTCTCACCCCTCATCAAAGAAGCTTCTTTTCTTAGCAGGCAGGAATCATTACAGAAAACCATAGCTAGGGCTAGGAACAACTGACTATGGGATGGCCAGCTCCAATAGATACATTTAAAACCAAGTCCTGAACCTAATGCTCAGGGAATGTCAAGAAAGGACAGAAAGATTGTAAAAACAAAAAACAAAGAACAACCAAAAAAAAAAAAAAACTGCTATGAGATTGTGTCTTCTATATATGACAGGAAAGCTAAAGTCAGAAAATGACAACAGTCTGGCTGCCTTAACATGACCAAACAATGACACTCCTAGTTGACATGCTATGTGAATAGGGGAAAAATGCAAAGCCCCACATTAGACAAAGAGTTACAAGCAATTAATGGCTACTAAAAAAAAAAAAAAAAAAAAAAAAAAAAAAAAAAAAAAAGAGGGCCTATCTTTCAGTTATCCAGTCTCAAGCGGTCATCCCTAAAGACTTATACTACACTATAGACTTATATTTGATAAATTCAGTTCCAGGGCATCCAACACTCTCTTCTGGCCCCAAGAAGCACTGTAATGCACATGTATTGTCCTCATATGCATACAGGAAAAAACACTCATACTCACACACATAAAATAAAGAAATAAATATTTTAAACAATACACAGATTATCTAGGAACTCTCATAGCCTATGGTTAGGAATAAGACACTTTATGGTAAAATGACAGGCTTGGTGGGATTTTACTATCAAGATTTTCTAGACACATGTGATGTTAACTGTGAAGACATCTAAGTGACAAGTAATCTGGTGGTCCCTTCTTAAGAATGCACAAGAGAATCCATGAAAGAGATGAAGGGGCCAAGTGCCTGGATGCCTGGATATGGTAAAGGTCTGAAGGGCCTTGAAAGATACAAGGTTATGCCAGAAACCTCTCCTCATTAAAGTGTGCACTACCTTTTCATTCTGTCTACTCTTAGTGAAGCATTACATTTACTCAGCCATAGAAAAAAAATTTAGTGTGAAACTCCTATCGAGTCCCAAAACAAACTACTTAACCCTACCAAAGTGTCCCACAGTTATGTTGAGCAGACTCATGAATGCTGTACAAGGACCAAAACTTGGGGTTGTTGTGCCCTGGTCAAAGAGGACCGTTTTACATCAGAGAGACGTTCCCAGGCAGGTGTGAAATTGATTGTAAATCCCTCGTGTTGTTCTCTGGATCTTGGACATGCTCATTTAACATATTTAATGTGTTCCTGACATTTACAAAGTGTCTAGCAAGCTTTGGACAATCATTATTTGAAGCATTTTATTGAAAGTACCCCTGAGTAGTTCCTAAACACTGCATTCTGTTTCGATCGATGCTGACTATCCCTGAAGAGGGAATTGTAAATGTTGAATACTGTAGCTGTCAATCATGAGCTCGCATATTCCTTGTTTGAATGATGATATATTTCCATCTGAAACAGTACACATGTCTAGCTGTTGGGTTTTTTTCCCCTTGGCTGCTGGGTCTGTGCTTTACTTCACTGAGATTGGGAGAGAAATGGATTAATCTCTAGAGACAAGAGCACTTGCTGACCTTGAGCACTAGCAGGCTCAAGGCTTTTGAATTCTTTGAAGAATGATGGGGCTTGAGGGGGTCAGATGTGGTGTCCCAAACACTCTGTCTTGACAAAGGAGCCATTGCAGAGTCCTTTGCCCTTCTGCAATTTGTGCTGGAGACTGACAGGCCCTACATTAGGATGGGGAAAAGTGTGTGCAATCTGAAAATGCAGCATGCTTCAGAAATGACAGAAAGGGCGCACATTAGAAAGGCAACTCCTCTTGAGGCCACACTGTTTTGCTCTTTCTCTGATCAAAATGCAAACAGTAACTCTGTTCTTGGCAACTCCGGTGCATTCTCCATCCACAGAAGGAGAAGGATGGGGCTGAGGAGTGGCAACAGGCACGGTAGGTGCAGAATGCAAGCGTGAGTCTCTTTGTCATTAATTCTATTTGATCAAGTATCTGTGAAGAATGTCAATTCTCTCTAATGAGGAAATGTGCAGTGAGGCCATTTGGCAATGGGCAGCAGACTTTGTGTGAGCATCTGGCATAGGAATGACTTGACAAACAACAATATGCCAGATTTGTGCTAAATAATTTTTAAGGAACTATTTGTCAGGCTTTACACTCATTATTCCCGGGATGTTGATCACCAACATCATGATTCAAATGACAAGTAACTACAAGGGCTGTGTTGTGGTTGAATCAGTCACATTCCCCATAGTCCTTCATGTATTTATTCTTTATTGACAGAAACACTAGTGGCTGTCTATGGTTTCTCTCCTTGGTACCTTGAAACTTAACTCTTGAGAATTGCTTAGTAAATAAAGTCTTAAGCAGAAGGGCTGAAATGAGGAATTAATTCTTCACGCATCCCTTGGAAGTAGAGCAGTTGGCAGGCATTCTCCACCAATAGGGCTCCTACTGTAAATGTAGAATGTGATGGCAGCTGTGGTGTTAGCAGAATAGTCAGTAACTTCCAAACATGTGGCAGTAGTCAGCTGTAGAATTAAACAAAAATAGAGGCAGCTCTTCAAGGACCCCTGCTCTCTGTAAGAAACAGAACCACATGTCTTCTCTATCTTTAAACATTGTGTGTTCTACCCATACTTGCACTTGTCTGTACTTTAACTTGCTTTTAAGCACCTTGGTCCCTCTATTCACCAGCCTTTAAGTTCTTCCCAATGGTTTTAATGTACCTTGTGGTGTCTTTGATCACAAGGTCAGCTGTTTCAAACATCCATATGCCAGAGTTATGATCCCAGAAGCCGATGGCTATGTCCATTCACTGTGTTCCATTGCTGAAGCTAATCCACAGGTTAATGGAGACATTGAAGTCCTTTTCTGAGCTTCTGAAAGCACTTGGGGATCTTGAGCAGCTTGGACTCTATGACTACTGCTTCATCCACCCATGCCTGTACTTAGTGACAGCTCATGGCAACTGGTATTTCAGATGGTTGCTTTGCTTCCTACACCCCTATAGTCACCTCTGTGTAGAGCTTCAGCAGAGTTTGAAAAAAATTGCTTAGATCTTCTTATCCAGGAAACAGAGAAAGGAAGATTGAGAATTCAAGAAGTCAAGACCATCCTAGATTGCCTGTGTGAAAATGGGAGGAGGGGAGAAAGAGAGAGAGAGAGAGAGAGAGAGAGAGAGAGAGAGAGAGAGAGAGAGAGAGAAGAGAAGAGAAGAGAAGAGAAGAGAAGAGAAGAGAAGAGAAGAGAAACAGAGAGACAGGAAAGAGAGACAGAGAGAGCAAAAGAGGAGACGGACATAGACAGAAAGAGACAGAGACAGAGAAGGAGAGAGAGAAGAGAGAGACATAGAGAAAGAGAAAGCTCAAGAATGTTTACTAAAAACTCTATCCCTAATGCTGATTCCAGATTCAGAAGGTTGAGAAGAAGGCCAGGAATCTATAACTAGTTTTTTTATTCATTTATTTTTAATTGACAAAAGTTACATATATTTATTATCTACAGCATGCTGTTTAGAAATATATATGTATGGTAGAATGCCTAAATATAGCTAATTACCTTCACAAATTTAATGATTTAGGTGAAGTGCAAAAGCAACTTGTTAATGATTTTTAAGAATACAATATATTCTTATTAACACAGTAGCCATATTGTAAAATAGATCCCTTGAACTTATTCTTTGTATCTCAGTGAAATTGTGAAAACTGTGGTTACTATTGCTACTCAGCTCATGGTAACCACCACTCTGATTCCACATCTACATATTTGTGACTATTTTAAAGTATACATAGCAGCAAGATACAGAAGCCTGCAAATTTTTTGTGTGTATGTGTTAACATCTTAGGTAGTTCTGATGACATTGTCCCAAGGACCATGCTTCTAAATGGCTTACCCTATGCCTTGTGGGTTAAGGGAGGTTATACAACAAGACCATATAGTACAAGATTATGGTCTTTTACTACTAGAACATATGTTATTAATTGAACATGAATATTTGGTAAAACCAAAACTATAGCTTGTTCTCCCGAGGTCTGCTTACTGGTCCACTGTTGTGTAATCTCTAAAAGGACATGGTAAAGTTAAAATTAACCTTCTAAAGTGATTAGCTCAGCACTAGGGTGTGTGGTTCAGAGGTATGGCACTTACCCAGCTGTAGCTGGCATTTGCTACTTTGTGGCTTCCTCTTTCTTCCACCCTTCCCCACATTTTCCCACTCTTTTAACTGCCTAACATTAGATAGGAGAGAAAAGCAGGATAGAGAGGAAAGGAAGTGTCATTATTCTTAGACTATTTCCTGCTGATCCAGTTCCTTGGGGTGGGTTTGATCTTCTTTATCAGGATATCTAATAATTTCTTCTTCTTCTTCTTCTTCTTCTTCTTCTTCTTCTTCTTCTTCTTCTTCTTCTTCTTCTTCTTCTTCTTTCTTCCTTCTTCTTCTTCTTCTTCTTCTTCTTCTTCTTCTTCTTCTTCTTCTTCTTCTTCTTCTTCTTCTTCTTCTTCTCCTCCGCCTCCTCCTCCTCCTCCTCCTTCTTCTCTTCTTCTTCTTCTTCTTCTTCTTCTTCTTCTTCTTCTTCTTCTTC
>OU015745.1:45591065-45608909 GCA_907169655.1 Acomys percivali | reverse complement strand
CTTCTTCTTCTTCTTCTTCTTCTTCTTCTTCTTCTTCTTCTTCTTCTCCTCTTCCTCCTCCTCCTTCTTTTTCCTTTTCTTATTCTTTTTTTTGTGCACACCTACTTAACAAACTGTGACTGACAGCAACCATCAGCCAACCAGCAATTCACCAACTTCTCAGGGACCTAGCATTTACACACCCTCTGAAAAGTCCCCTAAATTCCAAATGTCACATAATAACAGAAGCTATCTACAGCTAGCAAAATCACACCCCTGCCAGAGCATGAGGCATATCACAGTCAGCTGATGCACTGCACCTCAGCTGCATACCAGCAGCCTCACACCTGGGTTTAAAACAAAAGCATATTCTTATAATATTTCAGTTTTTTAAAGAAACCAAAATTCCAAAATTTTCATTGTACACAGCAAACATATAATCCTCACTTCAACCACAGTATCAAAATAAAAAAGAAAACAATTCTACAGCAAACCCAGATGTACTTTTAATTACTGCAATCTCATTGCTCACTATGTCTTTAAAAATTATTGCTTTCACCTCGGCTTAATTTTGATAAATTAGCCACACCTAGAAATTCATCCATTTCTTTTAAGTCTACAAATTAACTGAGATTTGCATTTTTAGTGTGTCCTTGTGATTTCATTTCTGAATGTCATTGGTACCTGTGACAGTTTCCTTTTCATCTATAGTTACATCACTTTGGCCTCTCTGTCTCTGTCTCTTTCATGTTATCATGTTATCATAGATAGATAGATAGATAGATAGATAGATAGATAGATAGATAGATAGATAGATAGATACACATATATACAATAAACTACCTATAGCAAGAATAACCATGACACAATCAGGAATTATATAAATGTTATGTTCTTAGTGTTTTGGCTATTTGTATTTGAAAGCCTTGAAGAAAACATCTTTCCTATCTTGGTGTGTCTAAAATTCTGAATGTAAATCAATCTCCATCACATCTTGTCATTATCAACTTAAAACATCTATCTAGACCCAAAAACATCT
Source organism: Acomys percivali (assembly GCA_907169655.1). NCBI lineage: Eukaryota > Metazoa > Chordata > Mammalia > Rodentia > Muridae > Acomys > Acomys percivali. The sequence continues at coordinate 45,607,891 of OU015745.1, read as the reverse complement.
TAACCCCTAAACAAATAAGCTTCATTCAAAACTAAGCTACTTGCTCTTCCACTCCATCAGAGACTTGAGACGGAATAAACTTGATTGCCCGAGTATGCTGGGAATGCAGGTTAGCAGCTTTCCAAATGAGAAAATGACAGAGACAGTTTTCTACCTGAACAATCACCCAAAACTCTCTATTATGTTGAAGCATCATCTTCAGCCTTCTGGCCCAATATATCTGAAAGACATATTTATAAGGCAGGAACTGTTGAGAACTGTGTCTTGGCAGAGTTTGGCCGTCAACTCTGCCTGCATCCAAGCTTGCCTTTTTAAAGGCAGATTTCTGTCTGTGGTAGAAATGAGGACATTTTGCCTAGTGGCTTATTTGCCACATTTGAAGCCATCTCCATAAAGAGGTTCTTTGATGCTTATCATCATCTTTGGAAGAGAGAATCTCCTGTTATCTTTTTGAAGAACGAATTATTTGTTTCATTGATACTTTTGTGCTTTTTCCAGTGTTAGAGACTGTAGAGTGCCAATGTATGTATGCATGCATGTATGCATGTCTGTATATGTACATATGTACATATGTATATATGTATTTAATAACACTGATACAACTGTTAAAATGTTTCTGGGATGCTTTTGATTAAAAAAAAATGCCATCTGAAGGCCACTTGGAACAGCTTGAGCAACTGTTTTTTATGAGTAGCGATGCTTTTGCTCCACTCCAATCTAGGACATTCTTCTACCATTTTTGATAGTTGTGAAACAGAAGCTCTCCCTGAGCATAGACATGACTTTAGAAAATAAAACTCAGGCTTCAGACTAGGACCATTCCCAGTGAGCGAGTACAGAAGGTAGGAAAATAGCATGACCACCCCACATACTGCATGGCCAAGGATTCTTACCTGTCAGCTGGCAAGCAGCTATCTTTGAAAAAAAAAAGCAGCAGGCAGGTTAAGGAGATGAAAGTATTTACAAAAGTATTTAAAAATTCTGGTTTCGCTTTGATTTTTTTTTACTTCAGGTTCTAAATCTTTGAGAGAAAGAAATAATTTTATGCAGGGACTAATTTAAAATGCAAGGTATTTCATTCATTTGATCTCTTAATGGACGGGGAAAAGTAGTAAGCAATGATTCAAACTTGACTCATTTATTTTTGCAAATACAAGGTTTGAGAATTGAATAAATATAACTAAATCCTGGTTCAAGCATAGAACCAAGTGGGACTAATACTAGTTTTATGGGAGTTGAATAAATGTGTCTGCAGTTGATAGAAAAAGTGTTATCTCATCTTCGAAATGAGTGATAAGATCAATACAAAGAAATCTTGTTTCTGTTTTTCCCTAATTGCCCCTTTTCCCATAGAAGACTCTCATTTTAAGGTGCTCACAAAATGGCATCATCCCAGTGAAAGCCAGTGATAGAGTTAAACTCTCCACACAGCATCACAGATACCTGCTGTTCTGGAAAACACACTTAAGATGCTGCATTCATTACCCTTGATCTTGACTGCATTTTCAGTATTCTTTCCTTTGTCCAGATGGGCACAATAAATGTCCCCCTTCTTGTCAACCAGGCAGATCAGAAGGGAAATCCTGAGAGATACATTAATCGCCATCTCCTCTAAAAAAGTGGCTTTACTGTACACCTAGCCTCTCAATGACCATAACAAACACATGAGCATAAAAATAGTTTTCTGTCCTAGTTTGTTTTTCATCTCTATAAGAAATAAAGACTGAGGCTTTTGAAAATCATCCTTTCTCTCTCTAACAACAAATGTATTTAGCTGAGAATCTCCTTGTGAAGTTTTAAAAACATAGGATAAAGTTTATGTTAGCAAATCTCAATATGACAGCTTTTGAAGGGATCCTTTGCACATCCCCTGTCATCCTCAATGTCTGAAGGCCTCCATCTTCCAATCCTTCATGAGAGGTGTCTCATGCAAGAAAGCACTTTTTATCTTTCTTCTCGGCACTCAGTCCTTGGACTGGGTTCCTCCATGAATAAAGGGAATTCTTAAAATACCATCAGGCATATCCAAGGAAAAGACAGATGTCAGCATAATAACAAGCAGAGTCTTTGCCCACAGGTACATGACCTTACTAGACATGGTTGAGTAATACCCTTGAGCACTGCATTCAGTAGTAATCTATATCTATTTGTGACAATGTTTGCCTCCTTGACTCTATGTTCAAGACTCCAGAGCTCTGGCTGCTTCTTCCCCACAGTGGAACCAAAAGCAGAGTGAATATTTACCCAGATGTCTTTGATAAGAGATGGCAGGTCCCACAGTAGCTTCTTGACAAGGGTTGCTGTCCCCAGTCCTGGTCCTCCCAGGGACTCTGATTACACAGACTTGGCCTGATACCCAGTAACACACATTCCCTGCAGTTTTCCAGAAAAATGTTCCTTGCTTCTGGTCTGGGGCCCATACCTGCAAAAAATAATTGTACTATACTTTTTTTAAAGTATTAATAATCATATCACTTGAACAAATTAAACTATATTTTAAAAAGAAACACATCTCAAATGACACAGTTCTCAGTAGCCAAGGTATCAATACAAATTAGCACCTCCTTGGGTCCAGTGTAGGAACTGCCATCAGTATAAATAGTCTAGTTCCAATCTTCTGAGAGAGCCCAAACCAATTATACTGCACTTACATTCTATAAACTCCAATAGACTGATCTGATAGCTATTTTCCTGTCTTGAATGAGTGCATTTATTAAGTAGAGCAAGCAAAAGTAAATGAACAAATAACAACTAACAGATAGAAGCAGCAAAGAGAGCACAAGGCATTAATGAACCAGGAGTTTATGGCATGCAGCAGAGATGACTAGGACAGCCAGGTTGAGAAAGCAAACAAAGGTACCATCATCAAACTAGAGATTAACAAACATCTGGGAAAATCAGCCAGAGAGGTTGAGGCAGTCAACCAGAGTTCCCTATTAAGGGACTTGCCACAGATGAGCTTCCTGTTTTCTGATCCTATCTCAGACATTTTTTTTATTTAATTAAATTATTCAGATTACAACTCAATTGTTATCCCATCACTCCTGTTCCTCCCTCCCTCCCGCTTTCACCCTATTCCCCTCCCCTAGGTCTATGACCAAGGGGGACCTCCTCCCTGACTATATGGTCATAAGCTATCGAGTCTCATCTTGGTAGCCTGCTTATTCTTTCTTTGAGTGCCATCAGGCATTTTTATGCCATGGAGTAAACAAGAGTAACCTCTATTGGAGCTAGCTTTCTTCCTACCTGTTCTTGGGGATGCAGTGCTTTTAATCCTGAGCCATTTCACTGTTTCCTTTCTCTCTGACTCAGGGCTGGGGGACCAGCCTAGGCTGGAAAGACTTTTCAAATAAACATGCTTGGGGTGAAGTGCAGGGTTTCTCACTTCCAGAGTCTATTTTTATTTGGTGTAAACACATTATATTTACAAATATAATGCAGGCTACTGTATGTATGCAGATTCCATACAATGTTTTTTATCTTTTCCCATCATCCACTCTGCAATTAAATGTGCTAAATCCCCTAGCTTAGTGGGAATGACTACATGAGGAGCAATTGAAGCTTTCATTGCTGTAGCCCATCCATAACTACAACCGCCATGGGTTTTGTGGACGCTATAGTGGTAGACAGAGCAAAAACTTCCAACAACATATCCTCCTAATGTCAGGAGGAATGAAAATGGATTTCAGTTACAATGATCTGGTCTCAAGATGGAGACAAAAAGCCTTTCTTCCCTGGAGTGGTTCCTTCTCTCTGTGCTGTCCTACGTCTCAGTGTGCCTCTACCACTATCTATATTTGCTGATCTCTGATTCCCTACTCAGTTCATGCCCAACTTTCTGGCATTGCTTTTGGCTGTTCATGCACAATGTATTATCACCTTTGAAGAAGATCAATCAGGGCTTCGAAAAGAATGTGAAAGCCAGGAACATTTTCTGTGTAGTAGCAGTAAATGGTAAATCATTGATAAGATGGAATATATTTTTACTATTATAAGTAACATTTCTGAAGGGCTTGGGAAAATTCTGAATATAATGACATGTAAAAGTAAGAGATAACAAAACTTATTTTATATTTTTCTATATCTTTAAATATTTATAAATGTGTGTCTGCACTTAATTTAGAGAAAGTAAAAGTTGTTTAACTAATATATAACCTATCCTAGGTAGATTTTGCAGGAAGAGTATAAGTATCAGGAATATTATCTTACTATGAGAAATACCATTGGCACAGAGTCAACTGCGTAAGCCTTTGGCACTTCCTATTACACTCATGTTGTATGTTTAATGACAGTTTCCAGATTAAATAATAACATGTGTAGAACTTCAGTCATTGCTTGTCAGGCAAAATGAATGCTGTGGCACATACATATTTTTAACACTCTTTGGGAGGAGAAATGTACTTTTTCTGATGAATGTGGTTCATGGACCACTTAGTGAATCCCAAAATTGGCAAGTACTGAAGTAAATACAATTCCAAGAGTTCTTTTCCTACTTAAATGATCTCTTTTAAAATATTGACTCAATACTTGTGGGCATCTGAAGTCACTCTCTCACCTCTTTGTGCAGCACCTGCTTTTTAGTCTTTGGTTACATGTTACTGTAATAAATTTAGCTGAAAGGGCATCAAAGAATTTTCTAGCACATGGGGTGCATAGATTTCTATCCAGGGTGATGCATCGATTGGGACTGCCAGTAAATTAACAACAGCAGAACACCATTAAATTTTAAACTTAATTGCCTCCTCCTCTTAATTTCTATGGATATAATCAATAGATGTCAGTGAAAAGTTAAAGGCGTTATTTAGCGAGCATCTACTTCCTGGAGCATAATGTAAAAACCACTGTTTCATTTCAGGCTTGATACCAACAACGTGCAGTGCGATACACTCACTTAGGAAGCCTCTATCAGAAGGTTTCTCCATACATAGTTTTGATTAGCCCATTTTGTAAACACACAAATGAAAGTTTTGTTTTTACATCGGTTTGGCTTTCCCTCTGGACCTATACCTAGCTCTCTTTAACTGTTGAATTGCATTACTCTTCTTCTCCATCATTGTTACTTATTAACTTATTTCACATTTCCATGTTGAACTTTAAATTGAATCAGTGCCTTGCACCCCAGATTTTTACAATAATTATAGCTCAGTATCAAATATTGAATGTACTCAGATACATAGGAATAAGCTCTGCTCACAGATATTGGATGTCATACTGGGTGAAGCCATATACATGTAGAGAAAACAAACAAACATCTCAGGCTTTCATTCAGCTTGCAACCCAGTGGGAATAAAATAGTAAATGTGATTGCAAGAAGCATATAAATGTCTAATTAAAATAATTTTATATAGTAAAATTACCACAAGGTTAAATGAAATTAGGTAAAGGATAGAGTGTTAGCAGGAGACCTGTCCTTTAACTGCATGGACAGAGAAGGACACTTCAAGATGATACATTCAAAGTGAGAAATGCCTGTAACTCAAGCTCTAGGAGAATTTGACGCCTTTGGCCTTTGAAGGGCTCTTCAAGTATATGTGTGGGTGTACACACACAATTAAAAATAAAATAAATATTCAATGTAAACTATGAATGGATGAGAAGGGCTGACTGGCAAAGTATTGTAAAGAGCAACACCACCAGGTTCTGACGGACCTCTCTAAGATGGACATGAGCTATTTGGAAGAATAGTAGGAAGCTGCCTCTGTCTGGCACAGAGAGACAGAAAACGGCATGGCCCATGCACAATTGAGAAGGAAGATGTGGGGGTATTTACTCCACACAGTGGAGTTTCCAGTAAGGACTGTAATACATGACTTTTCCCAGAATAGCCACATCTGCTATAGGAAGGATGCACAGAAACCATAAGGGTGAGCACTCTTTCTCCTCACTCTATCCTACACAGTTCTGTTCCTTTTTTTTTTCAAGCTTTAAAAGAAAAATTATTTATTTTTCTCTTATACATCACACCGTTACTTCAGCCTCTGCTCTTTCTGATCATCTCACATGTTTTTTTTTCTTTTTTAAAATTTAAATTTATTTATCTATTCACTTTACATCCTAGTCGTAGCCCCATCCCTCCTCTTCCCAGTCCCACCCTCCCTCTTTCTGCCCCACTCCTCGTCCCTTATTCCTCAGAAATAGGGAGGCCCCCTTCCCATCCATCCCAGTTCATCAAGTCGCATGAGGACTGAGTGTGTCCTCTTCCCCTGTGGCCCTGCAAGGCAGTCCTGCCAGGGGGAAGTGATAAAAAAGTTAGCAACAGAGTCCATGTCAGAGATAGCTCCTGCTCCCATTATTAGGGGACCCATATGACGTTCTGTGTTGGGACCCTACTTCCAGTCCACGCATGGTCCCCTCGGTTGGAGCATCAGTGACAGCAAGCCCCTCTGGAACCTGGTTAGTTGGCTCTGTTAGTCTTCTTGTGAAGTCCTTGTCACCTTCAGGTCCCTTTCTCCTTCCCTCCATTTCCACAGAACTCCCTATTCATCGCCCAAAGTTTGACATTGAGTCTTAGCATCTGTTTTGAAGCGCTGCTGGGTGAAGCCTCTCAGAAAACAACTCTGTTAAGCTCCTGTGTGCGACCATAGCAGAGTATCATTAATAGTTTCAGAGGTTGTTGGCCTGTTCCCATGGGGTTGGTCTTGGGTTGGGCCAGGCATTGGTTGGACCTTTCCTCAATCTCTGTTCTGTCTTTATCCCTGTACATCTTGTAGGCAGAACAAACTTTGAGTCAAAGTTTTTTTGTGAGAGGGTTGGTGTTCCCCTACTAGGTGTCTTGTCTAGTCAGGGTGAGTCTTCTTCAGTCTCTATGGCTCATGCTAGTGGGAGTATCTCTACTCGCATTCTCCTTATATCCTTATATCCTCCCAGGAACCTACTTTGACTTAGGTCTCCAACTTCTCACAGAGACGCCCCTGTCCACAGTTTCTCTTTTCTTTACAGGCCTTCTGTCCTCCCACCCCTGCTCTCCCAAGGTCTGTCTCCACCCTCATTCATATCTCTCCATGGTCCCCCTCCTGTCTTGTTCCCTCTCTTCAACCATTACCTCTGTCTGTTCTATTTCCCCTTCTGAGTGAGATGAAGTATCCTCCCTAGGATCCTCCTTGTTACTTATCTTCTTTGGGTCTGCACAATGTAGTATAGTACATTTACAGAATGGAATGCTACTCAGCTATTAAAAACAAAGAAATCATGAAATTTGCAGGCAAATGGACGGATCTAGAAAATATCATTCTGAGTGAGGTAACCTAGTCCCAGAAAGACACACATGATATGTACACACTTATAAGTGGGTTTTACCCATGTAGTATAGGAATAACATATACTACATTAAATTTATTTTTAAAAACATATTCACTGTACATCCTGATCATAGGCCCCTCCCTCATCTCCTTCTGGTCCCACCCTTCCTCCCTCCTCCCCCATGCCCCTCCCCTAGTCTTCAGAAAGGGGGACCCCTCCACTCTTACTAACTGACCCAGCCTAACAATTTTCATCAGGGCTGCCTAAATCCTTTTCCTCTGTGGCCTGGCAAGGCACCCCACCAGGGGGAAGTGACCAAGGAGCAGACAACAGAGTCCATGGCAGAGATAGCCCTGCTTCCCTCACTGGGGGACCTATATGAAGACTGAGCTGCCTATCAGCTACATCTGAGCAGAGACCCTAGGTCCTCTCTATGCATGGTCCTTGTTTGGTGTATCAGTTTCCACTGGACTCCATGGACACAGATTTGTTGGCTCTGTTGGTCTTCTTGTGGAGCTCCTGCCCTCTCTGGTCCTTCTATCCCCCAATTCTTCCATAAGACTCCCTGTGTGTGCTGTCTCTCTCTCTCTCTCTCTCTCTCTCTCTCTCTCTCTCTCTCTCTCTTTCTCATCAGATTGTATAAATGTTTCACCTTCTACAGTTATTTTTTAAGTATCAGAACCTCATACTTTCTCATAAGTAAAACAAATATGTTTCTCTGTCTTCCTTAATATGTAGGACTTTAGAAACCTGGTTGTATTGGGATAGCAGGAAACTTCCAGAACAGCAGCCTGAGGGGTTGAGGTATGATGCCCTCTACTACCTGTGCATATGGCTTTTCATTGGCTTAAGAGGTATATATGTGGACTCCCTTGAGGGCCAGTGTTGGGAAAAGCATAAAGCAACAGTAAATCTTTGTAGTGGTTATTTCATCTTGATCTAAGCAGGGATAATTGGGTGGATGGCTATGCCCTGAAAAGTGTGAAGAATTAAATCATCTTGTGCCTGAAACCACACTCAATGTGCTGATGATCACAGGTTAGGAAGACAGTATGTCAAAACTGGACCACCCACACAAGCACGTCTCTAGTTTCTTTAGCCTCAGATGTGCCTAACTTGATATTATATTGCTTGCAGACAAATGTGCTAATTTTCGTTTTGCAATTCTGGGAATGAACCTGGGGCTAGACAGGTTCTCTGTTACCAAGTTATATCCCAATCCCCTCAGTGACTGGGAGTTGAAGGCTCTGTGTAAGTTTTCTGGGCCCTGTTCATTTCTTCATAGGGGAAAGTGAAAGGAGAAGAAACATCTCAAATAGCTATGACATCAGTCACCAGGAACTTTAGCTCAAATTGAAGCCCAGATCCAGAAAATTTCTAGAGCAGAGTGATTGGTTTCTATTTTGTTTTCCTACCACTGATGCACACTGGAGCACATCTCCTCCTGGGCGAAGGGCTCTACCTCTGCCTACAATGTTTGTATTCCAGACAATGGAAAACAGGAATGGCAAAAGGCATGACATTTCCCCTTAAGGACAAGTACATGCTTGTCCATACTTTTCCTTTGCCCTAATTTAGTCACATGAATCCACATACCTAGAAAATATTGTTTGTTACCAAGAGACCATATGAAGCTAAAATCTGGGCAATCAGTTATCACAAAAGAAAAATGGTACAGTGAGGAGCAGGTAGGAAAGGCAAGACAGGTATAATAGAGTCTGGGAGGTGCCAATCTATTTTTTTTATTAATTTTTTTTATTAATTTATTCTTGTTACATCTCTATGGTTATCCCATCCCTTGTATCCTCCCATTCTCCCCTCCCTCCCATTTTCCCCTTATTCCCCTCCCCTATGACTGTTCCTCAGAGGGATTACCTCCCTCTGTATATGCTCATAGGGTATCAAGTCTCTTCTCGGTGACCTGCTGTCCTTCCTCTGAGTGCCACCAGGTCTCCCCCTCCAGGGGACATGGTCAAATGTGAGGCACCAGAGTACATGAGAAAGTCAAATCCCTTTCTCCACTCAAGTGTGGAGACTGTCCTGTCCATGGGCTAGATCAGGGTAGGGGTTTAAATTTTACCGCCTGTATTGTCCTTGGCTAGTGCCTTAGTTTGAGCGGGACCCCTTGACCCAAACCTGCCTATCATAATGTTCTACTTGTAGGTTTCTAGGACCCACTGGATCCTTCTACATTGCTATTCTCCCAAGGTTCTCTCATCTAGAGTCCCAATAGAATGTCCTCCCCTCTGTCCCAGTTTCCTGGTAAGGGAAGGCTTTTGTGGGACATGCCCATTGGGCTAGTATGCAGATATAAGTGAGTATATACCATTTGAGTCTTTCTGCTTCTGGATTAACTCACTCATTATGATCATCTCTAGCTCAATCCATTTGTCCACAAATTTCGGGAATTCCTTGTTTTTAATAGCTGAGTAGTATTCCATAGTGTATACGTACCACAGTTTCTTTATCCATTCTTCTACTGAGGGACATTTAGGCTGTTTCCATGATATGGCTATTATGAATAAGGCTGCTATGAACATGGTTGAGCAAATTATCTTGTTGTGTGCTGGTGCATCTTCTGGGTATATTCCAAGGAGTGGAATAGCTGGGTCTTGAGGAAGCCCTATTCCCAGTTTTCTGAGATAGCACCAGATAGATTTCCAAAGTGGTTGTACTAGTTTGCATTCCCACCAGCAATGAAGGAGTGTTCCTCTCTCCCCACATCCTCTCCAGCATGTGTAAAAATGGCCATCCTACCAAAAGCAATCTACAGATTCAATGCAATCCCTATCAAAATACCTACACAATTTTTTAAAGACATTGAAAGTTCAATTCTGAACTTCATATGGAAAAACAAAAAACCCAGAATAGCAAAAACGATCTTGTACAATAAAAGGTGCTGCGAAGGAATCGCCATACCTGATCTCAAATTGTACTATAAAGCAATAGTAATTAAAACAGCAGGGTGCTGGCACAGCAACAGGCTGGTTGATCAGTGGAATCGAATTGAAGACTCAGATATGAATCCACACACATATGGTCACTTGATTTTTGACAAAGAAGCCAAATCCATTCAATGGAAAAAGGATAGCATCTTCAACAAATGGTGCTGGTCTAACTGGAGGTCTATATATAAAAAAATGCAACTGGACCCATATTTGTCACCTTGCACAAAACTCAAATCCAAGTGGATTAAAGACCTCAACATAAAACCAGAGACACTAAGTCACTTAGAAGAAAAAGTGGGGAAGAGCCTGGAACATATTGGCACAGGAGACAACTTCCTGAACAGAACACCAACAGCTCAGGCCTTAATGTCAACAATTAATAAATGGGACCTCATGAAGCTGAGAAGCTTCTGTAAGGCTAGAGACACTGTCAAGAGAACAAATCGACAGCCTACAGACTGGGAAAAGATCTTCACCAACCCTACATCTGACAAAGGTCTAATTTCCAAAATATATAAAGAACTTAAGAAATTAAACACCACCAAACCAAATAACCCAATTGAGAAATGGGGCTTGGAACTAAACAGAGAATTCTCAACAGAAGAATATCAAATGGTCGAGAAACACTTAAAGAAATGCTCAACCTCCTTAGTCATCAGGGAAATGCAAATCAAAACAACTCTGAGATTTCATCTTACACCCATCAGAATGGCTAAGATCAAAAACTCAAGTGACGCCAGTCTATTTTGGATTGATTCTGGTGTATAGCTTAACTGGTAGTAGTGACCTTTATTGACTACATCAGGCTTTGTACTTGAGCAAGCCACCAAAGAGTTCAGGTATTTCTAGACAGTGTATGGTTTTATTTTTCCTGAAATTATGGAGGGTGCCCAAGGTATGGGTGAAGTAACATGTTTTAGGGTTTAACAAAACGTATTCACTAAAATGAGGCCACATAGATAGGTTCTCCTGTGACACAGTAGTTGGTGATGGTACAGACCAATGGCCCACTAGTCTGTTGCTGGAATCCACATTCTGTAAGAATTCAAGAAGAGGAAAAAATGCTAACCAAGTTTCTATGGACTCTTCTATTTTAAGCCACTGAAATTTGAAGATTGTTCTTACAGACTATAATCATTTATATAATATATGATATATATACATATATGTACAAATGTATATGTATATACAAATATGTATATATGTGTGTGTGTTTATGTGTGTATATATACATATATATATCCCTAAAATTTAAATATTACCATTCTACTTTTCAGGTATTGATATAAGCTTTATGACTTGTTAAAGACCACATACTTGAAACCTTAGGTCTTAGTCAAATATTGCTTAATACATTGGGTCCTACTTGGAGCCATCTGCAAGGATAATGGTTAGATACTTAGATTTTTAGGATTATCAGGTTATCTGAATTAATATTTTTGTTAAAATTGGACAACGCAAAGACAAAATGCTAGACCTAGGTGAATCAACCTCAAGGAGCAGAAATAATGTTTGGTTAGTCAGAAAATTTGTCAGTGATTATTACAAAGCTAGAAGCTATATACTGTGTGTTTGTGTTTGTGTGTGTGTTTGTGTGTGTGTGGTATTGGTGGTGTGTGTATGTGTTTGGTGTTGTTGGTGTGTGTATGTGTATGTGTGTATATATATATGTATGGTATTTGTGTGTTGTGTGTTTATGTGTGGAATGTGTGCTTGTGGATGTGTGGTGTTTGTGTATGTGTGTGCAGTGATGGTGGTGGTGTCTGTGTGTGTGCATGCACATATATATAGATGTGGTGTGTGTCTATGCGACATGTGCATATTGTATCTGTGTTATGGTATGTGTATGTGTGTGTTGTATGGTTGTATGGTATGTGTGTGGTGTGGTATGTGTGTATATGGTACATGTGTATGAGGTGTGTGTATATGGTAAATGTGTGTATGGTATAGTGTGTGTGCATGTATGTCTATGCTTTGTAAATATTGTGTAGTATGTGTGTGGTATGTGGCGGTATGAGTGTTGGTGTGTGTATGGTGCACATACCATTGTAGTTTACTACACCATTGTAGTAAAGACTTGATGGTTAGCCCCTATGTTTGTTTATTTTTTTAGATAGGGTCTTCTAGTCAAGTAGCACTGTCTGGCCTGGAACTCACCACATAGTCTGCACTGGCCTCAAGCTCACAGCAGTCCTGCAGTCTCAGCCTCCCGCATGCTGGGTTGCAACAGTGACCCACTACTCCCAGCTAAAAATGTGACACACTTCATAGATTTGGCCACCATTCTTATGCAGGGCCACGCTACTCTCTGTATCATTCTAATTTTAATAACTGTGCTTCCAAAGCCAGACCTGTCTGTTGAACAGTAAAGATAACACAGGCTCCTTGCTGTGCTTATGTTCAAGATACGATTAGCAGTCATGCTTGAATTTTCCTTCAATACTGCAAGGCACTTCTGGTTTTTGAGGTCTTGATACATTATATCTAAAACAAGCTGAAATGATGTACTGATGTATGAGCCCCCAAAATAATCCATTTCCCCATATTGTGTGCTGACAAGTTAATTCTCAATACAAGGTGGTTGGAAGGTGGAACCTAGTGAGCGGTGCTTGGCTCCCCTTACATCTGTTTGGCTCCCATTCACTTTTGTTGTTTTTCTGGGCTAGAGACCATGCTATCCCTCCCCTTAAAAGGACAAATCAGGAAGACTTTTGTGGGGAATCCTATGGGTTCTAGAACTGTAAGGAAGTAAACTTCATGTCCCTGTAGTAGTCCCATCTGCACTGTTCCTTACAGCAACATGGATCTCACCCACCCATCCCCCAGACAAACGCATAAACTTTTAAGATTTCTTTGTACTTCAGATTTATAATCTTTTGAGCTTTTAATTCAAACTGAAAGCAACACAGCACAAATACATTGCTTATTTCATAATACAAAATTAAAACAATGATTTGTGATGACTAGATGAGGAAAGAGGTGACCCAGCCATGACATATTGGTTAAAAAATATTTATTATATATATGACACATATAATATATATAGTGTGTATAATGTCATGTTTTTCTTTCAGTCCCACATTGTGACTCTGAGGCTGTTTGTTACACATTTGAGTTGGAGATGTCAAAAAGCTGAATGGATGGTATTTGTATTTGTGAGAGAGGAGCCAAGTTCCTCCCTTGTAAGAGGCTTTGCTCCCCCAATTCTGCCCCTATGAACCAAGCTGAGCATCCTCATACCTGGGTTCTATTGGAACAAGAAAGAGCAAAAGGAACACACATCGGTCACAGGACAGCTGTTTATCCTTTTCTATCAAGGCTTGCCCAGGAGGGCACTGAAACAATTGGGTAAAATGAAGTTTTGAGACTATCCATGGATTTCAATTACAGTATTTGTGCTCTTTCCGACCTCTATTAACATCCATAGCTGGTTTGGCAACACTGTTGAGATTTATAAGCCTTCCTCCCTGGCTAACTGCATCCAACCTGGAGCCCACTTGGTCAGCACTTTTCTATTATCTTCAAATCTCGTTTCTAAGAAAGACATATGTTTGCTGCCTGTGTGACTTTAAAAACTGCCAGCTTCTCAATAGCTCCATCATTTGAAATGAATTCCACAAGGTGTCAAATGGTTCTTGGTCAATATAGCTAGTTCATTGCAAAGTCACAGGAAGGAGAAAAACATGGGAAAGTTATAAATAATGCCTCATTTATTACTCAACCATTAAGAATGGCTCCTCTCATTTTATTTTTTGAAAAGTCGGAGAGATAGTCAGTGGGACACTAAATGTTATAGTGACTCTTCCCAGGAACAGAGGCTGTGACAGCTCCACTCTGATCCTGGCCAGGTCATTAGCTTTGGTATTAGATATTTTGGATATAAATTCTGGTTCTGATTTCTTCTAACTTCAACTTTTTAAATTAATGATTTAAACTGTCCATGATGGTTTAGTCTTTTGAAACTGGGAAACAGAAAGACTTTACCAGGACACTATAAGGACTGAACTTCAAAGATATGTTTGGAGTCCTTAGTGGGAAAATTAGTATCTTAACTCTGGTGGTAGGTACAAGTCACAAATGGAGTGAAGTTATTTCAAACTAAATATCCATGCTCAAGTAGAGCTGGAAAATTGTACTGAGATGAGAAGATGGTTTGAACATTGACATCCTGGAATTGGAAAGTCATTAAAGAACAGTCACCTTGGTTGGAACCTGGATACATAGTACTCATATACTATTTCCTTACTAGTTTCTAAATTACGTACAAATACATAATTATCTGAATTTTTTAAAAAATGAATAAAATGTGTGTGAAACATCTAACAGCTGACTACCTGGACATTGTTGAGGATTTTCCAATCAAATAGTGATAAAGTATTGGTTAAGAAGCCATATGACTAATGTGGGTTACTTTGACTGATGGAGATGAGTAATACATCAGTTTCGCTTAACATAGAAAAATAGAAGCCACTCTAGATAAGATAGATGTGGAATATATGAATGCCATGGTTAGATGGCTGGCTGGAGGACTAGGGTCGGAGGAATGAGGAAATGGTTAGTAGCCCAAACCCAAGAAACCTTGAAGTAACTGAGACACGGGTTCTCTGTGTAGCCTTGGCTATCCTGGACTCACTTTGTAGACCAGGCTGGCCTTGAACTCACAGTGATCCACCTGCCTCTGAACAAACAGGAAATGTAGAAAGTTGTGATGATGATGAATCATGATGTTGACAGGTGTTAATGATAAATGTTTCAATCTGTTTGCGTGCTCAGCATTTATCATTTATCTAGACATCTTATTGGGAGGTGGCACTGTTTCCAAAGTACAATTTCCCATCAGACAGCAAAAGTGTTAGGTTTCCTTCCTTACCCAGCGGCACTGGTCAAAGTTAGGATGGCTCTCTCAGATAAGTCTATATACATATGCAAATGATAGCCTAAATTCAATCATGTAGTCTCATGCAAAGAAAATGTTATTCCATGCCTTAACCCTTCAACCTTCCAGTTCAGACACTGCTGAGAACAGGGTCAGGGGGCCTTCCCTACTTCACTCAGTCCCCGTGTCTAATGACTCTGCCCAATAGTGTTGCAGTAGTTGCTGTTGATTTCCTTTCTTGAACAAAACCTATAGTATTTGTGTGTATATACATTTCTTGTTTATCTCTCCCCTCCCCAGAATATCATTCCTACAGATGGAATTACTTGGATGGTGATATAATAAATAAAAAGTTGAATAAAGGAAGGCTTCAAGAAGGTCACCATGAGCAAAGTAGATAAGCTCAGAGTTTAATGTTAAACAGTTTGTGTATAAGGTAATGTAATGCCAAGATACTACACGTCTTCACTACAGTTTAAGTGTCAGATCATTTCGTGGCATAGCTTTTTTCCCTTAACATTATGTTATCAGCAGGTATATGAGTCCTATATAAAAAAAAGAAAAGAGGCTCACAAGATTAAGTAACTAGATTGAATTTAGTAAATACAGGAGCCCCTGCTTTCACTATTATTCCTAAATGCCTCGCTTCTCTCTAGGTGCCAGGAACAGTGGTGACATGAGTCTCTTGTCACACTTGACCATTTGAGAAGCTGAATCTTTATCCAAGGGTAGATTTCCATACCCATGCACTATTCCTGGGAACTGCAGAAAATATGTCATACCACTCATAGGAAGACACAATGCCATGCAGTGGAGTAGCCTGAAGGAGGGTAACAGTCAAGATCAGTAACATGTACATGTTATTCCATGGACATTGTGTGTAGATACAGATCTAACACCCTGAGATGGCTAAGTGTAGCTTCTGAGAGCAGCAACTGTCCATCGTGTGGTATTTGCATGAGAATATTATTAGTTCTTTATCTTGGTGTCACAAGTCTTTGAAAATTATCCCTTTAAGTCCATTCTTAGGCATTTATGTTCTCTGTGAAAAATAGATTTAGATAGTGACCAGACATGAAAACAAACATATAAGAAACTATATCAAAGTGAACTATATAAACCCTCACTTCAATATAGTCTCTAGTGCAGTTTTTTTTAAGTAACACAAGAGAGAAGCAATGAAAGTGGCAAAGATAACTGTGCCTCTTGGGATGCAATTCTGCTTATCACATTAGTGGCTTTGTTTTCTCAGAATGGCTGGGTTTATTCTATTGACTGTTAGAAGTGTGGAGAGTTCCTCTCAGCTGAGATGTGATCTGCTGAACTGATTACTTAAGGTCCTACTTCCTTATCAGAATCACTCTGGCTCTGTGTGCTCACATTGGGATGGACAGTCTCCTGCTCAGGGTCAGACGTGAAAAGTGTAAGTTCTCATTCTTCAGAAGCACATTTTCAATGCTGGGGCCTCATCTTAAGGGGTCCAGGTTTAAGCCTTTCGGACTGAGAGAGAGTCTTCAGAAGCCAGCACCATTCAATTCATTGAGGAACATGCCTGGAACCTCGCCCATTTGTCTCTGGAGTTAAGAATGGAGAACATAGAATTCAATACTAAGGAATTTGTGTTTAAATGCCTTACCTGTTCTTCACACCCCTCCTCCTCCTCCTCCTCCTCCTCCTCCTCCTCCTCCTCCTCCTCCTCCTTCTTCTTCTTCTTCTTCTCTCTCTCTCTCTCTCTCCCTCTCTCTCTCTCTCTCTCTCTCTCT
>OU015745.1:45543507-45578433 GCA_907169655.1 Acomys percivali | reverse complement strand
AGAGGTAGTCTTATATGGCGAGTATATTCCAAACTCTATATTTTAATTTGAAAAGTTAGGAGTCTTATATGCCCAGTCATTTTATATGCCAAAAAATTTGGTATGTATATATATATATATATGCAGGTATGCAAGCTAAGGCCCTGAAAGATTCCACAACCTATAAAAATAGTACCCACTGAAAAGAGAGCTAACATTCAAATGCATGTGTGTGATGGACATATCTCATATCCAAACCATGGAATTATCTCCCTGGCCCCATAGGTTTGTAGCCATCACATAATACAGCATGCATGGAGTTCAACTTTAAAAGATGTCATTTTAATAGTGCTATAATTATCGGTGTTGGCATAGTTCAAAAATTCAGTCTTTCCTGTGACTCCAGTCAGTCTCTTAACTGTAAGCCCATGTAAAAATAAAAAAACAAATTACTTACTTCCAACAACAACAACAAATGACACAAGGCAAACCTTTCCATTTCAAAGGGAGAAATGGGAGTGTGGCAAGGAACATTTAAAAAATAAACAAAACCAAACCCCAGGAGGAAGAACACCAAATCCTGCTGTTCTGTGTCTGGCATCCAGGCTTAGGAACTTGGAAAGCACTAACTTACAGCTCTGATGCCGACAGCACAGGAGACCTTTCATGTGGCAGTTCTCCATAGCACCTTTTCTCCAGTGCCATGGGGTCTCCATTGCATCTTGCCCTTCACCTTTATAGCCTCACACAATGGCAACTCAAGATGACTCCCTAGGACCTTCATATTCCCAGGCTTCTAATGGTTTTTCTAGGGCCCTAGCACAAGTCTCTGTGACTATACTATCTACTTCTGCTTCCTGAAAAACTAGCACCACAGGAAGGCAGTACATTCTGCTGTCCCCTTGAGATGTGCTCTGCTCTTGTCTGCAGTGTCAATTAACCCGGCCACAGAGGGATGTTAGATGGGTCTTAAAATTTATGCCACAAAACAAATGAGTCCATTACTTTTGAACTTTGCTTCATTTAAATTATCAGACCCTAGGCAGAATGCAGGTGGATTTTTTTTTTTGCCAAGTTGTAATGAAAATGGCCTCTAGACCAATTACCAATAGATATGTTATTCCTATCTGAAACATCACATGCCCTAGTCCTTACTGTATACATTTCTTTCAGGATTATAGTTTTCCAAATTCCCACTGGAATGAACACTGCTTTCAGAAGCCTATAGCTCTTCTAGCTCCAAACTCTCCCACATTCTTCTCATAAACCAGTTCTAAAAGTTTAGGAACTATATGGTCATATTTACAACAGCAAGGACCCCACTTCTTGTACCAGTTAGCTTCATCAGCTGCATCACTGGTACGGATAACTGACAGAAGTAACTCATGAAAATAGAGTTGTTTTGGACCATGCTTTAAGGGTATGCAGTTCTCTCGTGGTGGCAAAGAATGACAATAGGAGCTTGTTCCATGGTGATTTGAACTTGTAGCCTGTGTTACATCTCAGCAGATCTGGAAGCAAAGAGCTGAGAATAAAAGTGGAGCTACCTATAGCCCTTAAATTCTACACCTAAGTATCATTGTCCACCAGATGCATCCCATGTTTAAAAAGTTTTTTTTTTACCACTTCTCAAAACAGTGACATCAGCTAAGAATTCCAAGAGTTCAAGCATGTTAGTCTGAGAAAGATGTGTCACATCAAGTCCATAACTAATTCTGCAATTGTGAAAGACGCTATAAGATATTTCAGTCCTTCTCTTGACATTCCAGTAAATGTAAGCAACTCATCATTAAAGAGCTTTGTGTATACTTGATTTTAAAAAGAATACTATATCAAGCCTATTGAATTTGGATGTCAGTTATTGATACCTGTCAATCATTCAGACCTTCGCCCCAGCCATTTGCCTTCAGTAGCTCAGCATTTGGCACCATGAACTATAATTTCTAGGGAAGTTAACTGCTACAGAATACATCTTGTAATAAAATGCTACTGAAAATATTCCTTGAGCTAGGAATCTCTGACTTCATTCCACCCCCTGCTTTTTTTAAATGTTTAACCTACATTTGACTCAAATTTGGTAAAATGTAGATTTTTTCCTCCATTGATAGATTCTTATTAAAAGAAATTTAGCAGCATAAATAACTAGTTGCTAAATGAAAAGAGGCCTTTGTGGATGTGGTTGCTCTTGCTTGATTTTGTCTGCATCAGAGAAACAACTGAAGATCATGGTGGTTGTTATTTATTTGCCTTCAACATGTGTTTCAGATTTTGGATTTGAATACTATAAGGCAGGATGTTCAACCTTTAGTTCTTCAAAGATAAGGTCACTCTTTCTGGTCTGAAACATGTCCGTGTTCAGAAGTTCACACCATTGGATCAGCCCATGGCAATTCTTCTAGCAGACATGATCTGTGCAATGCATTCAATATTAGCATAGCCTGGCCCTTGAGATCAATAAGACATGGGTTCAAGTCTCGGACTTACCATTTATTGGCTTTGTGATTTGGGAAATTTTTCTTGATCTTTCTATGCCTCCATTTTCTTGTTGTCTAAAATGGAACTACTTATCTCATCCTTTTTATGGTACTTGTAGAGTAGATGGCAGAGTTAATGCACTCTGTCATACCTAGCTTTTCTAGGTGACCAATGGTGTACTAAGTCTGTGAAGTAAATCTTTGTTTGATATTGTCTATAGCAATGGTTTTTACAAGGTCAGCACTGAGCTAATTAGCCAGGTTACATGTAAGCATTTGGGAAATGAGTTCTCTTTGTACCATTTGGTATTTTGATATCAAAAATCAATGTTTCTCATGGCATTTCTCAGCCATATTGATATTGCCTGTATTGGTTGCTTATTTAAAAAAAAACTCTTCTAAATTAGATAGGAGTTTATTGTGATGCTTCAACCAAATTTTGACAGAAAACCAAGATGAAGTGAAGCAAAAATATCAGAAAATATAGGACCTTTGGGATCCAATTAACCCAAAGAAGGTCATTCTCAAAACTATGAAAAGATGGAAATATTATGATCAGTCCCTAAGTATTTTAAGAACATCACCATTTAATTATAAGAGAGAATGTCAATTTTCTCCACTAAATACCAAAGATTATGCTGTTAGTAAAGATTTAAAGAAACCTGATAGAACTCAGTGACAAAGTTGAGTGACTCTAGCTATAGTCAAAATGTGCCCAAGATCTGTTATTTAACTATCAATTTCACTTTTTAAATAGTTTGGACTCAATTAAAGAAGGAAATACCCATGTTTGTGATCCTTAATTTTCTACAGGTGGGAGTATATGTTTATTTCAATAAGGAAACTTCTGTCAGTATCAAACTGTTCTCTCTACTAAAATTGGTGATGGGATGAATTATATGTTAGCCTTATGAAATACTGAGGGTGTCGTGGCTAGTTCTCTTTTTCCTTTCATTTGTATGCATTGGAGGCCTTCCACGGCTCACCACATCTGTATGATCTGAGAGCAGAGTAGCATAAGTAGCATAGCTCTCCTCTCTGCAAATCCGTATGGCCTCAAACCACCAGCTTTCATGCTGTCTGGTAAAGCTGGTTAGAACTATATCAGAGCCTGTCAGCATTGTTCTTGAAATGCCCTTTTTCCAGCTAAGGACAAAACACAGCAACAGACTGGTTGATCAGTGGAATCAAATTGAAGACCCAGATATGAATCCACACACATATGGTCACTTGATTTTTTGACAAAGAAGACAAATCCATTCAATGGAAAAAGGATAGTATCTTCAACAAATAGTGCTGGTCTAACTGGAGGTCTATGTGTAAAAAAAAAATGCGACTGGACCCATATTTGTCACCTTGCACAAAACTCAAATCCAAGTGGATTAAAGACCTCAACATAAAACCAGAGACACTAAGTCACTTAGAAGAAAAAGTGGGGAAGAGCCGGGAACATATTGGCACAGGAGACAACTTCCTGAACAGAACACCAACAGCCCAGGCCTTAATATCAACAATTAATAAATGGGACATCATGAGGCTGAGAAGCTTCTGTAAGGCTGGAGACACTGTCGAGAGAACAAAGCAACAGCCTACAGACTGGAAAAGATCTTCACCAACCCTACATCTGACAAAGGTCTAATATCCAAAATATATAAAGATCTCAAGAAATTAAACACCACCAAACCAAACAACCCAATTGAGAAATTTGGCTTGGAACTAAACAGAGAATTCTCAACAGAAGAATATCAAATGGTTGAGAAACACTTAAAGAAATGCTCAACCTCCTTAGTCATCAGGGAAATGCAAATCAAAACAACTCTGAGATTCCATCTTACACCTATCAGAATGGCTAAGATCAAAAACTCAAGCGACACCACATGCTGGCGAGGATGTGGAGAGAGAGGAACACTCCTTCATTGCTGGTGGGAATGCAAACTAGTACAGCCACTTTGGAAATCTATCTGGTGCTATCTCAGAAAACTGGGAATAGGGCTTCCTCAAGACCCAGCTATTCCACTCCTTGGAATATACCCAGAAGATGCTCCAGCATACAACAAGAAAATTTGCTCAACCATGTTCATAGCAGCCTTATTCATAATAGCCATATCATGGAAACTGCCTAAGTGTCCCTCAGTAGAAGAATGGATAAAGAAACTATGGTACATATATACTATGGAATACTACTCAGCTATTAAAAATAAGGAATTCCCAAAATTTGTGGATAAATGGATTGAGCTAGAAATGATCATAATGAGTGAGTTAACCCAGAAGCAGAAAGACTCAAATGGTATATACTCACTTATATCTGCATACTAGCCCAATGGGCATGTCCCATGAAAGCCTTCCCTTACCAGGAAACTGGTACAGAGGGGAGGACATTCTATTGGGACTCTAGATGAGAGAAGCATGGGAGAATAGCAAAGTAGAAGGATCCAGAGGGTCCTAGAAACCTACAAGTAGAACATCATGATAGCAGATTTGGGCCCAGGAGTCCCGCTCAAACTAAGGCACCAGCCAAGGACAATACAGGCGGTAAACTTTAAACCCCTGCCCAGACCTAGTCAATGGTCAGAACAGTCTCCACAGTTGAGTGGAGAGTGGAATATGACTTTCTCATGTACTCTGGTGCCTCACATTTGACCATGTCCCCTGGAGGGGGAGACCTGGTGGCACTCAGAGGAATGACAGCAGGTTACCGAGAAGAGACATGATGCCCTATAAGCATATACACGGGGAGGTAATCCCCCTCAGGCACAGTCATAGGTGAGGGGAATAAGGGAAAAATGGGCGGGAGGGAAGAATGGGAGGATACAAGGGATGGGATAACCATAGAGATGTAACAAGAATAAATTAATTTAAAAAATGTACAAATACAAAAAAAAATTTGGAGCCCTACCTATGATCAAATCCAACCTCCACTGTTGATTTGGAATATATTCCATGGGCGTCTATTGTTCCATGTGTATTTGTCAATAAATATATATTTATTACAGGGTATTATAAAAATCCAGTGAAGGTGATGATCATGACAGAATTATATCGCATCTCTATACTAGGCATTATTTTTCTCATTGCTATGACAAAAGTACCTTTCAAAATGAAGGGTTGACGTGGGGCTCAGTGTTGGAACACAAAGTTCATCGTGGCACGTTAGGCATATCATCAGGAGCCTGCTGTAGCTGATCACATTTCATCTTCAGTCAGGAAGTGACCAATGCTGATATCCAAGTCACTTCTTTTATATTCAAACCAATGTATGTCAATGGCACCAGCCAATTGATGGTGCCACTCTCATTTGGGGTAGGTCTTTCCTGTTTAGTCAAAGCTTTCTGGAAACACCCTGACTGACACCCAGATTCGTTTCTGGTGATTCCAAATCCAAGGTGAAAGTGAAAATTAACCACCACACTCTGAAATATGACAAGCTCCCAACCCATTACATCACTGTTATAACCACTATTCTAGTGACTAAATCATATCTCCATTTCTGAGGTAAAGAAGTTTTGGGAGGCAGAAAGAACTTCTGCAGTCACTGTGAATAGACACAAGAGAGGATGTGCCTCTGGCACACCTAATGCAAGCCAAAACTTGCCACATTTTTTGCTGTAATGGCAGGACTGGGAGATTCAGGTTCACGTGTTCAACAGGAAATGAACGTACTGAATGAACTAAACTAGCTGAGAATTTCAGCAAAGGGGGAAGGAAGAACACTTGTCACATCCCCGTAACGTGTCAAGACAAGTCTGAAGTCAGATTGCTAAAGAAAACTCCAGATGATTAGTTTGTAGCAAAGTCAGTTTGGTCAGTCTCTGTGAGGGCTGATGATCTTTCAGCGTCTGTGTTAGGCACTAGATTGGATGGTCCCTAACACTCATCACAGCTCTCTAGGGGTTCTCTTGGAAAGGGTCCAAGTGTTCAAAATTATCTTAAAAACCATTAACATCATCCTGTTGTGCTGACATATGCATTAGTGGTTTGCAATCAGTGATGGTTAGAACCCCATTGCAGTTAGGTCAAGCAGTGTCAACAGGATACACTGGTCGTCATTACAGTATTTACTTCCACATGCTTACAGGAAATGTACAGTAATATACATTTGCTCAAGACTCTAACTATCTAAACTAACATACATTTTTTTCAAGACATGGTTTCTCTGTGTAGTCCTGGCTGTCCCAGAACTCTCTTGGTAGACCAGGCTTGTCTCAAACTTGTAGATCCTCCTGCCTCTGCCTCCCGAGTCCTGGGATTAAAGGTGTGCACCACTACTGCCTGCCCAAAAATCCTCTTTTTTGTTGTTGTTGAGTTCTTTGTTTTGTTTATTTGTTTGAGTCAGGATTCCTATGAGTATCCTTGGCTGGCCTGGAACTAACATTGTAGACCAGGCTGGTATTGAACTCACAGAGATCCACCTGCCTCTGTCTTCTGACTGTTGGGATTAAAGGTGTGCACCACCACCACCACCACCACCACCAGCACCACTAGCACCACCAGCACCACCACTAGCACCACCACAAAATCTAAACACTTGAGCACCCAAATATCCCATGTGACAAAATGGCAAAGCCTTTATTGTAATTCTCCCCATTGCTGGCTTAATTAGCCAACCTGTTTACAGAATAGCAATTTTATTTCATTGAAAACTGCTGGATATAGTAATGCAGATTTGATATTTGGCAGGGCACCCTCCCTCAATACACACACCCAAGACAATAACTGATAGTACTTGATAATAATGAGAAAACCTCTAGCTTTCAAATAAAAAATTCTGAATTTTCTGATTTGGGAAAACTTTAACTTGACAGATCCCTAATATATGCAGACTTTCCTGGTGTATTAAAAGTGCTAGTTTTGATATTATGCAGTAAAATGTGCCAACATTTCAAAGTGTGCTTAAATCCAAGAACGTACATTTCTAAGCGAAGAGTTAATGATCTGACAAAATCTTGCCTGGACATGAGTTCACCCACAGTACAAAGAGGACAAAGGGTTCCTGGGTAATAGCATGAAAAGGTCATAGGTTGATTCCAAAGCTGCACTGGCTCACCAAACTATGAAACTATTTTCTTTGGCATTTTGAAGATATAAAATAAGTATCTTTTCTTTCTATGTTGGTTCATTTGTTTTTGTTTGTTTGTTTGTTTGGATTTTGAGACCACATCTTACTCTGTAACTCAGGCTCACCTTGAACTTAGTAGGTAGTGCCAGCTCGTGTGAGACTCAGAGCAACCTTCCTGCCTCGTCTTCCATAGTGTGGAGATTACAGGTGTAAGCTGTCATACCTGGCTTGAAATTGTATTAGGTGGCTGTGATAACGCTATGAAGGCATCTTACCATGTAGTGCTCCTTCCCTTTCTAACCCCCTTCTGAACAAGAAAAGACATTCTTCACATAGTTTAAGCAAAACTACTACATGTCACAAGACTAGATAAACAATGACATTTGAAATTCTTCTTTTCTCACGTACGTATACTCATTAAAGCTATTAAACATTAGAAAATAAGCTGTTGTGTTTGCTAATTTCTTTTAGAAAATATACTTATTTTACTTTGAAATGTGCCATTTATATTAATCTGTGAGGTTGTTGCTAATTTAGGTAAATTAAAGTATATGTAAAACTCCCACTTTCATTTCTAATTCAGTAAATACCAATATATTCCACCGAAGTTATTGAGGACCCTGAGCAATGTTTCAGAGTAGAACAAAATCCTGAGGCCAACACAGAATGGTACTAGAACTGGCCTTTGTGGGTTTTAGGAAATGGTTAAAGAAGCAGTTTGGGGTATTCCACTCTAGACCTGCCAAAGCAAATGGGAGTTCTGACAAGCAGCCAAGAGGATTCAAAGCCCAAAGCTTCCTAAAGACAGCAACTCTGGTCTCCTTCAAACTATGTCAGCAGTTCCCAACCTGTGGGTCATGACCCCTTGGAGGGTCAAATGACCCTTTTACAGGGTCATCCAAGATCACCAGAACACAGACATTTACATTATGACTCATAACAAAATTACACAGCAAAATTACAGTTATGAAGTAGTAACAAAAAGAATTTTATGGTTATGCATCACCACAACACAAGGAACTGTATTAAAGGGTCACAGCATTAGGAAGGTTGAGACCCACTGGTCTGCATCATGGCTAATAAAAACTGGGAAATGAACTTCCAGATCACGTACACTTCTTAGCTTGATCTGTAAGCTGCGTTCATGTGTCATAACGGCCTCGTGAAAAACAATGTGTGCACCAAAAGGCAATAGAAATGGGAGGATGAGGCATTCGTTCCTTGGTCCATGCAGCTCTGCACAAAGACTTAACCAGGGCAGGGTCATAGTTAGAGCTTGTGCCACAAGAAGACTAACTGCTTCATGAAGTTTCTCTTTTCCTCAATAATGGAGCCTTAATATTTTAAGATGCAGTTGTTTCTTCTGCCCCTTTCTGTGTCAGCCAGTGGCTTTTCTTTTCTTTTTCTTTTCTCTTGCAATAAGCTTTTTGCCAAAATCCTGAGTGGAGGCTCCTGCCACAGAGGCTATTTTTTCTAACAGGAACAGCAGAACCCAGGGAAGCCAGACTACAGAGGGAATTTCTGAGTGAGCTCCTTGCTGACAGGCCGAATACCCTGGTTCCTCTGGGAATCCTTCTGATCTCTGCTCTCTGTGAATGAAAGAAGCCGATGAATGAATCAGTACCAGTGTTTGCCCAAGCTCTCTGTTGTTTACAGGAGCATTTCATTCTTGACTTTATTTACGGATGTGTTTTTAATCCTGAAGGTTCAACCTGGGTCACTTTGGAGTTTCAGTGATAGATTCCTTGTGATGTTCCCATATTCATTTTATAGGGGGGAAAAAAACAGATACAGGTAAGCAAGATTTTGTTTGTTTTGGTGTTTTTGTTGGGTTTTATTTGTTTGTTTTATTTTCTATTTAAAGGAAAGACTTGGGGGTGGGGAGCTATTGTGGGAAGACATTTTCACCTGGAAAATTTCTGTGGATTTAGTATTAAAGGAGTAAGTTTCTGATTTAAACCCTATACAGGATATGATCCCACACCATGGTAGACACAAAGCCAAGTTGGGATAGTCTCTTAATACACAAATTTCGTGGCTCTACGCAGGACTTACTAAACACCATCTAAATGAAAAAAAGAATTAGAAATTATATTGCACTGTGGGTCATATTTTCTTCCTTTTTAAAGATTGAGTCATATTCCCTCCCTCCCTTCTTCCCTTTCTCCCTTCTCCTCCCTCTGTCTCTCCCTCCCTCCTTCCATCTATATTTTATTTATTCATCTGGTGAAGGGGTTTGGTTTGCATTTTTTAGCTATTCTGACTGGTGCTGTATGATCATGTATGTATAAATTCCTCCTTAAATCCTAGCTCTAAATTCTCTTGGGTATATTCCCAGAGTAGAATTGCTATATCATATGGTACCTCTACTTTTAATGTTTTGAGGACCCTCTAATTTTGTTTGCCCAGCAGCTCTACCACTGTATTTTCCCACCAAAAGCACAAAGGTTTTCTCTTTCCCCATCAGCATGCTTTGCCCCCTGATTTCTCTTTTACCAGTAGCCATCTTAACAGCTAGGAGACTAGCTTTCTTTTATATTTCTCTGGCTTAATAAATAACCTAGGTGATTTTTTTAATACTTGATGCAATTTAATGCTGAATGGCTCCTGAGTTTGAAATTGATCTAAGCCTGATAAGGCATTGCTTTCTGCAAGTCTGTGCTGTTTTCTTGAGCTGAGCATGGTTCCCCTGTGCTTCATGCACCAAGAGTGGAGCAGCCTGTGGCATCTGTGGACTCTCTCCCAAAGCACCAGTGAGACAGTGCGGCATGCTGGCTGGCAGCTCCCCCTTTGGAACGTGATGAGCTAGGAGTCTGTTTCAGACTCTGATCTTATTTGCTGTGTATCCATGTGGTTAATCTAAGTTCTACTTTCCTGAACACTGTGGTGAACCTGAACACAGCAGTTTCCCAGGTTGGCTTTAAGAGTTAGCACTACTGCTGACATTAATGTCCAGACTGATGCCTACTACTTGGAAATCAAGCCTCAGCTCCCTGCTTTATAACACAGATAGTAAAGAGAAATGTGAGTATTAGTTTGCTAATGATCCCTACAATTCTTTCTTTCCCCCTTCTCCTCTGTAAAGAACTGCAGATGCTACACTGGAGATCAATTTGCACAACTAAAATTCTGCACATGGGTATAGCCTGTAGTTTATAGATGTATGCTGAGTCTTCTAGAGAACTTCTACCTATTCCTTGGTCTACTAGAAAGTAGATATGGACTTTCCCAGGGTCCTCTTTCTTCATTGCCATGATCTTGAAAATAGAAGTTACACATAGTGAATTCCAAATGACCCTCTACCCAGGCCTTAACTGGATTTTTAAGATACAACTGCATCTTCCCACAAGATATTTCCCAGACAGTATCTTCTTTTCTTATATTCACAGCCTGCTACAACCCTTATTACATAAAACACATAAAGCACTTAGAAAAGTGTCTAGCACAGAGAATATGCTTTCAAAATAATTATTTTTGAAGTCAATCTTAAATTCCATATTAGATTGCCAATAGGATTATGCTAAAATCCTGGCTCCTCCTATGGACTTTGGACATTTTGGTTTCCAATAAGATGCTGATAGCCAGAGTAAGACCCAGAATTCAATGGAAGTTCTTCAACATTGCAACCAACTGATGGGCTGGCTGGAATTCTCCACTCTGTCTGTAAGAGTGCCACGGCGATGCCCAGCATGGGGACTTCTATCTGGGGGATTTTATTCTTACCAGTTAACATGTACACTTAGCAAGATACAGTATGTCCATCCTCGTGTTGCATGCAACACTGGCTATTGAGACACACAACTCTATAAAGTAGTCTATAAGCCAATAGAACGCAAACTAGGAAAGAGAAGGAGTTAAATACTCCAAAAAGGCTGGGTAGTAGTTAGAAATGTTATTACTTTTCAGTTGGGTAAGATCATTTTTTATATATAAAATGGAAGGCCTTGTGCTATGGTGAATGCCTTTAATCCCAGCACACAGGACACAGAGACAGGTGGGTCTCTATGAGTTCAAGGGAGCCTGATCTACTTAGTAAGTTAGTTCCATACCAGCCAAGGCTACATAGTAAGATCACCTCACAAGACAAAGGAGACAGAGGGGAAAAAGGAAGTATTCCTGTGATCTGCTCCCAATTTTCATTTTATCCATTTTGATTTCAAAGATATCAAAGCTATTCATTGCAGATGACACACAATAAATATGACTTTGACAAGAATCGCTGAGTACTTGGAACCTCAACATGTGAACCTTAAGTTCAAGAAAAACCCAGAAATTACCTTTTTAAATAAGCATCTAGTTGTTTTAAGTTTCAGTAAAAATCGATATGAGGTCCTTCCTACTTACTTAATGGCCATTCCAGAATATTCTGCTATGTTCATTTTGGATTAGGGGGCACACTGGAAGTGCCATGCAGAGTCAGTATCGCTTAAGGCATAGCCTAAGGACAGATATCTAAAGCAATGTGGGTTTGATTGTGAGGGTGCAGAAAGACACGTGCTCCCCTGGCTCACACATGGATCAAGAGAGAAAGGAAAGCAGGAAGAATGTACATCAAAGCAAGTGAGGCAGTGCCAAGCAAACTTCCTTACAGGCCAGGGAGGAAAAGTGATCTCTGTGGGCAGACTTAAGAGGCATCCTTTGAAGTGCTGCTGTTTATTTTAAAGGATTTTCCTACCAACTTCTTAAAATATGGTGCTAGCAAACCTTCATTCCCTCAAGCAAATAAAGACAGGTAAGGAGCCTGCTCAGTCCAATAGCACTGAGACTGTAGTTCAAAGTAGATACCTGAAGCCATTGCCCTATGGGACATTCAAGGAGAGTAGTGAGGTAGGCTTCTTTACCCAGCATCCTCTGCATTACAAAGAACCAGTGCCAACTGTGCCTAAATTTCAGGGGAGGGGAGAAATAGGATGTTGTGGTAGATAGTTTTCAAAATAACAATTTTGGCTGTTTCTTTTGGCTTGCATAAATGGCTCTTGCTCTACTTACTTGTTGGGTTTAATTGCCCTTGACCTGGACTGTCCTGGGTGTTGAGTGTTACCTTGGGTGATGAAATAGAAAGAGAGTGACATTGAAGCTTACCAAGGACGGATCAACATGTACTCTTGCCCTTCCTCCTGTGTCCAGTTCTCCTTTCGGAGTACTCCTGGTCAAAAGCCAGTCTCAATGCTGAGGGAATCCCAAACTACGTGGAAAGGTCACGTATAGGTGTGCTAGTTGACAGACTCAAAGGTCTCCCAAACCACAGCTGTGGCATCAGCTGTCATTCTGACAACTAAATTGTTTTGAATGTCCCTTCCCAATGAACATGCTAGATGCCTAAAGCCACAGTAACAAGTATCTATATCCTCAAGAGAGATTAAGTATTTGTAAAAACCACCAGCTCAACAAAGTCACACCCAAAACTGAGATGGTACATTGTTGTTTGGGAACAGTAAATACTGAGTTGTGGCTTACTGGAACAGGTGCTGTCCAGCTGGTACTTAACAGAATAGGCTCTGAATGGGTCAAGATGAGTCCTCACTCCTCACTTATCATCCATGTAAACCATTACTCAGCTCAAACTCTCTCTGGATGGCCCTGGTGTTAGTAAGAACACTAGCTACCTTGTGGCGTAGCTTTAAGAACCACAATGATTATGGTACATATAAGGAATATAGCAGATAATAAGTTTTATTACCATCTAAACCATTACCAATGACACTATGGTTACAGTTGGTGTGTTTTTTGCCAACTTTTACCTGCTGAGCCATCTCATCCCCTTCTCTGTCTCTGTCTCTGTCTCGTCTCTGTCTGTGTCTGTGCCTGTGTCTGTCTATCTGTCTGTCTGTCTGTCTCTCTCTCTCTCTCTCTCTCTCTCTCTCTCTCTGTGTGTGTGTGTGTGTGTGTGTGTGTGTGTGTGTGTGTGTATGTGCATGCCTGGACACATGTGTACTATATAAATATAGGGGGTATGTATATTAGAATAGGTGTGATGCAGAATCATAGTATTGCTAGAAGACAATACCCAAGAGTCACTTCTTGGATAGTTGTCCCCTAACTAGAGATAACATTTTTTTTAATTCCCAACAGATCCACTTGGATTTTATGCTTATTGAGATACAAGTCTCCTGCCTGATAGTGAATGTCCTTTTTAACAATGGCAGCTTGATAATCAGAACACAGCACCTTTAGTTACTGTAAAAGCTTCTAGATAAGAGTTTGATCCTGGCTCAGCAGTTACTCACTGTTATGGCCCATTTCCTCATCTGTAATATAGCATAAGGGCAGGGCTTACTTCATGGGATTGCAGCAAGGCTAGCTCCTATAGCACAAGCATCTTTGAGTGGCAACAGAAGTGCTGACACTCCTTAACAATCCCTATGGTTTTGTAATGTTTCTAGGTCCACAGAGGAGCCAAGAACCAGGCCTGGAAAAGTTGAGCCAATTAGATGAGTGATGTGATGCTAGCAGCATAGGGTTAAATGAAAACAATGGTCTCTCTGCCAATGTAAACAATAGGAAAGTGTGCCATGTTAAGTGGGCATAGGTAGCCACCTCTCTCTAAGACAAGAGACTTACTTTTTCCTAAGTCTAGTCAAGACTGAGTGCAATAGTTATAGAACCCAAGATGTCGCCAGGAGTGCAAGACAGCTTGGGGACACAAAGATGCTTCTTCCTGATTCCTATGGCAGATTAGAAGAAGTCTATTTTAGAACATAAAAATTCTTCCAAAAGTTTTTGGAGCAGCTTTCTTTTCCCTGTGAAGGAAAAATATATTTTAATGGCCCAGCATGCAGAAAGAAGCATTTGAAGTAGTGTTTGTGTACAGAGGGTCAGTTGTCTGATGATTGACCAAAATGATCTTGGGGGACTTTTCTGAAGACAAGATCTTTTTTTTTAAACACTTCTTGGGAAATGAAGCTTTGAAAGCTTGTCTTCAGCTAAAGGGATTTGAGGGATATATTGGATGAAGCCTAGGAGTCAATTTCTTCTCCTCTACCTTTCTAATAGTCTTTTTCCCTATATGCTGCTAGAGGCTAGAGTGGTCAGCCATACATTACTGAAATGAAACTGTAAACCTCATCAGAAAGGTACATTTTCCCCTGGACTCTCATCGAGCAGTCTGAGTATTATAATCCTCTTTTGAGATACATGTAGAATTTTACTAATACTAAGCAAGTCATCTTGTTTTGGAGGGCACTAAACTGATATTAATAACATAGCTTTATCCATGAATGGTTCCACAATATGAAACACTGGTCAGATCTAATGGTCTAAT
The DNA here is from genome assembly GCA_907169655.1 of Acomys percivali. Taxonomy (NCBI): domain Eukaryota; kingdom Metazoa; phylum Chordata; class Mammalia; order Rodentia; family Muridae; genus Acomys; species Acomys percivali. The sequence goes on along the minus strand of OU015745.1, from coordinate 45,563,663 downwards.
GAGTTCTCTCTCTCTCTCTCTCTCTCTCTCTCTCTCTCTCTCTCTCTCTCTCTCTCTCTCTCTCTCTCTCTCTCTCTCTCACGCACACACTCACACACGTATGAAGTTTGTATGAAACATAGAGTGAATTTGGAGGATGGATAGCAGCATATAGGATCATATTTCATGTATAAAGCTCAAAATAAAAGTTTTTAAAAAGAAAAATTATATAATAATGTTGGTAAAGAACACTCTTCTTGGTGCATTCCAATCACTCTTAATGTAGTCTCACAGTTACATTATTTAACCAGAGCTGGGTCCTTCACATTGTGGGTATTGTGGCTTTATGATTTTTGTTTTGTTTTGTTTTTAATTCAGTGTTCTCTGCCTTTTCCTTCTGTCTTTTCATTTGAATATGCATGCATTGCAAACAAAAATTTCCTGCATAATATACTTATACATTAAAGCATAAATACCTTCAATTTAGCCAGAAAGCAGAAACTGGCAGGGCTGCCAGGCCAGGCCACAGGGGAAGAGGACATGCTCAGTCCTTAAGTGACTCGATGAGCTGGGGTGAGTGAGTCAGGTAGGGGGCTCCCCTTTTCTGAGCAATAAGAGAGGGGAGAGAAGTAAGAGGAAATGAAGGCTGACCAGGAGGTATAGAGGGTGGAGCCTATAATCTGGATGTAAAGTGAATATAAGTAAATAAATTTTTAAAATGCATTTAAATTCTAGCAAAATTGAAGTATTGTTTGTTAAAACCCGTGTATTTTTATAGCAGTAGAAGCTCATACAGGAAGAGGAGAAGTGAGGTTTGTAGTAAGTTACAGGCAATTCATGGAAGAAAAATGCAGGCCGATTTGTGCTTTTAGCACTGACATGGCTATAAGGGACAGAGGAAGTGGAAGGGACTTGCTGCCTCATCTGTAAGTGAAGGGAAGAGGTAGAAGTTACCAGCAGAAGAGAGAACAGGCAACAGTAGCTCCTGAACTGCACCTTTATTAAAACAGAGTCTCAAGTCGTATCATCCATGCTTGAGTGCCTTCCCATCTTGGCTGTCCTGTCCTTACTGCAGCTGTCTTCCTAGGCTCGGTGGGATGGCCTCACACAGCAGCAAGCTCACATTTTTGTGTGTTTAAGTACAATGAGAGATAGCCTATTTCTTTAGGTAAGTCACAAGATCAGCTTGGTTCCACGGGCTCATCTTAAGCTATGTGTTGATCTAAATCAATGATTTTCAGTGCTCTGTTGTGACTGGTCTTTCATTGTCATCTCTGAACACCCAGTCTTTCATGGACCACTGTCTTCTTCAAACACAATAAAATATATATATGAATTAATGTGAAAACACATATAGTTTAAGCCCAAAGTTTTTATTATCAAGTGTCACAGATGTAAAATTTCTGTCAAATTACAGTGGCATGTTCTAAGCACTCCAAATATCTGTATTTGCTGCAGACCTAGGACAACCAAGCTCTGAGAAGCAGAACTCTAGGCTAGGGGTCAACAGATGACAACCCATAGGCCAATTTCTGGTCCCTACCATCATAAACAAAGTCTTGTTGGAACATGGTCAGGCAAGTTTGTCTATGCCGTATTATCTATGCCCTTCAGTGGTGGTAGCAGAGTATGTCACATATGGGTACAAAACGTCTACTAAGCTATTGCAAAATGAATAATTTTATAATATCATCTGTAAGCCCTCCCTATGATTGAAATGGCACATAGTACAAGAACACATGCATAGAGAAGGGGAGTAGGGTGATTGGATCAGCTGCCAAAGGATGAAAACCTTTATTCTAGGAGGCCAAGTCTCTGTAAGTATATAGCACAGGCTCCAGATATCTTTACTCTTCACATTGTCATTGTACCTTAGATACCAAAAACTGAATTAGTAGTTTTAAATGAATACTAGTCAAAGCAAGCTGCTATTTCAAATGATAGCCAAGGCTTACAAGAATATGACTCACATCTTCTGAAGAATAAAAGCTATGTGGTAATCTGAATAAAAATGGCCCCCATATGCTCCTATATTTGAAAGCTTAGTCATCAGGGAGTGGCACTATTTGAAAGGATTAGGAGGTGTGGCCTTGTTGGAATGTACCTGGCCTTGTTGGAGGAAGTTGGTCTCTAGGGGTGGGCTTTGGGGCACCCAAAAAATTACAGTGGCATGTTCTAAGCACTCCAAATATCTGTATTTGCTGTAGACCTAGGACAACCAAGCTCTGAGAAGCAGAACTCTAGGCTAGGGGTCAACAGATGACAACCCATAGGCCAATTTCTGGTCCCTACCATCATAAACAAAGAGCCCAGGGGCTCTCCCTTTCATCTAACTGAGGATCCTGATATAGCTACTTCTCCAGCCCCATGTCTCCCTATATGCCAGCATTCTCCCCTCCACTCTAAAAATGGACTAAACCTCTGAAGCTGTAAGCAAGCCCAAATTAAATGCTTTCTATTATAAAAGTTGCCATGGCCATGGTGTCTCTTCACAGGAATAGAACACTGACTAAGACAAGGGGGAGAAACTATGCAAAGGAAAAAAATCAGTAATTTCAATGAAAAGAAGAGAAATACTAATAATACTTGACAGCTTAGTGTATAAAATAACAACCAAGTAGGTTATGACTTTAGTTCTACTTCCCAGAAGTGGAAGTGAGAACTAAATATATATTGTATTTATTTATCAAATATTTCATGAATAGATAGCAGAAATATTTAAACATTGTAAAACACAAAAACCTTAAGGTTAAGTAGGGTGAATGGATCCCTGTATGAAAGTTGAAGGCCAGACAAACCTACAACTATGTAGCTACATAAAATAAACTGTACATTGTAATTAGGCAACATATAGAGTACAGCTAAGAAAAGTGGAAAGAATTATTAAAGAGTAGAAATAAAAATTAACAATGGAGGACTTCCTTTGGCAAAAGTCTTTTGTAGGAAGGTTTTGAAGCCAAGTTTCATAGCAGAACAACTAGCTATAAAAATTGCTATTTTGACACATCTTAGAAAATTACTGTGAAGATGGGCAGAGGAAAAGAAATCTCTCAATGACCCCTTGTAATAGGAAAAGTTTCTAAGTTTGTATAAAACTAAGACAGTGTAGTTAGAAGAGTAAGCTCAGAAATAATAGTCCAAATCACTCGGGAGGTTAGACTCAGAATTGCTGGGCAGAGCCTATATACACACAGTCTCTCCTGATTTGCAAAAGTGCGTAGAAGGTGAAGAGCTTTAAGCCACTATATGGCATGGTTAAAGCGCATTTGAAAATAACACCTTTAGTTTTGCACAGTGAGTGGGTAATGATAGTGACATACTAATTGGCTGAAATTAATAGCAATATTCTAAGTAACTTAAATGCATTAAGTAATTTAATTGCTGTGGCAACCCTAGTGTTAATTTTATTTTGCACATAAGGATTATAATTACTTTTTGTTTTGATTAGGAAAATTTAACTCTTCTTGTGTTTCACAATACACTAAGTAAAACAATCATAGTCAGCACACCTGAGGCTACTACAGACAAGTGTTCTGCTTTGGACACAGCCATCCTCATCCTCCAATGTAGGATGCACAGGCATCCTCATCCGCCAATGTAGGATACACAGGCATCCTCATCATCCCACATAGCGCACACAGGCATCATCATCATTCCACAAAGAACTGATCCATTGATCACTAAACACCGAGGGATTGGGTAGCTAATGAGCATGCCCCTGAGCACCCAGATGAAGGAAGACAATCATACTAAATAGCCACTGTGACAAGCACTGCATAAATGACCAGTGATGAGAATTTAGAGCTATGTCATAGAGGCTCTTGCTCATCTTCCACATCACTCTCCTCAGTTGCTAGCTTTCCTCCCAGCCAAATCAGGTAGCCCTCCTTGATACTATAAACCATATGTGGTCACAGCCATTCTAGACTGGATCTAAACACACACACACACACACACACACACACACACACACGCACGCACATGCACACTACACTGTTCCTAGATGTGTACCCAAAGGACCAATGAATATGGAGGCCAGAAACTCATGTTAAGTTGTCTTACTCTGTTATTCTCCACCTAAGTCTTAGCACAGAGAAATTTGCACATCTGTGTTTATTTCTGTAATATTCATGATAGGTAAGGAACAAAACCAGCCTAAATGTCCATCAGCAGATGAATGGAAAAAGGAAATGGAATACACACATACAATCAGCCAGAAAGAAAATTGAAACTGTGCCAATTGCAAGAAAATGAATGGGACTAGAAACCATTATGTTAAGCAAAATAAGACAGACTCAGAAAGGCCAATCCAAATGTGGATTCTAAATTTTAATTTTATTTCTCTGTGTGTGTGTGTGTGTGTGTGTGCGCGCGCGCGCGCGCGCATGCGCGCGCGCATATGAAGCCAGAGACTGATCCAGAATGTCTTTCTTTGCCACCCTCCTTCTTTTTCTTTTCTTTTGGGTCTGCATTCTCCTCACAGAACCTGAAGCTTGCCACTTTGGTTGAACTGTCCAAGGCACCAAGCCTCTGAAATCAGTTTGTCTCTACTCTCCGAACTGTGGATACAGGCAAGCACATACATCCCTGGCTTTCATGTGGGCTTGGGGATCCAAACTCAAGTCTCCTTCATGAATAGCACAGCAAGCATCTTATCCATTGGTCCATCTCCCCAGCCCCAGATTTATATGTAATATTTGCACAAGGTGCCACATGCTGAGAAAAACATTAAGTAAGAAGCTGATGATCATCATAATCGTGGCAGCTCTGACCTTTCTCCTTTTCATATTATCACTGTCAGAAAACCTGATAACTTGATCACTACTGAAAGAAGCAGAATTTTCCTATGTATGTAGTTGGCTGCCACCTTTTGAGAGTTACCATCTTTAAACATAAGTTTTTGATGCAGAGGCAAGAAAAATATCCACAGCCACATTTTTTAATCGCATATGGCTTACCAGATACAAAACAAAACAAAAAAATAGCTTCTTCGAGCAAAGGAGTTTGCTTACTCCTCAGTCTGTCATTGACATTGGTTCAGAATAATCCTTCCTAGAAAGTAAAGTTACCCTGGTCCAGCTCACTAAACTAAGCCAAAGCAAAGCTGCTGGCAAGGCCTTTGACTTGCAAACCAGCAGGGCTCCTTAGCTGCCATCCTGCATGAATGACTCTAAGCACACATTTTCCCCAGAGACTGCAGTGTGCTTTGGCCTGATGCCTTGAGGAGCCTCCCTAGACACTAGCCTTCCTGGAGCATCCCGGCTGAGGTTATAACCAGGATCCAGGCATGACAGCCACATCACTTCTGCTGCCCCTGCCCCTGAGACTTCCAGCTGCCTTGGTTAGTTTCACCTGATCCAAAGAAAAAAGTACAACCACCAGCAAGCTGCAGCTGTTCCTGTCATAGCCAATACTGGGTCACCACACTTCACTTTGAAATGAAATGGAAAATCCTATACTCATTACAGATTGTGGTTCTCAGTCATGTCCTTATCACTACAATGGTAGCATCCCTTTCTAAATAGTTTAGCTACTATGCTTGAATATCCCCCATTTTCATCTACAAAAAATATCAATGGCCAATGAAAGTAAGTGTCTTGGTGAGTAGAAAACCCAAACAGTAGTGGTCTCTGCCTTGTGCTGTGATGTACAGGTGTGCCATGATGACTCAAGTGGATTCCATTTTGATCAAGGAATACTGATGACTCTTTTTAAAGATGATGACTTCTCTTCAAAAGATAAGACGGTGAAAGAAATTCACTGTGAAACTGAAGGAGCTCATGGAATGATAAAGCAGAGAGCATCCACCCGCATGGAGGGGATGGGAAGTCTTGAATCACAGTAAGGAGACACCCAAGGCTACAGAAGAGCATATGACAAGGCAGAGTCCAGGCAGTGCAGGCTTCTCTTGGTGGTGTGAGGTTTGAGGATGCTCAGGTAGAAAATGAGGAAACTACAGAGAACGTGATGTCTGAAGTCTGCCAAGGGTCAAACCAAATGCCCAGTGATTAGAAATGTTTAATAAAAATAATTTAAATAATTTAAATTAGCGTGGTGTCACAGATAATTATCCTAAAGGCAAGAGGACCTCTGTGAGTTCAAGGCCAGCCTGGTCTACAAATCCAGGACAACCGAGGCTATTACACAGAAAAAAACCCTGTCTCAAAAAACAAAATAAATAAATAAATTTAAAATCTACTCTTTAGAGGCCAATCGTATATGGTGATGCGTCCAAGTTATACTACTTTTCACTTGCATTGGAGTGTCTGTCCATGTTATCATATCTCTAGGTGCACCTGTGCAGGGTGTATGTACACCTGTGTGCCCATGTATGTGTATACTTTGGGTCAGCCTTGGATGTCATTCCTTAGATGTCAGCCATCTTGTTTTTAAGGCAGGGTCTCTCACTGGCCGAGAACTTGCCAATTCAGCTGGACTAGCTGCCCCACAAGCCTCGAGAATCCATACCTCTCCCTCCCAACACTAGGATTACAAATGTGCCACTGCAACCCTGGCCTCTTCGTGTTGGTTCTGGGATTCCAACTCAGGTCCTTGTGCTTGTACAGCAGGCATTTTGCCAACTGAGCTGTCTCCTCCGTCCCTATGTTTCATACTCTTACATTCACATCCTTCAAGTTCAAGGGTTGCATTTTAGGTGCATCACTATCCCCTTAGGTTAATTTCTACTTATCTATAACAAATTATGCAAATATAACCTGCAGATAATACATATTTGTCAACTCAAATGTGTGACATGAGAGTTTATGCGTGCCTCAACTTGCCCCGCTTCCTTTTCTTCCCTTTCCCCCTCCCCATATAATATATCCTGATTATAGTTTCTCCTCCCTCTACTCCCCTCAGTTTCTTCCCACCTACCTTCCCTTCTGGGTCCATTCCCTTTCTGTCTCTCATAAGGAAGCAAGCAAGTTTGTAAGGGATAATAATAAAATATAATATAATGAAACAAAACAAAAATGAACACAACAAAGTTGGACAAGAAAAACAAAAATAAGGGAAAGAGCCCAAGAGAAGGCACAAGAATCAGAGGCCCACTCATTTGCACACTCAGAAACCCCACAAAGAACAGTAAACTAAAAGCCATACCATATACACAGAGGACCTGGTGCAGACCCATGAAGACCCTGTGCATGCTGCCTCAGTCTCTGTGAGTTCTTATGATCTTTGATCTTGTTGATTTAGACAGCCTTACGTGGTGCCTTCTATTATCTCTTGCTTTTACTCTGTCTGCCTCCTCTTCTGTGGGTTAGCCTGTGCCCTGAGGGCAGAGACTTAACAGAGACATTTTATTAGTGCTGAGTGTTCCAAGGTTTCTCTGCTTATTGTCTGGCTGTGGATCTCTGTATTTGTTCCCATCTGCTGCAGGAGGAGACTTCTCTGATGATGTCTGAGCAAGGTACTGATCTATAAGTATAGCAGAATGGCATTAAGAATCATTTTATTGCTACATTTTTATTAGTGTTATTTTTCAGAACAGCAGTATTTGGGTTTACCCTAGGTCTCTGAGCTATCTGGTTCTTTGGTTCTTTGTCACCCAAGCAGTGTCAAGTATGGTCTCCATCTAATGGAATGGGCCTTCAGTCTAATTGGATGTTGGTTGGTTAGGAGCACAATCTTTGTGCCACCATTGGCTTTATCATATGTCTCTGTTCTTAACCATGGAAGACCATGTGGTAATCAGTCACAGTCTAGAACACTGTTCCCAGGCAAGGATAGAGTTAAAGTGAGTTGGAGAATGTTCAGCCTTTGTCTGAACATTCCAGTTAACTTCCCGTGCTACAGGGCCATCTCTTCACTCAAATATTGAACCTGACATGAAATTATCTCATCAAATGCAAATAGTGAACAAGGAGTCAGAAACAGAGGACATGATGAGCTAGAATAGAAAAAAGATCTCTACTACTTAGAGATAGTAGCAACATGGCTCTGCTAGTCATAAATGCTAAGATATGATTCTATCTAAAGAGCTCTCAAAGAAAGACGAAATTAAGAGAATGCTAAATATGTACAGTGGAATATTACACAACTACCAAGAGGAAATATTGTCTTCTGTAGCAAACGAATAAAACTTGAGGACAATGTTTTATGTAAAATTAACACAGCCATAGGTTAGCAAATATTCCATATTTTTTCACACACAAAGATACAAACCAATAAAAACATCAACCTGAATTTAGAGTAGCGATGTCTAGAGGTAATGAATTGAGAACAGGGAGGACAGAAGAGCACTGGGTAATAGATGCCAAATACAATTATATTGAAGCTGTAAGTTCTGTGTTCAGTGCACAGTGGGGCAACTATAGTTCACAATACTCTGATTTCCCCTCTTCTAGTTATTAACAAAGACTAGAAAGCAAAGTATTAAGTTACTTATCAGCAAAACATTAACTTGTTTTAAAATGGTAATCAGATTGATTTAATCTGTACATGTTATGTGGCTAGAACAGCAAGCTGAGAACTTGCAACCATAGTCAGGACGCAGAGAGGATGAGATGAAAGGCATGAGACTTTGAAGGCTCAAAACCCATAGCATTGTGCTCTTCTTTCTCCAGCAAGACCACACCCCTAGACCTCCCTAAACAGCATCACCAATAGGGAAGCAAATGTTCTAATGCCAGAGCCTGTGGGGGACCTTTTCATTCAAACCACCACAAATGTTCTCCTTCATCTCTTCCTCGCCTGAGCTTTTAAGACAAAGTCTTAGTGAACATGGAACTCACTGTTCATCTAAACTGACTGTCTAGCAAGCCTCTTGGATCTGCCTGCCTCCATCCTCCAATGCTGGCTTGCCGATACGCATCATCAAGCAGCTGTCTTTAATGTGTTGGGCATCTGGACTTGGATCCTAATGCCTCCATAGCAAGTGCTTTTCCCACAAGCCCTCTCTCTGGCTCCAAATTTCTCTTGACTCTCAGACAGTCACCTTGTTGCTATAGTTTCAAGGGCCCTGTTTTGGTATATGCAGCGATGTGGAGCTTGTGACTCTTGGGTGTCTCTTCTTACAAGTACATTGATCCCATTAGGTAAGGGTTCTACCCATATGGTCTTTGATGACCTGTACACTCCAAATACAGCCAGCGATACTGGCGGTTACAGCTTACATATGTGAATTGCTAGAAACCATACTTATAACTGTTGGACCCTAGAGTCTACTCGGGTAGGGGGTGTAAAAGCACAAGGTTTATTGTTGATGCGCGTCTGGGGGCCTCAGCACTTGAGAGGCGGAGGCACACCGAGTCACTGATACAGGCTATTTTTAAAGGCTAAAACCGCAAAGGTTAGGAGGGGCTGCGTGTCTTATGTTAGGATTGGCTCTGGTGGTCGCTAGGGGTGCTTGTCTAAATGTTATTGGCTATTGTAGGGGTCGTTGGTCTTGGGGGCTATTCTTGGCAAGGAGGGGTGTTGGGGAGTTTCCAGGGAAATTCCAGATGGTATTTTCGTGAGAATTGTTTATCTCAGTTGGAATTTGTTTACCTCAATTGGCCACCCTGATCTCAGGAACTGAAACTGGCCTTCATTCTTTTTGGGTCATTTTCTCTAGCTTGTCTGGGTCACGTTCCCAGGCTTAGGCTGAGCGAAAAAGCCTTACATAACTTCATAAGAAGAATCTCACTGAAGTTGAAAGGCACCATGAGTTTGCTTTAACTTCTTTTATAGTGTTACAAACTTTCACTGGTGTTTTATTTAGGGTTAAAACAACTTGGAAAAGGAAGAGTTTATTTTCAATTTCATTTCCAGGTAGCAGTCCATCACTGAAGGAAGTCAGGCCAAGAAGTCAAACAGGGGAAGAACCTATAGGCAGGAGCTCAAACGAAAGCCATAAAGGAGTGCTGCTTACTGCTTGCTCACAATGGCTTGCTCAGCCTGCTTTATTATACCATCTAGGACCACATACCCAGAAATGGTACCATCCACAGTGGGCTGAGTCCTCCCATATCAATCATTAATCAAGAAAATGCCCCCACAGGCCAATCTGGTGGCAGAAATACTTCCTCAATTGAGGTTCCTACTTCTCAAATGAATATAGTTGGTGTCAACTTGGAAACACAAACTAAATAACCAAGACAACTAGGTAGCTGGGCTTTTTTTAATTATCTCATTTAATTTCCATATAAACTCTATGTTGATGGATAGTTGATGTTATAGATAGTAATACACTCTAGAGGCTTTGAAATGCCGTGTACTTTGTCCTGCAGTTATGGAATGCATGAGCTAGCCATTTGTTTATCTAACAAACATTCTGGAGTTTTTCTCTGTATCAGAAGCAATTCTCAATACCTGAAGTCTATCCATGAATAAAACAAACAAACAAACAAAAAATACCTCAGTCCCTAGAAAGCTAATGTTCTGAGAAATGGGATCAGACACACGCAAAACCAGTACAGGTGGTATACATTAGGATTAGGAAAGCAGAAGTGTATGAGAAAACTGAGCAGTTTGAGGTGACTCTGAATAGTGAGGGAAAAAGAAATAAGCAAGGAAGTACAGCAATTTTTGCATCTATAGTTTTTGGAGTAGACACTGAAGGGAGAGGAGAGGGCTGGCGAAATTGAAGCATAGGGGGAAATGAATTGAGGCAGCGGAATAACAGAGCTGAGACCTGAGGATGGGCTCAGGGACCATGGTGCAAATGCATGGGAACCAGCAGTGAGGACTTGAGGCAAGTTCTAACCTGGAAATCATCAAGACCCTCAATACTGATGTACCTCACAAGTGTCCTTCTATAGAAAGAGGAAGGACAGTTACTGATCTCCTGGTACATGATGGGCACAGTGCTGGGTGCTTCATCTATGGTTTTGTGTTTAATTATCACAAAGCTATTACCAAAGGAGTCTGCAGGAAATCCAGGATTGGAAGGTCTCTTAAAAACACATCAGGTTAATCAGTGAGATGACCTCAGCACTTAGCCTGTTGGAGCTATTTGCACATCTATCCTACCCCTTCAGGAAGATATGGGAAAGGGAAGTCAGTGGATTAATGTTGAAGGGTACCAGGCAGCCCTTCCTCATGGTCCTATGTGAATATATATATGCCCTCTGAAGACTCATTACCTGAAATTGGCCACTCCACCCTTGTACTAACTCAGGCATTGTCAGCGGTGGAGGGAGGGGACAGGGGGGTTAATACATTCTTAATTTCATATAAATTTTTAAAAGATTCAAAATACCATTTTGATTTAAATCAATTAAAAATGGGGTAAGCTTATAGCCAAGGGTAAGAGAAGCCATGAATAATTGAAATTAAAAACAAAAGAAACAAGCACCACTATTGAATCCCAATTGTTTTTTAAAACTCACAGCCCTTGAGAGGATAGCATATCTGTTCCCCATCAGCCATTACTCTAGGTAATTAGTACTAATTAGTAATTAGAAGGTAATTTATTGGTTTGAATCTTTCCAGAGAATGGTAGAAAATTAACACCCTTGTTAGTAAAATTCTATTACTGTGGCAAAGCAGCTGGGCCACATAGCTTTTAAAGAGGTTAGGGTTCACCGGGTTTACCACTGTTGTGGCTTCAGAGGTTCTAGTCTGCGGCCATTCTGCTTAGCCACTTTGGAGTCTGTGACCAGGCAGTGCCTAATGGCATAACTGCATCTCGGGGCCTCCAATGAGAAGGACAAAGATGAGGAGGATGAGGAGGCTGAAGAGCGGACACAGAGAAAAGGCCATTTTCCATAGTCCTCATAGAGGACATGCCGATAGAAGTGCAAGAACTCCCACTGGACCCCCATCTCTCAAAGGTTCCAACATCCTCTAATGACCCCGAATTAGGAACCAAATGTTTAAAGTGTGGGCCTATAATAGCGGACATTCCACATTCAAACTACAGCTGCAAGGAAAGCTAGAGAAAGGTCTCCAAAATGTGGATGCTTCCTGGGAGGAGGGGGATCGGAAGGCTCCTGGCCAACAGTGTAAAATGGGACCAAGGAAAACAGGGCACCTCGCACTGAGACTCAAGAGAGCGGTTACACCTAGTCTTTGGCTTTCCTGGGCTCAAGGCAAGGACTTGTATTGTTCCTCTTATTCAGGTACCCATTGTCTCAGGATAGAGTCCAATGTCACTATGGTGACCTACAAGGTCCTTCATGTACTTCCCTGTCCCCTCATCCCTCTAGTATTTTTCCATCTAGTATTGAGCTTACAAAAAGGCAGGACTCTACCCACAGAAGCCTTTCCTGTATCCATGAACATCAGTCTTTCCTCGTCTCTCTTTTTGGCTGGTCCCTTCTGTTGTACTGAGCTAGTATCTCTGATGTTTCTCCTCCACTGGGTGTATTATATAAACTGGAATTGCCTGGGGCTTGGCCTTTCCAGCTAGACACTGAGCAAGTCATTGGAAGAGAATAGAGAACATGTCACCCTTCATTCCATCCCCAGTGCTAATTCACAAGTGAGAAACTTAAACTTAAAACATAAGTGAGAACAAGCCACGCCACCATGAACTCTGGGAAGGTCTGTTTTGTGTGCCTATCTCCAGGGAAATGGCTTACATCCTTGCCACCCACTGTAGACCAACTACAACATCCCATTTCCCAGTTGTGCGTCTCAGAGTAGGGACCTTAGTCATCTCTGTTCCCAGCAACCCACAAGATGCTATTAAATTTTATACCACATCTAAAATTTAGAGTCTGCATACTTCGTTAGAATAAAGAAACTGAGAGTCAGAAACTTGAAAATGTCAAGTAAGGTAACACAGTAGTCAGTATCCAAGTGCCATTCCCTGGTGGAGCTCTGAGTCCCAATTCAGCATTTTTTTTCCATTGTATCATTTCACCCAGTAAAGGAAAAAAGTGAAGAAAAATTAAAATCCAGGAGGGTGACAGATTTACTGGGCTCCACGAAAGGGGAGCAGGAGGCTATTCATCTGCTTTGGCTTTCAGGTAAACGTAAGTTGGAAATTTTCCCTCTGATGTGAATGTGTTCATCCCAATCCTTAGGGTTTTACACCTTTTTGATTACAAGTCTTTTCTTGCTTACTCAGAAAAAAATTCAAGGAAGGCCTGGCGTCTGCTGCACTGATTTTTTTCCAGAGTGCATATTAAGAGGGCTTGGAAGTAAATGTTCCTCTGTGCTATGCTGGCTCTTTCCTTGGCCTTGGAAGAAGAAAAATCTCATTAGATCTTTGCAATCACATTTCACTCACTTTGAATGTTCAAAGATATACCCATGGCTGTTTTTTTAAAATAATCATATAGTACCAATATCAGAGTAGCAATAAATATGGAAATAAGGCTCAGCCTCTCACTATGATAAATTTTATACATGAAGTAATGGTTTAAAAACAATATCATTAGCAAGTGTGGTCATCGTAAATGTTATTAACTTAATTATCTGCAGAGCTTCAATAGGTTTCTAATCATGTATTTCTAGAAGCAGACAAGTTGAAATAACTTATTCCCTCTAGAGCTCTGGTAGAAATACAGCAGTAAGGGTAACCATGAGATCATCCTATTGTAAAATGATACTAAGGAATTCCTCCTTCCAAATCAGTAAATATTCAAAGTGATCTGAGAATAATATAAACCCACATAGCTTTATAATTTTAAAATGTTAATTAAATGAAGATTAATATTCACTAGGCTTATGATCTTTCAATGTTTCCCTGGTATTCTCTGTAACCCTAGATAAACTTAATCTACTGAAATGACTTGTCTATCTGTATTGCAGGTCTCGATCTCACCTATTGAAATTAAAACCACATATATATTTTAGAATTACAATAGAGAATGATGAGTGAGGTATAATAGCCAATTAGACACTTCAGATGCAGCAAGAGTAGTTGTTCCAAGTGACCTGGGTGATGCTGGTGGCCAGCATCAGCACCATAGATTGTGTGTACAACATTTGTATATGGCAAGTCGTGTCCTCAGGACTTTCTATATTACCCCATTGCATATACAATCTCCTTAGCAAACCTGGAAGGTAGCAGAGTCGTAGCTATCTCTATCTAATAAGAGAGAACATAGGGGCTTACAGAGTTTAAGTACTTCAGCCAAGGTCTTTTAAGACTCAGCCTCTCTGACTGCTGCTGACATTTTAAACACTTCTTAGTGCAATCATTTCATGTGATGCCCACATCTACTGTTGGATCATCTGCAAGCTTTGTTCTGTCTCATTCATCGTTTTGGAACTTGATTGTTTCCTGAATGTTGCAGTTACTTTATCAGTAGGGCCTGGTAATAAACATTATTGTAAGTATTATTATGGCAGTATTTTCTAACCCACTAGCAATCAATCAAGACACAGACACCTGCTATATTTTAAAATAGCCTTAGTTAACCTGGGACAGGGCAGATATTAATCCCCTAAACTACTTCCCATAGTGGGGCAGGTATCCCATGTCTGCCCCAATCCCATGCCATCTGCATCTAATAATTTTTATCAAGCTATCTCCCATCCATAACCCCAAATACTTGCTAATTATCATCATCTAGGCCAAATCTCCATCCATGCCGGCCATGTACTTTTCCTCCACCTAACCCATGGCACAGCCTTCTTCTTCCTCCCCTCTCCTCCCGTCTCTCTTCTCCCAAGATTCTCTCTGTCTCCCAAAGCCCAAGAACCTTAGCCACACCTATCCCATTTGCCCTGCCCAGATGTGATGGCCTTTTATTGGTCAAACAGGTTAGGCTCTTAGGCAAGATACATGTGGGACACAGAGACAGCAAGCTGTAATTAGGATCAAAATACATCAGACCAATGTCCAACACTTGGAAGTAAAATTGAGGTGCCCTCCATCCCCACACACAATAATAAACCCTACTCATTAGCTTTTAAACGTAATGGCTCATATTTATCAGCATGAAGAATTATGTACAACCGGTTTGATAAAGTAGTATTACAGCACAGATACCACAACCAACTTTCCTCTACCCACCCTCAAAAGTACAGATCCATTTCTCTACTCACTTCAAATGTGGGTTGATTAAAGGTCATACAATGGACTGAAGACCAGGAGAGATAATGAAAAGATTTTAGCCTGTTCTACAACATTCCTAACACTAGGAACATGTTTCATTGTATCATTAGGTGGCTCTCACTTCTTCATTTCAAAGGGAAAACAGATTGGAAAGAGTTTTAAAGTTATCCAGGTTCTTTTTTTTTTTTTTTAATTTATTCTTGTTACATCTCAATGGTTATCCCATCCCATGTATCCTCCCATTCTTCCCTCCCTCCCAGTTTCCCCTTATTCCCCTCCCCTATGACTGTTCCTGAGGAGGATTGCCTCCCCCTGTATATGCTCATAGGGTATCAAGTCTCTTCTTGGTAACCTGCTGTCCTTCCTCTGAGTGCCACCAGGTCTCCCCCTCCAGGGGACATGGTCAAATGTGAGGCACCAGAGTACGTGTGAAAATCATATCCCACTCTCCACTCAACTGTGGAGACTGTCCTGTCCATTGGCTAGATCTGGGTACGGGTTTAAAGTTTACCGCCTGTATTGTCCTTGGCTGGTGCCTTAGTTTGAGCGGGACCCCTTGGCCCAAATCTGCCTATCATGATGTTCTACTTGTAGGTTTCTAGGACCCTCTGGATCCTTCTACTTTGCTATTTTCCCATGCTTCTCTCACAAGAGTCCCAATAGGATGTCTTCCCCTCTGTCCCTGTTTCCTGGTAAGTGAAGGCTTTTGTGGGACATGCCCCTTGGGCTAGTATGCAGATATAAGTGAGTATATACCATTTGAGTCTTTCTGCTTCTGGGTGAACTCACTCATTATGATCATTTCTAGCTCAATCCATTTATCCACAAATTTCGGGAATTCCTTGTTTTTAACAGCTGAGTAGTAGTCCATAGTGTGTATGTACCACAGTTTCTTTATCCATTCTTCTACTGAGGGACACTTAGGCTGTTTCCATGATCTGGCTATTATGAAAAGGCTGCTATGAACATGGTTGAGCAAATTTTCTTGTTGTGTGCTAGAGCATCTTCTGGGTATATTCCAAGGAGTGGAATAGCAGGTTCTTATAAGTAATAAATTATAATGTGAAATAAGAAGAAAATACATTTAAAAAATGTCTCTCCCTATCAGAGTTCCTTATCTTGATTATACTAACTACATTAACTGTGGAATCAGAGTACAAGGTGTTGCTCTCAGATAAACATTTGATCTTTTGAAGACTTTCATAACCTGAATTTCATGTGTGAATTCCATCCCACTTTTACCTGTATGCCTCCAGAGCAGTGTACAGTGACGTTGCAGGGATTTCTGCATAGGATTAAATAACTCCTTAAGACAGGTGAAGCAATGTCACATATGTCTCATAGGTGCCCATGGGTGTGTACCAGTTGATGACCCACAGATTTCAGCAAAGGGAATGCCAAGGATACCAGACCAGTGCTGCACAGCATCATCTTCCAAAGTGTGATGATATTCTATTCTATCGGTGGTAACACTGGCTGATTGTTATGTCTTTCCAATGTGTTTGATATAGGTGAATTGAATTTTATTTATATTGAATCTTAACCAGTTTAAATATAAACTGATGTGGCTAGCAACCACTGTTTCTGACAGTGATGATGTTATTTAGAGTCACTTTTCCTTATTTTCTGTGAGGCAGACCCACTGTCCACTTAAGGACTGGTGCAAACAAGTCAATACCACACAGCTGTGAGCTCTGATGTAGTTTTAATTATTTGTTTCCATCTGACTACCCAAACACTAACTCATTTAATTAGAAAAAATATCTGGGTATAGTGTCACATGCCTATACCATCACCTACACTCCGCAGATGGATTGCTTGAGTCCAGGATTTTGAAACCAGTCTGGGCAAGAGCCTGACTCAAATCAAACGTGCAAAGGAAGTAAGGCAAATACAATTCTCATCTTGTCTTACAAATAAAAATATTGGTATTTAAATGATGAAATAGCTTTCCCACTAACGCATAAGCTAGTTCTGACTATTGAGTCATTCTGCTTATTTTTCCCAGTGTCTTTTGATCAAACAATGTATCTTCATTTTTCTGTGTTATCTCCACTTTTGTGGACTGTTGGAGCACAATAACATGAACTGGGATCTCTACATACAACAGTAATTTCTCACCATGACGGAAGCCAGAGAGTGAAAGACCAAGGTGCTGGCACATTGAGCATCATAGGAGTGTATGCTCAGAGAGTGTTATCTCTGAAGGTCCCATGTTGTGAAATAATTAACACCTTAACTATTAAGGGTTTTAATAAATATATTATGGAAAGATGTAAACATTTAGTGACTACATTTTAATCCATTTCAGAAGTGCATTTAGAGAGTATAAACTGGCCTTTGAATTAAGAATGTTCTGCATGGGGTTGGCAAATATCTTGTGTGTTTGTGTGTGTGTGTGTGTGTGTGTGTGTGTGACACAACTATGAAAAGTTACATTCAATTAACATTATATTTTCAAGTTCATGGGACCAGATGTCTGTGAGTAGAGAACTTTCATTTCATTGCTCACATCCTTGTCCTTGGGATGATGCCTTCTTCCCTCCCCCATCACTTCTGGAACATCTTTCCTTGGATGAAACAACTGCAGTGGCCAAACCCAAAATTCCATTGATTTAAACATGATGTTAAATATCAAGGCGACAGCTCTCTCCAGATGCCACTCTGCCTCTTAGTATCTCTGCTGTGGTTTATTCTCTTTTGATATATATCTCAAGCTGTCCCTAAGTGCAAACAACAACCCAGTCTTATATCTTACAAAGTCACCCTTAGCAATAAAAAGAGGCATCCCCTTTTTCATTAGTGTTAGCAAAACCCTGGAATTGAAGGTAATTGGTTGGCTCGTGCCACAAGTCAATCTCTGAATCAGCCACTGTGGCCAGAGAGATTGATTGTCCCAGTTTTTAATTGCTCCATAATGCCCCTAACACTCGGGGCTCAAAAACTGGCATTTTATTTCAGCCCATGATTTCATTAGTCAGTAATTTGGATGAAGTTCAGAGGGATAATTTTTCTATCCCACATGGCGTTGACAGAGGTCACTTCATGGTGTTCTCTGTTCCCTGGAAAGCTCAGTCTGAAAATAGCTTACAATGAAGCACATTGGCTTCAAGAAGGGCTGAAAAGCCTGGCTCAGCTGGGATTATTACCCTGACTTCCACCTGTCATAGCTTCTTGAGTATGGTACTGGAAAGGGAGGAAAATTGGCCCAGAAGGAAAACAGCTAAGAGAAGATTCAAAAGACCGTCTATGTTGTATTTTAAGAAATCCTAGAAGACCCCTTTGAATGTTTTCATCCGAGGAAGAGTCCACTGGGGAATGATACTCCACCTCCCAAGGGGAGCAGAAGCAAACTTTTCCCCCCGACCAGTCTTTAACCTTACGTAGTGGTATACTGATCTGATATGACAAGCCTAGGTCTGTGACCGCTCCTCTTTCAAAGACCTAGAGTCAGCTCCAACTGACGTATATGACCAATATTTTCTAAAGGGAAATCAGAAATGTTTCCAGAAAAAAAAAAAAAGAAAAGAAATTGGTGCATGTAGACCTGTAAACAACAGCCCTCTTGCAAATGGATACTGACAACATACAACAGTCTGAACCCACGAGACATAGAATGGAAAAGGATCCAACTACAGGGTGATCAGCTGAACTTCAGGCTCTACCATCTACTACTTTAGCCTAGTCTTTATACCTGTTAGCCTTCCCTTCCTTTTCTCTAAGCTGTAGGTAACAGTAACTCCTCCCTAGGGGTGGGGCACTTGCTGGATGACAGCACCTGGAGTTTTCACGGAGACTCTTCTCCCAGTCTCTCTCCTGATGTGTGAGGAAGTGAGCATGAGCTGCTCTTGACACTGGCACCCCTTTTGAGGGTAGCATAAAATGTGATGGGCTAAGGAGTCTCACATATGGAAGAAAGCCGCAAGTGTAGAGAGCCTAAGTATGATTTGCAAGCAGCACTGGGCACTAATTCCCAGATGTAGTTCACCACTTTCCTTTGATCCCTAAAAGCAGATAGATCTCAGTCGCTATTCACAGGAGAGAGAGCTTCTGTGCATCTTTGAAGTGACACTTTGCTTCTTGATCTTTGAAAGTTACTGCCCTCAGAATGCAAAGCATTCAGTGCCAGTGGCTTTTTTTTTTCAACACTGGAGGCCGCTGAACCCATCTTCATAATGGGATAAAGAGCTGAGGTTAGCTTTTTTTTCTTGTATTGGTCAATGCTGATAAAACTTGATTGCTGATTTTTTTCATAGGCATTCAATGACTGGAAGCTGTCACCAAAATCCTGCGATTAAATTTGGCTTCAAATACTAGACCCATGACTTCTTAGTCTGATGCTTTTTATCATGGGGACACTTTTGAAAGGGCAATGCCCTTCAGAAAATGTTATCCTGGGCTTCTACATCTTTAAATGTGAATGCCAGATGGAATGCTTAGAATAGGGACATTGCAGCTCTTTTATATTTCAGACTTTCTTTTGTATATATTTTCAATTAATATATCTAGCTCTTGAATTTGATCTAAAAACAAGTGATCTTGACTTGGAAGCAACTGTGGCTTTATGTGGCATATAAGTGCAGCAACAGTTCTTTATCCTGCTCCTAGAAAAGGCAGTAAACAAGAAAAAAAAAGAGCACAAGAGGTCAGGAATATTTTCCTGTGCTCAGCATGTAGGAGTAAGATCACTGATAATAAATGAGATTGTTTTAAAATAATGGCAAAGACTAGAATAAACTAAATGCTTCTCTCTCTCTCTCTCTCTCTCTCTCTCTCTCTCTCTCTCTCTCTCTCTGTGTGTGTGTGTGTGTGTGTGTGTATGTGTGTGTGTCTGTCTGTCTGTCTCTCTGTCTCTCTGTCTCTCTCTCTTTCTCTCTCTTCTGATGTGTTCAAGGAGAGAAAACCTGGGTGAATAATATTATATATGTAACAGCTGTCTTGAAGCATTTGCCTCCAGTGTATGAATACAAACTAAGAACTTCTCTGAGGACAATGATAATATCTACCTAGACAAAGTAATTGCATCAAAAAAGACCAGTTTTCTAAGTATGAAGTTATTTTCATATATAGGATATATGACATGAGGAGTTAGTTTCATGTATATATGATAGGGTATATAAATATGTTATATAGCACATATTATTAAAAGTGTATCTATCACAATTACTAAAAGTGATGTGTGTGTGTGTTTGTATGTGTGTGTGTGTGTGTGTGTGTGTGTGTGTGTGTGTGTGTGTGT
>OU015745.1:45526109-45543497 GCA_907169655.1 Acomys percivali | reverse complement strand
TGTGTGTGTGTGTGTGTGTGTGTGTGTGTGTGTGTGTGTGTGTGTGTGTACACACAGGTATTGTCAAAACTAGAGCCTTGTTCATTCTAGGCCAGTGATCCATCACTGAGTCATACAGATGTCTAGTCTTACTTACTGTTTAAAACTCAAGTGGACATTTTCACTCCTCTTGGACCCTTATACAGTTTCCTTGTCTAAGATTCCTGTTAGTCAACCAGAAATCCACATGGCCTTTAGTTCCTTTTTGATATAGGTGCAGGGATATCTTTGACAAGGCAGCTTGCAGCAAGGTGAGCAATCAAATGGTGAGCAAGCCTCCTCCAGGCAGCATCTGGTGGAAATCCAGATTTCAAGAAATGCTAAAGAGAAGACCAGACCACATGCTCTTGGTACACAGCACCAGCTAGAAAAGTTGCATTCTTCAAACACAGAACCATGGCCGGGAGGGAAAGTTTAGTTGACAATGGAAAAATAGGGATTGGAGAAAGAAAGCTGCTCTGGTTTTAGAAGAGATCATTTCACCCCTGGGGAGATGATTTAGAAGTTAAAAGCATGTTTGCTCTTACAGAGGACTTGGATTCTGTCCCCAGCACCACATGGTGGTTCACAAACATTCCTAACACCAGTTCCAAGGGATCTGATGCCCTCTTCTGACTCTGTAGGCACTGGCTACATATGTTGTGCAATGCATACATGGAGGCAAAGACTGGTATGCATAAAACTGAAATCTAAATGTTTTTAGCTCAATTTTTAAAAAGTGATTGTTTCCATTGGCTTCATCGAACCTTTGATTTGCCACAGCAGCTGTGTAGTGTAAGATCTACTTAATGAGGACGGTTGTGATTTAAGTCTCACACGCCAAATATACCCATCCCCACTTATTGTCTTCAACTCACAAACACATACGTCCTTTTACTTTCAAAATGCCTAACCACCAATACTGGCTTGAGTGTGGCATGCTCACTCATATCTCTGGATATATGCAAACTTTACCTCCAGTGAGAATACCCTCTCAGCCTGTGGAGGTAGCCATCAATAAAACATTTGCCAGATCAACCTGAGTACCTGAATTCAATCCATAGAACTCACATGACAAAGCCTGGCGTGCTGGTTTGCATTTATAATCTTAGCACTGGAAGATAAAGACAAGAGCATCTTTGTAGCTTCCTGGCCAGCCAAGTCTTCTCGCTGGATTCTAGACCAATGAGAAATCCTGTCTCATATAACAAGCTGGATGGCATTCAGTGGAATAACATGTGACTTTTGCATCAACACACATGTCACACACACACACATACACACACATACACACACACACACACACACACACACCAATGTTTATCTCTTCTTCAAATATTATGATTCCTCCTTTAGTACTTACCAGATACATTACCTTTTAACTCTCTAATCAACTCCTGAATGATTCTGCATTGTTTGGTCCCTAGTTCTACCCATTACTGGATGTGTAAACATGGGCCAGTCAGGGCCTCTTTCTTCACTTTCATCTCCAGCCCTCTAAACAGAGCATTAGTCCTATCTGTATCCCAGGACTAATAAGAGGCTTGACCTGTTGAACTCATGCCATTCACTTAGTGCAATGCCTAGCTCGGAGTAAGGGCTACATAACTGTTCTCATTTCAGATGATTATTTGTTTTACTATCTCACTGACTGTGTTAATGTGAATTTAGTGATATTTTTATTAAGCTGAAATCTTCTCAGTGGCATTCGCTAAAATAAATCAGTTGATCCTCAACCCATAATATAGGCCCAGGAATGTGCTTTAACTGAACTTCACAGAAACCTGTCTAAATGAGGTCCTCAGTGACAGTTATCAATTACTAGTGATACTTAAAACAGTAGTAACAACAATGCTGGGTGATTGAGCCTTCACGTTGTATCAGGCTTTAATCTGGAGTTTTGTGAGTAGTAATGTCTTCAGTCCTATGGCCTTTAAGTAGGATGCTTTCGTAGAAATGAAACAAGGTCTGGAGAGGCAGATCAGTGGTGAGCAGCACTTGCTGCTCTTGCAAAGGACTAGAGTTCTGTTTTCAGTACCTACATGTCAGCTCACACCATCTGTAACTCACTTCCAGGGGATCCAACACCTTCTTCTGGCCTCAATGAGCACTGTACATGTGAGGTATACAGACATAAATGGAGATAAAACACTCATACACATAAAGTAAAAATAAACAAATATTTTACAAAGAAAGAAAAAAAACAGAAGCATAATTCCTTGTCCAAGGTTCTACAACAAATGAAGGATTTGAAGCCAAAATCCATCTGACTCCAGATACTCTCACCAGTCACTGAGAGAAATGGGGAGGGCTATCTAGTGAGGCCAGCACTAATTCACCCTGAGGGTTGAGAGGCTGAGACAAAGGTGTTTCCCTAAGGGATTGCCAACTGATTCTATTAGAATGGGAAATGTGGAGTTGTTGCTAGACAGAAAGATGGCAACTGACAGCTGACCACAAAGCTGGTCTCTGATTCACTTTCATTTGTCTATGAAGCTCTTGAGTGTCTATGTGGCAACTACTTTGAGGTTGACATCAGGGATGAAACTAAATCCCATTTTAGAGAAGAAAAAGTTTTCTTCTACTGTGTGTGTGTGTGTGTCCTGTGTATTTAGTGCATGTATGTATGTATGTATGTATGTATGTATGTATGTATGTATGTATACTGATATATACTGGCATACAGATCATCTTGATCTAAAACACAGTATATGATGCCCAGAAGATTATTGTTGAGGTCTGAGTGTCTCTCTGAAGCTTCTCCATTGGCTCCTAATCACCAGCGTGATGATAGAAGATGTGGGTCTGGGTGAGGATCAGATTCTCAATGGAATTAGTATTCCCATGACAGAGGCTTCAAGAGCTTTCTGTCCTTTTTGGTCCTGTGAAGATGTGATACAAAAATTCTACCTATGAACATCAAATCATAAACATACCAGTGACTTACTCTTCTCTTTCCCATAAGTGACAAATGAAATTCTGCTGTTTAACACTGTCAAGCTCATGGTATTTTGTCTTAGCATCTGAACGCAATTGGTCATCGCTACCATAATCTTGTAGAAACTAATTTACCTAGGAGGACACACTCAAAAGTGGATAATTTTAATGTACTGTGGCTTCCTTAATTAGTTTGGGTAACTATAGCAAAGCATAATAGCCCAGGGGCCTGGTGCACAACAGAAATTCATATCTTGTATTTGTCTTGACAATAAGCAGATCAAAAAGCCAGCATGGTCAACCTCTGCTAAGCAGCCCTTTCTGGTTTTTAAACTGACAACTTATTGCTATATTCATGTGAAAGAAAACAGAAAGCTTTCTCAGGGGGAGGGCATCTCTCTTAAGTTTTAAAAAAATTATATTTTTTTATAATTTATTCACATTACATCCCTATTGTTACCCCCTTGCTTATATCCTCCTGTTCCCACCTTCCCTCCCTCTTCCTTCCATTCCTCTCCTCTACTCCTCTGACAGGGGCAACCTACCTTCTCTACCATCTGACCACAGCCTATCAGGTCTCATCAGGATAGCCTGCATCCCCTTCCTCTGTATAGCCTCAAGGCCAACCCGCCAAGGGGGAATGATCAAATTGCCCCAACGCCAGAGTTCATGTCCGAGGCAGTCTCTGCTCCCACCCCCACAAAGTGGAGAATGAGCTGTCCATTGGCTAATTCTGAACAGGAGTCTAGGTTCTCTGCATGCATTGTCCCTGGTTGGTTGATCAGTTTGTGCAGGCCTCTCCCTGGGTCCAGATCCTCAGGCCATGATGGCCTGACCCCTCCTGGTCCTTCCATTGCCCCCTCCACTCCTCAATAGGACTCTCAATGCTCTGCCCAGAGTCTGGTTGTGAGCCCCAGCATCTATCCCAACCCCTGATGGGTGGAGTCTCTCAGAAGACATCTATGTTGGGCTAATATCCACTTATAAGTGAGTATATACCATGTTTGTCTTTCTGGGTCTGGGATACCTCACTCAGGATGATCTTTTGTAGTTCCATCCATTTGCCTATAAATTTCATGATTTCCTTGTTTTTGATAGCTGATTCCATCCTTGAGAGACTGTTCCCTTTTCCTAATTACTTCTCATAGCATTGCAGATCAGGGCTTCAACCTAGGAACTTGAAGGGGAGGGGAACCTAAACTTTCTGTTTGTGGCATGGGCTTCCCTATGCAGGAGGATTTGCCCTTTTCAATTTGAGGGAGACAGTATTCAGCAAGAGTGTTTCAACAGTAAGATTCATAACAAAAAGAATATGGTTTCTCAAAGAGGGGCGCATGGCCATCACGCCATTTGCCTGCCTCAGAATTTCATCTTAAGCCGCATTTCCCCACTGAGCATTTCTTTCCTTAACAAATATTGCCATCTCAAAAGGTGAAATAAAGGCTCTTTTGAGTACAGTGCTTGAGCTGAGGCAGGCTTAAAATCTCAGAACACAAGGGAAGAAGAGCAAAGTTGTGGAATGCCTACCTTTTCAGAAAACCCTGTCATTTCCCAAAGATCTGAATTCAGTCCCACTTGCTGTGGCTCCATCCATAGGGGTATGTTTCAGACTGATACTTGAAGAATGAAAAATAACCTTAAACAGGAAAGCAATATTACCAGACTTCACCAGTACCTGCCCCTCCACCTCTGCCACCACGGCTGGTTGCTGTTTTTCCAGTTTTATTTTATTTGTCCATATTCTTTCTCCCAGTTTCTTCCCAAGATGCAGCAGGCCTCACAAAGTGCTTCTCCCCAGCACCAGGGTCCATATGCTGTCCTTTTCTGTTGGAATCATAGCAAAGAGCAGAAAACAGATCTTAACTGCTTAGTAAAACTCAATTTGTCTTCTCTAGACCATAACAATTAGAATTACTCCATTGTGAGCATAGATTGTAATTAAGAAAACCCAGCGTCACTGCCGACACTGAAGTATTCCAGGAAAAATGTGTGATTTACATACAGCTGTGGCCCACCCTGCATCCCTTGCATCTGATGTGTCTAGAAGGACACTGTGATTGTGTATGCAAAGTGGATGCACACATAATAACAAGGACAGAAAGCCACTCTACGGTTGTCAATCTGTCAGCTGAATGTCTGAATGGTAATATTTAAAATAGTCCTTCCTCAATCATATGCCTTGTGCATGTTCAGAGCTAAATGAGGCAGGGATGGCAGTATTCCTGCTGTGCACTTTGTGTTTCTATATCTATTCATGCTTGCTGTGAGTCCACAAGTGTCCCCTGAGTACAATGGTGTCAATTCAGCAATAATTATTAGGATACTTGGACAATAGAAGCTTAAACAATAGGAACTGATATTTTTTATATAAGAAATCTTATAGGTATCAGTCATTAGAAGGAGTTTAGTAATCTAAGTGCAACTGTTGGGCATTTTTAAATGAATTTCCCTTGAAGGTGCCTATAGATATAGCTACCATCTCTACAGTCAGTAGACACACCTACAAAACCAGGAGTCAGGAGATAGGAAACCAGGCCAGCAGTAAATGCCTTCTCCTCACGAAAATGAGGACTTTGCCTGAGCACTCTCCCTAAAAGACTTTGGTTGCTTTTATAGAGCAGATCTGTCCAGTCTCAGCCACAAGGAAATTATTTTTGTGTTGAGATTCTGGGGTAGAAATTATAATGGGAGAAAAGGCTGAGAATTGGCATCTCTGTAGCCAATTTACACTTCTGGCCACAATTTCAGTGTGTCATCTGCTCTGTGTAGAACCTTAAATGCACAGATGGAGAAATGCCTTCAGAGATGTACAGCCTAGTGGAGAGATATATAGGGGAAAGAAATACTTAATCTTTCCAAGCAGGAGGAAAAATACAATAGAAACCTAAAAGAAGACTGAGATTTGGTCAAATGTAGGTCAAGAAGATTGTTACAGTGTCCGGAACCTTGGGACAATTAGTTATTTCTCCCTTGTAGACCCGTTCTCAGTGACAGGGCAGGTCAGGCAACCAATTCAGTCTCACAAAGGAGGGGAAGGAATAAAAGAAACTCTAAAGAGTCTGGACCCATTAAAATGTGTTTCTTCTTCTTTTGTGTTCAAACAGAAATGTGATTCTGGGGTTTATGTTTTTGAGTAACTTCATTAGAAGTTTAAATTTTTCATAGAGATGTATGGATTTTTCTACAAAACAGGGTCTAGCTGTAGAAAATGACGATGGATAAGATTTCCTGTGATGTCTACCAGCAGTCCTTTTTATTTTAAAGTTTTTCATCAGTGTATATTAATTCCACATGATAAGTAGTTTCCTTGTGATATTTTATCAAACATGTATGCAATGCCTTTCATGATATCTACACACGCACACACTGTGTCGCGTCCTTTTTCCTCCTCCTGTCAATGCTCTTCCTTCACCCACCTAGTTCCCCTTCTATATCTTGTTTTATCTGGTTTGTTTTGGGGGACTTGGAGTTTGTTTTTTAGGGGTGTTCTTGTTGATAACCCAATTCATTTGCTTGGGATTGCTTTCAGAGTGTGAGTGGAAGGTTAATTGTCAGGTGACGTTGCTCAATTCTTTCCTCAGTGCCTTCTGAGGCACAAATCTGTAACTTTAATGTCAGAATTGGACAGAAAGTAAATATCCCCCCCAAAACTACACAAACTAAACATTTCTGACAATAACCCAATGTGTTTAATCCTCCCAGTGCTTTCGCTCCTTGAGGCTGTTAATATTTGGAGGTTTGTTTTATTTTCCTTTTAAACACTTGAATTTCCCTTGTACAGGCTCCTTAGTCTGATACGAGCCCTGATGCTTTCAAAAGGTACCAAAAAAACAACAACAACAACAAAAAAAAAAACCCTACAGTTTCCTCCCTTGTTTGAGATTTGAATGGAGGATTCTTGGCATTTCCATAGCATTTCTTTTCAAACTTGTCACCTTCATACCATCTCCAGATTTTTGCTGTATTACCACACTCTCTTTATTATTCTTCACGTGGTTTGCTCTTGTATGTTTACTTGAACATGCTTGTTTTAGAAGTATATCTTCTGGCTGTATTAGTTCATCCGGGCCTATGATGATAAAGTCTCATTCCCATTACCCTCATGACTGGGTGTTTGCTTCCAGTCTGGGAAGGAGCCACTGGACCCAAATCTATGAAAGTCTCAGCTACACATCTAGGAGGGCCCAACCTGGGCTAGCCATCCTCTGCTCATGTGACCCTTTGATATCCTGGTCACTTTTAAGCCTCTTCCTGTGTTATATTTGCTAATCAATTTTTGACGAAGCAAGTCACATGGCCAAACCCAGCAGAAGAACTGAGGAAATAGACCATTTCTTGTTCACTTTGTGAAGAAGTGAGCATAGATGGAGACGATTTGGGCCATTTTCTTAATTCTAAGATGGAAAATTAGTGCCATATGGCATAAAAGTAGGTGACTGTTCAAAAAGGCTAAGAGCCCCACAACTCTCTTGCCTCCCAGGGTTCCTTGCCCTTAAATTAGGAGTTACCATTTCTAGTGTCTAGGTTTTATGATAAAGCATTATGTCTGCCTTTCACCTTAGCTAACTTATACTTGTGACATTTTGCCATGGTAACACAGCTATGATTCTGAACTCCTTGCAGATAGATGCTTCCAGAACATTTCACATTCATATTCCTGTTCTCACACACAATTACATCACTGACATGAACAAAATAGTCTGTGGTGTGCCAGTGTGGTAGAACTTCTTTCCTGTTGGTTGCAGTTTCTAAATAGTTTTTTCTAGCTGATTAGAATACAGTACTTAGTATCACTTAATTAATATTCAATCATTAAAACTTTACATCATCACTCATTTCCTTGTCTACATTCAAATTCACAGGTGAGGTATCTGCATGGCTTCTAGGTAACTCATAGTGCCTATGCTAAGTAGGACTGAGCATGGAGCAGCGTAACTATAGATAGTTTCTAGTAAGAAAAGCTAAATGCGGTGGCACTCAGAGGAAGGATAACAAGCTACCAAGAAAAGACTTGATACCCTATGAGCATATACAGGGGGAGGAGGTCCCCCTCAGTCACAATCATAGGGGAGGGGAGTAAGAGAAAAATGGGAGGGAGGGAGAAATGGGAAGATACAAAGGATGGGGTAACAATTGAGATGTAATATGAATAAGTTAATAAAATATATTTAAAAAAGAAAAGCTAAATGCTTTGAAACAGTACACATAGTTCCAAAAATAAGCATGATATGTGTGTTTGCTTAAAATAAAACTGGATCTTATTTATGTGTGTCACAATTACATATCAAGAGTAAAACAAACTGGGGCATTAGTGGTTAAGAGTACTGTCTGCTCTTCCTGGGGATCTGAGCTTTAGTCCCAGCTCCCCGCATGACAACTCACAACCATCTGTAACTCCAGCTCTCAGGAATCTGCCACCCTTTCTGGCTTCTACCATGAACATAGTGCACAGACACACATGCAGGCAAAACACCCAGAGACATAAAACCATTTCCAAGCAAATATAACAAACTATTAAAAAAAAATAAATAGTTGTGCTAGTCTAATCACACTGTGTAAGGGAAAATGAAATAATCATTTGTTGTTTTCCACTTCTCAAGGGGTTAATGGCAGGAGATAGTTCATTCTGAAGAGATACTGAGAACTTCTTGAAAATGTCAGAAATAAGTAATCAGAGAATTATGCAGATATTTCAGACTAATTAAATTAGATCTGTGTGCTCTGTGATCCGAGGTTAAACATTTCATCTTCACATCAAAGTCAAATTATGCATTCTGAAGTTAAATCCATTGCCTCAAACCCAAAGGCATCAGTCTCCCCAGAGACAGCAGGCCCAGAGCAATGTTGTAAATTGTTGTTCACTTGTTTTGTAAAAACACCTGAATTAATGCATTCACGAGTGTCTACGAGAAAGGCTTGTGTGACTCTGAGACCCACCTGCTTTGGTCTGACTTCACCCCCCTCCCCAAGGTTTCATCGTCAGTTGTAATTCACCCAGCCACCCATGACATTGTAATGAAATCAGAGAAACAGTGCGTCTGGTTCAATTCTCCAGGATTTGACTGCTCAGGCAGTAGGTGAGCTCAGGGTGAGAGACACTCCTGCCCTTGTTGCTATCAATTTTTATAGATCTGAAGTGGCCTGAAAGGTTCCGTGTGCCCTGTTCTTTCTCCCTTGACTAAAGTCTCATCAGTGCCAGGAACATCTCCCTGGGAGTTTGAACTTTCCGTTAATCTAATCCATTTAGAAAATGACTTACAACTTATTGAATAAAGTAGAGAAAATTGATACCTTTTCATTAGGCTGACAAAGTCTTTCTCACTGCTGGCATCTGAAATGTGTTTTCTATTTAAATTTTATTTATATCAATCTTCTCAAGCGGGAGTGAGATTAAAATGAAAGACCTTACAATCAGTGTGCCACTTTCCCATTACTGCCAACACCATGAGTGCTGGGTTTGCAAATGAACTTGATGCCAGGAATTTTCTGGGCATGATTTAGTATTCCGAATCAGTTGCAAAGTGAAATAAAGCAAGAGTGATATTTTAATATATCAATAACCATAAAAGTGATTACTTTGCATATGAAAAGAAGAAAGTATACTTAACTGACATTATTTGATTATAGTAAATCTGTAGCAATTCTAGCATAGGCCATATTAGAGGGGCTAATACCTTTGCAAAATACTCTCTTTAATTGAGGAAATACTTGTATACCGATGTAGTCCTCCCAGGAGCCATTTCTCAAGTTGTAAGAAAGCACAGCCACATGGAACAATGTGCCTCCACCACAAAAGATTTATGGGTTATGTCTCTTCTCTATTTATATTTAGCTGTATGGTCTGAATGTTTATAATCAGAGAACAGTACTAAGTTTGTCCTGGTGGACAGGGAAAAAATGTCTGAAAACATTTATGCCTCAACGAAACAAAAAAAAAAACTTCTGCGTTCTGTGAACCTCGGCGATACTGTTAAATGTCTTAACTGTGGGATGTTCAATTTAGAGACTCGTGGAATAGGCAAGATGGAATCTATTGACTAGTCATGGATCCTTGTGTTCCTCTTATAGCTGATCAGAAATTATATACCAGGGACTGTGGGGTGGCTCAGTGGGTAATGCACTTGCTAGATAAGCTTGAGGAACAAAGTTTAAATCCCCAGTACGCACGTAAGTGCCAGACAGGCAGCCCACCTGTAAACCCAGTGCTCTGGAGGCAGAGATAAGGGATGCCCTGAGCCATCTGGCTTACTAGACTAACCAAATCGGTGAGCCCCAAGTTCAGAGAGAGATGCTGCCTCGATATATGAAATGGATAAATAATATTGCCTCCAGAGGCAGGCACACAGATGCCTGCCCCCCCAATCTCTCTCTCTCTCTCTCTCTCTCTCTCTCTCTCTCTCTCTCTCTCACACACACACACACACACACACACACACACACACACACACACACACACACACACACACACACACACACACACACACACACGGACCTACACTGATGTGAATGTACACTTAGCTGAACTTACTTCTAAAGGAACGCCATCCGCTCAAGGACAGCAGGCCGGTGTTAGGTTCCATACTGGACTCAGGGATAGAGCTGTCCTGGAATGAAATCACTGAGTAGCCTGAACTCAAGTATCAGTGTCCAGGCTAAGAAAGAAAAACCTACTGGTGACAAGAGGCTACCCCCTGGGGTAGCCGAAGTCAGAATCTTCTGTCACCATAACAGATCCATTCTTTTCAAAGCAGTAACTGTGCCCCCAGGGAGTGGTAAGCTAGCTCAAGACAGCCGATGACGACAAAACAGAACTGTTTGTGGTTTTCTTACTTTCTCTTATAAGATGTATGCTTATACACTAGCCCAAGGGGCGTGTCCCACGAAAGCCTTCCCTTACCAGGAAACTGGGACAGAG
Source organism: Acomys percivali (assembly GCA_907169655.1). NCBI lineage: Eukaryota > Metazoa > Chordata > Mammalia > Rodentia > Muridae > Acomys > Acomys percivali. Next base: position 45,532,627 of record OU015745.1, on the reverse strand, counting down.
GGGAGGACATCCTATTGGGACTCTAGATGAGAGAAGCATGGGAGAATAGCAAAGTAGAAGGATCCAGAGGGTCCTAGAAACCTACAAGTAGAACATTATGATAGCAGATTTGGGCACAGGGGTCCCGCTCAAACTAAGGCACCAGCCAAGGACAATACAGGCGGTAAACTTTAAACCCCTACCCAGATCTAGCCAATGGTCAGAACATTCTCCACAGTTGAGTGGAGAGTGGGATATGACTTTCTCACGTACTCTGGTGCCTCACATTTGACCATGTCCCCTGGAGAGGGAGACCTAGTGGCACTCAGAGGAAGGACAGCAGGTCACCGAGAAGAGACTTGATACCCTATGAGCATATACAGGGGGAGGTAATCCCTCTCAGGAACAGTCATAGGGGAGGGGAATAAGGGGAAACTGGGAAGGAGGGAAGAATGGAAAGATACAAGGGATGGGATAACCATTGAGATGTAACAAGAATAAATTTAAAAATAATAATAAATTTTAAAAAGATGTGTGCTTATATGCTCTACTATGAAACTTTCTCAATGATACAGTAATTTTACCAGTGAGGGGTCCTCTGCCACTGCCACCCTGCTTACCTAAACTGTACCCACTCATCTCTCCCCCTGACAGCATGCTGTCTCTTTAGGCAGCACAGTTTGGCTCCTATCTGTTCCTCACATCCCCATGCCGCTGATATAAGAAGCCAGCAGTGGATGAAGGTTGCAAACTGTGCCTCTTTATTTCATGTCTAGAACAGAAGTCAATAAGTAGCTTTTGAATGCCTAACATACAGCACTTTTCTCTCAAATGCTCTCAAGCCACAACACCCAAAGACGTCATGTCAGTCTTTGTGGTTTTCAGCCCTGCTTCATTTACATTCTCCACCCTCGCCTATACCTTTGTCAAAGTAGATGTCCTCTATCTGGAAAGTGCTAGAGAATAATATCTAGGAGGAATATAATGAGAGTCAAACCTATTCTTGGCTATTCATCCCATGGATGTTATCAAATATGTAATATTAATATGTGTGTTATAAGCACATATATGTGTATTATAATTTACAATGTATATGATGTATATGATGGTATGTGTGAATTAGAACTCGTATATACTTCCACTGAAGATCAGATTTTAACTCATGGGCAAATTTATACACATTACATAATGAATATGTATATATAAAAAATAGCTTCCATGTGATGAATACGAAGTTCATTATGCTTTATTCTAACTCCTTTATTTCATTTAAAATTCACAATAGCTAGTTGTGGTTTTTATAACTGAGGAACCTGAGTCTTGACTCAAGCAATACTTGAAAGTCATGCTGCGGATGGATGATGGACTGAAACGTGGGCCCCTGTATCACAGACATGTCACTGAGCACATACCACGGAGCTTGACAACGCACAGTGGCTCCAGGCTGGGTCACTCCCTCACGTGCGTGATCATAGGCTGGAGTCTGGAGAAACCGTAGAGATGGGTACCTGATGCTTTTTATTTTCTGTTTGCTTGGATAAAGACAATGCCTACTTGGATTTACTGCAGGTCCCCTGAAAAGGACCACTGTGACTGTGCTCCAACAATGCTGTGAAAAGGGAGGCTGGAGAGCTGTCCCACCCCTATGGAGTTGTTTCTTTCATTGCATGACAGGTTGGATAAAAATGAAGGTGGAAATCTGTCTTGATTGATGGACTTATAATCCTATAAATGTGATCATATGTTCGACCACTTAATTTATGCTCAGACTTTCATAAGCCATAAAAACAAGCTCCCAGGCCTGCACTTCTTAGGTGTTCCACTGCAGGATCCCCAAGTGAAACGTTTATGTGAATTAGGCATAATGGCGCTATCTGCTTTCCTTGGTACTTGAAACACTAAGGTGGGGAGGCAGCAAGTTCAAAGCCCGAAAGACACACGAAGGCCCTGACAGGCAGAGACCACCACAGATAACCGCAAGCTATCAAAATGCAGAGTTGTGGAGCCCAGTCCAAGTGGATGCATCTATAAACCTTTTCCACACATAAGACTCCGGAAGGGAACATTGTGGAAGATGGGGGCAGAAAGATGGTAAGAACCAGAGTATCAGGGAATTAAGTATGAGATTGTGTCTCCTAGTAACATCAGAAGCAGTACCCATAAAAGTCTCACCAACATCACCGCCCACACAGGAGCTGACCAAGTGCAAGGTCAGTGGACATGCTGAAGTAGACTGGGGAAAAGCACAAGAGGCTGCAACCCTACACAATGAACTATAGGCAACTGTGGAAAGCTGGGAGCAGGAGAGGTGATCATCCCCTTCCAATTGCTTTTCCAGTGCCAAATGGTCAGCCCTGAAAACATCATGCAATTAATATTTTACAGACTGAACATGTTATGTGTGTGTGTGTGTGTGTGTGTATGCATGGATGTATATATGCATATATGTATATCCATATGATCTATATGTATAATGTATATATATGTATATGCATATATATACAGGCAATAATAATTAACAAAAAAAGAGGCCATAAATTTGAAGGAGAGGAGGGAGAGAAATGCGAGAGAGTTTGGAAGAAGGAAAGGGAAGGTAGACAATTTCTAATTATATAATCTCAAAAATTAAAAAATGAAAAATATGTTTTATACAAAAGTTTTAAAAAAAATGGCAACAACTGAAACCTTTCGGGGTCGTTTGGAGTGCAGTGACACCTCTTTGGTACGTCTCCTCCCTCTTTGTCTTTTCTTCTTTCTTACACACCATGGCCCAATTGGTCTTCCCCAAGCACCCTTTACTCACACTCTATTTTTGTTCATGGAATCTAGGTTCTAGAATCTTCAGGTGACTGACCTCATTCAAAAAAAAAAGTACCAGAAGGCTAAGTTTCCTTCTCTAAGGATAGTACTGGAGTATATTAAAGGTTTCCCATTTCTACCTCCCCATGCCAGCCTGCTTTTTTTTTATCATAGTAGTGGATTTGTTTGCAGAACATCGCTGTGCCCCTGTTTATTCGTGACAAACAGCAGCAGTGCGTCTGCTAAGAAACCAGATCTAAAGTGAAGCTGGAGGGTGGGCTCCTGTCATGGTCTTTAAAGACCATCAAGAAACAACTCCTGGACTGAGAGTCAACCGCTGGCTGCCTAGACGATATAAAAGGGGGTTTCTGCTCTTCTTCAATATGATGCTCTTGTGCTGTATTTATTTGTTTTATTATTTTTATTAATTTATTCTTGTTACATCTCAATGGTTATCCCATCCCTTGTATCCTCCCATTCTTCCCTCCCTCCCATTTTCCCCTTACTCCCCTCCTGTATGACTGTTCCTGAGGGGGATTACCTCCCCCTGTATATGCTCATAGGATATCAAGTCTCTTCTTGGTAACCTGCTATCCTTCTTCTGAGTGCCACCAGGTCTCCCCCTCCAGGGGACATGGTCAAATATACTCACTTATATCTGCATACTAGCCCAAGGGGCATGTCCCACAAAAGCCTTCACTTACCAGGAAACTGGGACAGAGGGGAGGACATCCTATTGGGACTCTAGATGAGAGAAGCATGGGAGAACAGCAAAGTAGAAGGATCCAGAGGGTCCTAGAAACCTACAAGTAGAACATTATGATAGGAAGATTTGGGCCCAGGGGTCCCGCTCAAACTAAGGCACCAGCCGAGGACAATACAGGCGGTAAACTTTAAACCCTTACCCAGATCTAGCCAATGGACAGAACATTCTCCACAGTTGAGTGGAGAGTGGGATATGACGTGCTGTATTTATTAAACTAGGTGCGGGTTAGTATCTCGCTGCACCCCTCTTCAGTGACTATGGCGGTACTAGGAGCAGCATCAGGACAGGACGCCCGCCAGCCATCTAGCGTCTCACTGAGTCGCCTCTTGGCATATCTGTGGCTCCGCTGCAATATGAACTGGTGCAAGAGAGAAATCCAGGACTCATGATTAAAGGGGCTTTAGTGATTTTTAAGAAGCTCTCCAGGAGACATGAATATCCTTGAAAGAACTGAAGATCAGATATTTCCTGCACATGACACATTCACGGAGCAAATCCCAGAACCCTGGGGTTAAAAGGACCTTAAAGCCACCCCCCTTTCATAATCACTACGGATAAGAGGAAGTCGGTTTCGCGGATGATGTTTAATTAACTCGCTTTTTCTGAGGGATGAAAAGCCCTTGTCACAGTTACATATCTGCTGCACAGCATCCCTCACTTCCCAAATTGTTCCCTGGTGGGGATTCTGTACAATGTTGTAACTAATGGAATCTAGCAAAGCGCATCGCAGACCAGAGAAAGCAGCAAGCGTGCTGAAGCTAATTTCATCAGACATTGAATGTGATTTTTTTTTTTATCTTCTGTATGTGTTTGTGTATGACATGAAATTATTTTCAGCAGTAACATAGCATGGAAAATTCATTCACTCAGCAATCAATAATTGTTTTAAGTTCTCTGAATTCTGAACAAAATACTATAAATAAGTGAGCATTGTCAGACTTGCGTTTAAGCTGGTCTCTGTAAAACTGGAAAGGCTAACCATTCGGTTTCAATAGTAACCACTGTGAGGATGATGTAAAAAATTTAAGTTCTTACTACAGGGGCCAGAAGTGCTAACACATCACTTTAATGCTAATCCTTGGATGTAGAAGCAGGTGGATTGTGAGTTTGGGGCAACTAGGACTACATAATAAAATTTGTCAACCTAAAAGGGGCTGGAGAGATGGCTCAGAGCTTAAGAGCACAGACTGCACTTCCAGAGGACCTGGGTTCAAACCTCAGCACCCACATGGCAGCTCACAATTATCTGTAACTCCAATTTCAAGGAATCTGACTCCCTCACCCAGACATACTTGCAGACAAAACACCAATGTACAAAAAAATAAAAATAAATTAAAAAATCTAATACAGAAACACAAACAGACATTCAGCAAACGCCAAGTGTCATTCATATTATTAGCTACTATAGTTTGAGACAATTAAAATGTATTCAGATGAAGAATCTAGATTTTTAAATGTACATTTTAATTATATATACATATATCTGTGTGAGGAAAGAAAGACTATGTTGGAAGATGAAGGAATCTAAATGGAAGGAGTTGGGGGGAAAGAGAGGCAGTGAGAAAAAGAAAGACAAATATTGTGTTTTGTTCATGTAGAGAATCTAGTTTTGGAGAGAGACAGAGACAGAGACACAGAGACAGAGAGAGATACAGAGAGAGAAGGAAAGAGGGAGAGAGAGAGACATATACACACACAGACACATAGACAGGAAGGGTAGGGCTGTAAGTAACCAGTTGAAATAAGGAATATACCAGACATGACTATAAGAACAGTACGTATATAAATGTGTGTGTGTGTGTGTGTGTACACGTGTGCATGTGAAAATATCAAAATAAAACTCATAATCATGTATTCTAACTAAATGTTTTAAAAAAGTGGCTGGAGGGGTTGGAGAAATAGCTCAGCAGTTAAGAGCATGTCTTGCTTTTGCAGAGGACTGAGTTTGGTTCCCAGTGATCACATGGAAGCTCACAGTTCTACAAGTATCTTATACCACTTTTAGCTTCCATAAGCACTGTACACCTCAGGTGCACAGACATGCATGCAGGCAAAGCACTCATGCACATAAAATACGTAAGTAAATGCTTGTATAGTAAATGAGTAGACATTAAGAAAATAAAAGCATTTTACATTTAAAAATTCTCAGTTTGGAGTAAAAAGATTTGTTGGGGGGGGTGTTTTGTTTTGCTTTGTTTTGTTTTATGACACAAGTTTCTCTGTGAAGCTCTGGCTGGCCTGGAATTTGTTCATGTCGATCAGGCTGGCTGAAATTCAGAGATCCACCTGCCTCTGCCTCCTGAATGCTGGGATGAGAGATGTGAGCTTTTTTATTTTATTTTTTTAATAAAAAATTAGAAATGAGTCACAACACAAAAAATTCCTATTCACCCTCCATATCTTCACAAAGGAAATGATATCTCTAGAAAAAGCACTGTGTTAAAAAAATGAACATAGAAGCCTGGCATGGTAGCGCACGCCTTTAATCCCAGCACTTGGGAGGCAGAGGCAGGTGGATCGATGTGAGTTCAAGGCCAGCCTGGTCTACAAAGTAAGTCCAGGACAGCCAAGGCAACACAGAGAGACCCTGTCTCGAAAAACAAACAAACAAACAAACAAAAAACATAGAATTAAAAACGGGTGTTAATTAAAACTGGATGTTTACAATACATGCAATAAGCATTGAACCCCTGTTCAGATCTAGCCAATGGACAGGACATTCTCCACAGTTATGTGGAGAGTGGGGACTGACTCTGACATCAACTCTGGTGCCCCATATTTGACCACTTCCATTTTGTGGGGAGGCCTGGTGGCACTCAGAGGTAGGGTAACTGGGCAACCAGGATGAGACCTGATAGGCTGTGACCATATGGTGGAGGAGGAGGTCTCCTTCTGTCACAGACCTAGGAGATGGGAATAGTATCAAAGAGGGAGGGAGGGAGGGAGGGAGGGAGGGAGGGAGGGAGGGAGGGAG
>OU015745.1:45496349-45522250 GCA_907169655.1 Acomys percivali | reverse complement strand
TGTGTGTGTGTGTGTGTGTGTGTGTGTGTGTGTGTGTGTGTGTGTGTTCACTGCTAGTATCTTATGGCCATCCTTGATGTAACCCTAAAAAGACAGCTTCACCTGAGGCTTGGCTCGTACGAGTTGTTCCTACAGCTTATCAAACATACAAAAGGGAAACCACAGCCCATACCAGCTGTACCTTTGAGTGCAAAAGAACAAACTTCCTTTTATCGTTACTCTTGATTTGTACTTTACAACTTTGCTTCTGTGCTTTTTGGCTCACTTTTTTTTTTCTTTCTTTTGCTAGGGCTTTGAAATTCTCCAAGGCCCTAGGCTAAGGGATAAACCTAATGCTGGGTGGATAAACTGGCCTTTCTAAAAAGAATACGTCAGTCATTCTGAAGAATACTCAGCTCTTTGTCCCTTTAACTGGAAAGAAATAGCACAAGGTCCCTGTCCTACAAAAAGCAGTGAGTTTAAATCCCTCAAAATCTGAGGGTAAATCTCCCACGTAGCAAGTATCAGGCCAGGAAGAGCCATGTAACAAGACTCTATCTCAGACAGAGCGACACAAAACAAAAGTGTCTCCATTTCTCATTCTTTAATCATATGAGGTGATTTTGGACAGTGTGGTGCATAAGAAAACCAGGTGACATCGTTGTGTTTGTGTTATGATACTTGCTTCCTTGAAAAGTCCTTCCTATGCAGCCTTGGAGGATGGAGGTAGACCTGCAGAGAACATTAAAACCTGCAGAGGGATGCAGCATCAGAATACAGGGTCATTTGGCAAAGTACAAATACAGCTGTTTCCTGTTTTCGCACAGCCTCCATAGTGATTGGGAAATGGTGGTGTGAGATGGAACCCTGCCTAGAAGGAGAAGAATGTAAGACCCTCCCTGACAACTCCGGATGGATGTGTGCTACAGGCAACAAAATTAAGACCACAAGGGTAAGTCCACTTCCAAATATTACGTTCTTGTTTCAAACTGTACTATTTGCTTTGCTTTTGCATTAGCGGCATTCTGAAGGGCTTTGAATGAGACAAGAGGAAAAGAGGTTTTTTTTTAACAGAACATATTCTTGACTAGGTGGGTCAGTGTGTGTCCATGAATTAGAAGTTAAGAATTTGAACCTGACCTTTCTGCATGATGCAGCTCTTGATTTATGTTAGAGAGTCACAGATAAAGTGGCTGGGGAGGGGCAGCCATCAAGGCGGTTACTTGGGTATTGCACCTTGCAACCATGCTGTGCAGAATAAGAACCCCATGCCTTGCTCAATTCATCCAGGCAGTGTGCTGAAAAGGACTGTTTTTAAGTTATGTCACATTTAAAGGAAAGTCAGCAATCATTCCTTGATATCTCTAGTTAAACCAACAGCTTCCTAAAATTCTAAAATCTGGTGAGTAGGGCTGTCTTCTCCTCCCGCCCCTTCCCCATCAGTATTAGAGTTGTGATGCCATACCAGGGGTGATGGATGTGGCTAGGCCAACCAGTCACCACATAGGGATCAGAATTCCATGATGACAAAAGGGGAGAAGATGGCTGGAGTTCTGGATGCTTAAGATGCATTCTTTATCCACTAGTACAAAAGCAGGAAAGCATTTTAACAGCTAATACTATCTTATGCTGTGTATGCTGTGTACCACCCAACTGCCAGCATATCATCCCTGGAGAATGTCTGTACCTGAGTATGTTTGTGTATGTTTTCACTTCTTAGATATGTAAAAAAGTGATCTTTACCAGTTGTAAAGTCCACATGATAAACATTGACTCTGACAACAAAAAGTGATGCAAACTTTGAAGAGCATCCTGAATTCTAGCCACTATATTATGAACCTTGATATGTTCTTTCTTCCCAACATGATACTTTCAATAAATAAAAGTGGTCCTTGAAGCTATGTGATACAGAAATAAGAAGTAAAGTTATGTAATACTGTATACAAACACTCAAGTTTTTCATATATAAAATAAAGGCATATCAATAAATGACCATAGTTCCTTGGCCTGTGGTCGAAAGATATTTCTGAACTACTTTAACTTGTCAATATGCACCCGTGTGTCTCTGAATAATTCAGCATAGATTTTTGCTTCTCATTGCAATTAAACACTTACATAAGGAAGCATCCACAAGTGAGGCTGGCTTGGGTTACTTACCCTCCAAAGAACTTGTTTTAATTAGCTGGTGGAGGAGGCCAGATTTGCATGTGGTTATGTTTTGTCTGAAAGGTACCTGGACAAGCTAGAATACTTGAAGCTACTCTGAATTAGAGTTACACTTCAATCACCTTTGGTTTGAACATATCACTCAAGTGTCTGATGCCACGTCTCAGGCCCTAGTCAACTGGTGGCTTATAGCCTATATGGAAGGTACCCCTGGCTCTCAGGATGACTTGTAATCTAAAACTCATTAAAGAAAACTATTCCAACTCATAAAGTATTTCAATATTTAAGTATAGACTATATCAAGAATTCCATTTCAGCAGCTCTTGGGAAGATACACTTTATACTCAAAAACTAAAAAATGAAATCATCAGAAAAAAAAAAAGTTCCTGCAACTGTTTTGAGAGATGTGCAGCTTTTATTTTAAACTTGGCCCCTGTTTTATTTTGGAGTCTATTTTAAGCATCAGTATGTTGTAGTGTACACCCAGGCACCTTTCTCATCAAAGGAGGCTTGTGCAGAACCTGATCACTGTAACAGATAGTGGAGCATGCTGTTTGCTCCACCTAGGGTGTTACTGAGATGAACCAGGCATCTGAAGGTCCAAGAGAAATCAAGCATGGCTGATACTGCTTTGAAAGCCAAGGGTGTATGTGTTCTGCCACATGCACAGCTGAGAATTCTCATGTCTACTTTTAGAGGGGGAAAGAGGACACTTGACAAACCTATGCCTTATAAACACGGGGAGTACTCAAAAATTACTTTCACCTTTTCTCTATGAGATTCCCCCCAAAACTCCTCGATGTCAAGATCACTTTCAAACAGAAAGCATGTCACTGGAGTTCAGACATGCGTCCAGGAGCCCACATTCTGAGTGGATGGTAGACTAACACCAGTTCTTAGATCATATGCTCTGAAAACAAGGTCTATGCTAATCTTTTGTACACCTCATACTGCTTTTCCCATTGGAATACATATATGCCTACCCACTTCAAATATTGACTCTAGCAATTTAACTTTTAAAATAGTTTAATTCACAGAGGGACTTCGAACCTTATGAGTTCAATGTTTATTGTTATTTAAGAGGTAAGAAAAATAAAGGAAAGCACTTCTTTTCTTCTTATATGTAAGTCTGGTTTAATAAGAACACTGCCCACAACTCCCAAAAGTGAAAAGGTGAAAAAAAAAATACTCTAAAGTGTTACCTGGCAAGTGAGCATTTCTTTTGGGCTGTTGGCTTAAATATTAGTAAACTGGGACAGAGGGGAGGACATTCTATTGGAACTCTAGATGAGAGAAGCATGGGAGAATAGCAAAGTAGAAGGATCCAGAGGGTCTTAGAAACCTACAAGAAGAACATTACGATAGGCAGATTTGGGCCCAGGGGTCCCACTCAAACTATGGCACCAGCCAAGGACAATGCAGACTGTAAACTTCAAACTCCTACCCAGATCTAGCCAATGGACAGGACATTCTCCACAGTAGAGTGGAGAATGGGGTCTGACTTTCACACGTACTCTAGTGCCTCATATTTGACCATGTCCCCCAGATGGGGAGACCTCGTGGCACTCAGAGGAAGGATAGCAGGCTACCAAGAAGAGACTTGATACCCTATGAACATATAAAGGGGGAGGAAGTCCCCCTCAGGCACAGTCATAGGGGAGGGGAGTAAGGGGAAAATGGGAGGGAGGGAAGAATGGGAGGATACAAGGGATGGGATAACCATTGAGATGTAACAAGAATAAATTAATTAAAAAAGTATTTTGAAAAAAAATTAACTCTTGTGCCATTTCTAAAGTGCTTGTTGCACAAGCATAAAGACATGAATTCGGATTCCCATGGCCCACATAAACAGCAAGGATGGCACATGCCTATATCTTGGTGCTGGGAAGCAGAGACAGGAGGATCCCTAGAGCTTGCTGCCCAATTATCCTTGCCAAATCTGTGAGCTCCAGATTCAATGAATGACCCTGTCTCAAAAACTATGGATCATAGTACCTCTGGCTTCCATGTACACATGTGCATACATACACACCCCAGAAAACATGTGCGCACATATAACCATGCATAAATAAATAAAATAAATTCCAGGGTAAAGGACTTTTCCAGAAGGTTTCAAGGGACTTGATTCTTTTCCCCACTCAAATCCTTCTGGCAAATATAGATAAGCAAAAGATGTTTTGCTGTGTGGTCTACTTTAAAGATTTTCAGTGTTCATTTTTAAAGGAGGGCTGGAGAATAGAACTCTTAACTATCATCTAAACTACAAGCCCCCATAATAGACAAGCCATGGTAAAGAAATCTCTTGGTACTGGTGGCTATAAGAGATAGTCTAACCTAAGGAGGTAGAAAAGATAAGTGGAATTAAGTAAAGCATTTTCTATTGATGGATTTGGGGTGATGAACCTTAAGAAAACTCAAGATTCCTGGAAGTCATGATATAGAAAGGAAGTATTCATGTTTGAGAGGTTGTCACAGATTCAGTGGGAAGTGGTATAGCATTGGTATCACACTCCTCTGGGGAGAAGCTTGATATATCATCACAGAGTTCTATGGCCAAACTTCATTGGTTGAGCTACTTGATTAAATTGTTTCATTGTTATATAGTAGCAAACAAAACTAAATATTGCCTTAAAATCTTTTACTGTCTTTCCATATATTTCTTCACATTTATTTTACTTAAGATAGTACATCAAATAAAGACTTGGAATATTGCTGAGGCTGTAGCCATATTCAGTAACAGAAGCCTTGCATAGCTAGCACACTGGCTTGATTTAGAAGAGAAGAATTCCCTACAGAGGAAACACAGTATTGGACTATGATAAGCTTACTATACCTGGAAATGGAATGCCAGGTGTTTTGAAGACATGAAAGGAAAATGGATGGAATGCACAGAGAATTATAGTCAGTTGAAAAAAAAAAAAAAACAAAAGGATGGAGCTTGCAGAGCATAGTCTGATTGATTTCCTTGGGAAGAATCAATCAACTGTAGGTTTGCTTCAACCCTGTAGGGGAAAACAATAATTAGAGTATCTTGTAAACTTGAGTTTTGTTTCCTAAAAGAGGAATTTTCAGACCTTGAATTACACAACACAGCATATTATCCACTTTGTCAAATCACTGCTTATGTGAGTGGCCAACACAACCCTCATGGTCCTCTGTCCATGCTCTCTTGGTCTATTTCTCTGATGATGACTCTGAATTTGGCCGCATGTGTCCATTCTAATTATCCCAACACTATATATATAGAAGAGCAGAATCCCAGGCTTGACACCTTCTAGCTTCTTGTTCTTCTTCACAAAGATTCTACCAGATATAAAATTACAATTATGATTGCCATTCAATTTTTAGTTAAAATACTGAAAGAGAGGGGGAGAAAGATACCAACCTCCAAAGAGGTAATATCAAGTTGCTGTCTAAAATAAAAGGTAATTGAAAGACAAGGAAGAGACATTAAACATGGAGATCGTTGAAAGATTTACAGAACTGCAGCAAAGGAAGAAAATTTGTTTTATACAGTCACAGTTACCCCTGAAAGCAATGAACTCATTCATTGCTTTAATGAATAAGTACAGGTAAACCTATGTTATCTCATTTCAATGTGTTAATGGATCCTGGATTTAATGGCAGCAGGACAGAGTGCCTGGTCTTCCACATTGGGATAGGTTGTAAAGATAGAGATGAAAGAAAGGCAATTTCAATTCGGTTTGCTAAATGCTACTTTAGCCCTTTTTGTGGTGCAAAAGAAGACACAATCAACCAAAGGTGTGTCAGCCATTGGAATAAAGGGAATTTATGAAAAATTCCCATACATTCTTCTTCACCCAGACCAAGAAATGTTTGAGTGCAAATTTTTATTATTGGTCTACCTAACACAAAAAGATCTTAATTAATGTGCTACACTTTCCAAGGCTATAAAGAAAAACCTAAGATATCTAGGAGTATACGTATATGATACCCTGGTATGCACAAGACGCTGGTTTTGGTTCCGACATCACAAGACATTGAGATGATAAAGAACAATAGCTTATTTCTGCAAGCTGGCTTGTCACTGCAAGAGTCATCATTCATGCTCTCAGCCAGTGGTTCATTGAGCATGCATCTGTCCTTAATATTTGAGTCTTTCGATCCTTAGTGAGATGGATTGAGGGGCATGTATAGACCCGTGCATGTTCTTGATTCCAATTAACACTCATCATTGGACGGAATAGTCCCTCATCTTATAAAAGTTTTCCTCTTTTCTGCCACAGACATGTTCTAATCTAGGCAATGGCTACCAATGATAACTTCTCAATGTCTTACAACAGACAACTTCACAAGGCCATGGGATGGCCAGTTCAAATTTTCATCGTAGGAGCGGAGATTGATTATATAATTTGTATAGCCCATTGCAACAAGAAAATGCAAAATTCTCATTAAAAATCTATTAGTAAATTCACAACAGCCACAGTGAGGAAATAAAATAACTATGGAGCCCTATTGGGACAGGACCCATGGAATTGGATAGTGGTTGTATACTCAGAAGCCAGTTTTGGCTAGACATTTCTCTAAGAATCTTTCTCCTCAGTTTTGACACAGAGGAACTTAATGGGTGAACGGAAATACAGAGGATTGATCCATATGCTTTGAGCATCATTTGAGAACCACCTGAATATGGCAATACAATAAAATTAAAGACATATTTCTTTTCTGCATGAACACATATTCTTTGTTCCTTCATTTCTTACTTTTCTTACTGAAACATTTTTCTTTCTTTCTTTGGTTTCAGATTCACCCAAGAACCTAACAGAAGCATTTGTTATATAAATAGGAAAAACCAACCTGTGGAAAATACATTGTGAGGATTTAAAACATCTTACATACTTGCAAGCCAAATGGATCTCTTATTTGCACTTGGACTGGTTACAGATAAACACAGTGCATTTACTCTGTGAAATAAAGCATCCCAAATGAAGAAGACTCGGGATTTCCTGGCAGCATCATGGAAAACAGCTTTTAAAACCGAGTTTTCTCTATGAAATCCAGGGGATCATGAAGAGCAATCACCCATCTTCTAATTTGGAACTACTGTTACTTTGTACCATTTGAAATATATGTACATATATATAATATTTTGAAATATTATATATTCTCTTCAAGAAATGAACAGTACCACAATGTGAGGTGGCTGGTGTAGCCATTTCAGTTTTGGATATTTGGTCAGTTTTGTTTTGTTTTGCTGTTTCTTTTTTCTCTCGGTGAGGAAGATACATGCCCGTGTGAGAATCCAACATGACACTCTCCCTGGAAGGCCAGCTGCAGGCGGACTCCTGGAATCTGAGACATCCTAACACTGCTGGGTCAAGAGCTTCCCCCTGTTTCTACCTGGTGACCCAGGGAAGCTCAACATCTTGTTTCCTTGCTTTCTACCCTGTGCAATATTAGCATGCAAGCTTGGCTTACATAACCATACTTTATATTTGACTGATATATAATAACCATTCTAACCTCTTCCAGGAAACTATTTTTAGAACTACTAGCTTTTCCACAGATTAGCAAATGAGGATTCTTGAGGGACCTGCTTCATCACGCTATTAAGACTCTAGCAGGATGGTAGGACGTAGATCCCTATACTACTAAGTCCTGTAAATACAATGTCTTAGGGCTTTGTATAGCTGTCCTAGACTGCAGAAGTGTCCTCTGATTAAATCCAAAGTCTGGCATTGTTAAGTACGTAGTGCTGTAGCGACAAGTCTTATCATGGCACCTCTTTCTATGTTTGATTTGCTTTTTTCCTAGAGTATTCACATCCCCTCTGGCGAGGTAGGAAGGCTATGAAAACAATTAGGTTTCACAATGATCTATGTGACCAAGTGTTGGACAGCCCTATTAAAGTGGTAAATAACTTCTTTCTTAACGCACTTGTCCTCTTTGTTTGCCATTTAGTTTTACAGCCTCTGCTTTAATCAAACCACAAGAACACCCTGCTCATATTCATAGTTAGCTAGACAGTCTTGGAATCTATGGAGGCTACTATAGCCAACAATACTATTTTGAAACCAAGAAAGTCATTAATGTGATTGTAGTGAAATATCCAATTATAGTTACTGAGCTTCCATGTGGGTCACTCTGACAACAACAACAACAATACATTCTCCCTGCCTTTTTGGAGTTTCTGAGCTGACCTAAGAGGTAAACATCTACTTAAAGTCTGGTTCTCCTGGGGAAACCTTGAATGGGAATTTGTACTCCTGTTACCATGTCATCTCACAATGGCAGATTTTTTTTCCTCCCAAAATTATTCTCTGGCACCTGCGTTGTTAGAGCCTTTTGGTAAATCAACAATATCATGGCCCCTGTCTGGATTTCTTTAGTATCGATCCTCAAGGAAAACTCAAGACACCCCAACTTCTACTCTATCAAGAAAGTCTGGAGGCTGATTAAATGTGTGAACTTCTCTCCAGAAAATTTGATTCTGTATCTTAAAGGCCTGTAAAAAGCATCTAGAGATTGAAACAGAATCTTGACTATAAAATCGAGACTTCCAAACACTTTTGTGGATATATGCTATGTGGTAACATAAGATTTGTGCCAGTATCCAGATGTGGTGGCAGGTGATAGCTAGCCATCACTTGAGATCCAAGCACCTGGAAAGTGGAAGTGGGAAGATTGTGAGTTCAAAGTCAGCATAGGATACAGAACCAGCCCCTGCCCCCCCCCCCCAAAAAAAAGGGAAAAAAATTAATGCCAGCAGTATTTGTTTTACAGCACAGATTCAAGTACCAAGCAATATGCTTTTTAAAACTGCCTTTTATCTGTCAGCTTCAGGTGGAAATTAAAACAATGAATATTAAAAATGATATATTGGAGGAAAAAAATTAAAACAGAAATACTTGTCAGAGAATTTAGTAGAGCATTTAACGCACCAAAAGAGGGTGTAGCATCAAGGAAGACTGGAAGAAAAAAAGCCAAGTTTAAAACAAAAATAAATACACAGGTAAATCAGGTTCAAGAATATTAGGGTGTCACTTTGCTAAATAGGAGAGTGCACATCACATGAAATAGGAGCCTACAAAAATTAACTTCCAGGGGAATTTACCATAACCATATTGCCCCATTTTCAGATTTTCAGGAAACATGGAAACCTAGAGCTTTGCATGAAATTACTTAACATTCTTAAAACTGAATAAGCCACCTTCAGTTAAATGGCTTCAAATGTGATTACTGAGTCATAGTCTCCGAAGGGTGGACTTGGCTCTGACATTAATGTCCCCTGGAGTCTTCTACTAGCTTGGAACCCAGATGAAAGTCCAATGAGAAGAAATTGGGCTCTTCTATTTTGCAAAGCCTTACTTTAGAAGACAATTCTGCTAACACACGGTCTGTGAGGTTCATGTTTTCCTGCCCTAGAATCAGCAGCTATCACTCAATGTAACAGCTAGAGCAGAGGGCTGTATCTGTTATCTCATTCTCACCCATGAATTCATACAGTAGCATCCCTTGAAGAGACCTGGAAGAAGAAGTCAGGAAAGACGACCATGTCAGATGCAGGCAGCCACCCACTAAGACAGTGCAAATATTTGTAAATGCCAAATCCAATATGGATTCATCCAAGTCCCTTACACAGATGCGTGAACCATCCAATTGTGTTTAAATTTAAAGTGTTCAAGTTTTGGGGAATTCAGTGTCTACCATCTGCCTACTGAGCCTGCACATTTGTGATGCACAAAATTTTAGCACATGCATATAGTAACAATGGGATCAATGTGGATGAATAACATCAATTTTAAGCACAAGCTTCAAGTACCATGAGTAATATGGTAAGATAATTGGAAATATATAGACAGATTCGGTCAGAGTTCTGCTCTTGGTAAAAGGGAAAGTGAAGCTTGCTCTTAAGTCAAAGATTTTTTTAAAAGTGAGTCAAGTTCCTTTGTTGACATTTTGAGGTTCTTAGACTTACCTTTTTACTGACTCTACAAACACATTGAAAAGTTGACTACTAGGCATTTTTCCAGTACGGAGTGACAAGTGCTTTCACCAACACACAGCTGACATCTTTTTCCTACTAAATTGTGTGGCTTTCACAAAGCAATATAGTGATTTTTATAGTGCAATATATTTATGCCATCTTGCCATTGTCACTGATACAGTAATTTATGGTGAGTATAAATATTGTTTATAGGAATAGAACCACCCATTCCTCACATATATGGACTTTCTCAACTAATTAAGTGTGGCAGTTCCATTTCAAAAGCTCTTAGGGTCTGTTTGACATAGGAATGCGTCATATCTTTTTGCATGAGTTGTCGCCTTCTAAACAGAAGTGTGTTTAGTAACATTGTAAGACTGAAGCTGTCTCCATATATTTTCTAAATACAAGAAGATGTGCTAAAAGACAGGAGTAAAGAATGGGAGTGTTTGGGACACATGACATTGGGGATATAATCAAATTCCCTAGTTATCACAGGCTTTGTGTAGAAACTGTGAAAAATAATGATGTTTATACTTCAAAGTAAATTAAAGAGAAGAATAATCTTAATCTCTCCCTCTCCCTCCCTCTCCCTCTTCCTCCCCCCTCTTACACACACACACACACACACACACACACACACACACACACACACACTTACCTATTTAAGATTTTGTGATTTTTAGATTTAGTAGACCAGGATTTTTTCCTTGAAAAGAAGCCCAGAAATTTCATTGGCTGATATGGCATGCTTACATTATTGTCTTATAACTGGTTCCCATTTACTTATTTTGTTTATTTCTGTAAATTTGCTTTATTTTAAAAAATATATTGTGCCATTGATTTGACTCTCAGAAAGTGAAGACACTTGCCACCAGGCCTGATGAGCAGTCTTTAGAACCCATGTGATAGAAGGAAGTAACCAATGCACATTCTTCCTCTGGCCCCTACACACATTTCATAGCACTCAGCGTGCACATACACTCACATATACAGCAGACTCAATTTCAATCACTCCAATTTTGGTGTAATCAAACTAGTATAAAGGGAAAATTAATTACAGTACTGAGAGAAAACACTGTCAACTTGAGAGAGTCACATGACTTGAAAGGCGTGGATATTTATTCAAAATAATGTAGGTTGGTGAAAATGGCCTCCCCGTGAGTTTCTGTGCTGTGCCTATAACCTCTTACATGTGAAATCAGTGTATGGCTCATTTCCTCTCATAAAAGACCCTCTCTATTCATACCTGGACTGTATATAGACATTTAATGGGTTTAGTTTCTGATCTTGACTTTGTCCCTAGGGTCAGGCTGAGAAAGTTTGAAGGCCTCTCTCCTGTCCCACTCATGTCACTCATGCACATTTATTCCTCTCCGTTCCCCCTTACATCTCAGGCCCGAAAGATACTATACACATGGAAAATATCCCTCACGTTGTAAGCCCCTAGTAGTTCAAGTCCCTGCTCTATACTCCTCACGCCTGAAAAGGCGAGCACTCTTTCTCTTTGCTTACATATGTGCAAGAGGGTTATTACTACACAAAATTTGAAAGTTATAGGAGGACTAGGAGATAAAGAAGCAGAACCATTTTATATAAACAAAGTTATAGCAATAAGTCTTATTGTGAGTATCATTGCCGGTGGAAACTACAAATGGTATTACTACAATATCACCCTTCTAGAAGTTCTGTGTCAGTGGGTCCCCACTCAAGACAAACACATACTGAAAGCAAAGCCACAGTGTTATTTCACAGTCTCTGTCTACAATGTTCAAAAACTAGACAGATCCATACTGAACTCTGTAGAATTTTTCCATTCACTAGTATTTTTCGGCCACTAGAAAAATGCCAGTGTAAGCCACAACTGAACAATGTCATTAACACAGGCAAGCAACTGAAGGCATGACTAGTATCCAGAATGAATGTAAATGTAATTCAATAATGGCCTGGGCCATCTGGGATGTAAAAGGATAATCAACAACCATGCTAGGTCATGACCTTCCCCACACATAGCTGTTAACTCATTCAGGTTGACTGTCCAGAAAGATTTATATAGCACACTCTATTACTCCAGAAGTGTGGCCGATCAGTTTCTCTTATACCCACATCACCATTAAAGATCACCTTTATTCATTCAGTCACTTATTCATTCAAGAAACAATCATCTTTTGAGTCTTTACAATATGTCACAATAGTAATAGATACTGAGAATGATGTCATACCTTTTATGATTGACAAAAGAAATCTAATAGTCAAGAATCATGACACAAGAAACTCCAAAGGTACCAAGAAACGAAATGATGGAAGAAAGGGACTAGCTTTAAGTAGTATACTAACAAAACATCTTGATGAGGTGGCAGCTAATATGGGAACAGAAGCATAGCAAGAAATGAGTGCGTTTGGGGCGGAGGGGATGAGGAAGTTCTGGGAAGATTCCAAGTGGCCAAGTTACTATGTGCAAAGGCATTAGTCAATGAAGAGCTAGATGTGTCTGCAAAAATGAAAACACCTCTAGAGGTGCCTGACATTGATAAAGAGAGCTTGAAGTCACATCGTGTAGCATGCAGATGTAATTAAAACTTGGAGTTCTACTTGAATTGTAGAAGGAAATCATTATAAAAGAGTCTTAGAAGTCGGGAGTGGCCCAGTCTGTTTGTACCTGTAATAGGCATCATTGGTATGTGGTAATAGTCTCTATTTACATCCTTGTCTGTGCAGAAAAAAACAAAAAACAAAACTAGATATGGGGCAGGGAATTAGGAAAGCAATCATCAGGGCTAGAGAGATAGTTCAGCAGTTAAAAGCACTAGCCGCCCTTCCAAAGGACCCAGATTTAAATCCCAGCACCCACATAACAGTTCACAACTCTCTGTAATTCCACTTCTGTTCCAGGGAATCTTGACACCCTCATACAAACAAACATGGAGACAGAATACCAATGCAAATAATAATTATAAGACATGTCCTGAAGGGAAGCAATCATTGACTACTAATAGGTGAGACTAAGGATAAAACCCCCAACTTCTTTGCTTAGAAGAATCAAAACCGTATTCTGTGTCCAAACAATGTGGAAAGATTCTCTGCAATGTGAAGATGGATTCTACTTGACCTGGCTACTTGGGAGCTTGTTGGCACATGTGGCTTTAAAGCTCTTGGATGGGGTGACTATAGTGTAATAACTTACTTCTACTTGGAGTTGTCATTGACTTAAAATCAGATTTCAGTCTCACCTGGCCAGCTGCTGCTGCATTAGGCAGCAGAGGTCTGTCCATCCATTCTGAATCCCACGTAGGTTTCAGGAAACCAAACTCAGATTCAGCTTGTAAACAAGTTCCAGTGGTTTGCCTTCGATTCCTGGCCTAGGTCCTTCCTTCCTTACCAGCGTGTCTCAGGTTCATCACTCTTCCTTTTTGCCCCAAAATCTTCATGTCAAGGTCTTCTATGAAAAGTCCCCAAATTTTTTAAAGAGGGCCAAAGAGAGATGAGATAGAAGAGCATATAAATGGAACTGGGGTGATGAGTGTTTAGTTATCTTCACGCAATATTTCCCTCATCAGAACAATGAATGCCCCTGATCCTTTTGTGGAGGAGTTGATGCCTTCCATCTGGTCTTGGTCATCCCAGTCAACTGCTCAGGCCATGTTGATAACAAACAGGTATATGTGGGGCTGTAGTGAATGCTCAGTCTTGTTTTACAAGCATTAGAGCTCAAGTTCAAGTTTCTGATGCCATGTCAAAAGCAGGCTTGGTGATACATGCGTGTAATTCCAATGCGAGAGAGGCAGAGGCAGGAGAATTCTGTGGACCTCTGTTCAACCATCTTAGCATAAAAATGTTGATCCCAGGTCCCAGTGAGAAATTCTGTCTTAAAGAATATGGTGGTGGTTTCCTGGGCAGTGTCTCAGAGACAAGCCATGGTAATAAAGGTTTAATTCTGTTCCAAGGGGACCCAGCTTCATTGGCAGTGAACAAAGTTTAAATTGAATTACTAATGAGAAGGTTCACAAGTATCATATTGCTCTCCCAAATGGTAAAGCTCCCATAGTGGTGTAAGACTCAGCACTTGGAAAGCTGAAGCAGATGAATGGTAAAATCAAATTCATCCTGGGACAATACTAAGACCATACATAGGAAAAATAAAAGTAAACATGACATCTGGGTAAGTGCATTTCAGTCTTGACCACAGAGTCACTTAGAGCTGCCATGGAACTTGTTTACAGATTGGCGTCCTATACAGCAACACCCAGTGTTAACAATGGAAAAATGGTGATTTGGCTCAAGTATCAGTTTAGAATTGTAAAAGGCCTCAGCAAAAGTTTCCTCGTCATCAAGAAAGACTGTGTGAGTGACAGCACCTCCAAGAATCCAGTCAGAGGGTTCTTTTCTCCCAGTAGCATTCTTTCCAGAAATACTAAGAGCAAACCCCACAAAGCTTTTTATGTCTATGCTCAAAGCAAGGAAAACAAAGAAAGGGCAAACCTACTGCCAGAATCTGCTCTTGTGTAGGCAACAGAGAATTTAGGTTTCTCTCAAGATGCTACTGTTCCTGTTTTCTGTGTCAATAAAAGTTATCGTCAGGCTAAAATGCCTGGAAGGAATATTGTAAAGAAAGAAATACACCCAGGATACACGAGGAGATTTCTAAGACTGTAGCCAGTTCCTGTCTGTCACACAGCTACCTGGGTGCAGTGCTGAGGGAAGGGGGAAAGGTGTGTATTGTTCCTATGGCTATCTGTGTGTAAATATTCCCATCAGAGCTGATGCCAGGCTATAATATAGAGTTGAGAGATGATGCATGCAGCCTGTTTCCATAGTTGGGGAAAGAGAGGTTCCTATCCATCACCCCCTGCAGGAGGGAAATTATACTCTTCATTCTTTGTACCAAAGAAAAGAATTTATCTGAACATTATCGTATCAGTGTATGGGGACTTCTGAGCTTGCTGGGAGAGGTGCCAGGATTTAGAATTCATTAATGTAGCTACTGTTGTCAAAAAGACATAGGTCCTAAACCCTAAAATCTAAAGGTTCAGAGATCAACCCAGGGGGAAAAATCTAGTATAGACTGTGAATAATTAGGGAAATGGAAATCTCTGATTTGATTTCATTGAAAGAAAATCACATCTGATACTATTTTCATTGGTCTTGCTTTAAACTACTCTACACGTATTAAAAGAAAATGATGAACCCAACTCTAGACTTATCAAGATATAACTCTTGGAGTTCCAGGATCTCCAAATTCTATATGGCTCTTGCACTAAATCATTCCTGTTTTTTTTTTTAAATAAAGTTTTATTCTAAAACAGCCACTTGTTAACAAAACAGGCTCTATGCTACAACAGCAGATGAACAGCTGTGAAAGCTTTGAAAACCTGGAGCATTTACCTTATGGCTGAGTATAAGCAAAGGTTTCAGATGCCTAGTCTACCATAGAGAGAGCTGAGTGAAAGAAACAAACATGCAGACTCGCAGCCCCAGGGACAAACAGCCATATTCCAGTGTTTCTAATTCATGGACTATAGTATCTTGGATAAGGGTTGTCAGTAACCACACTCTGGATTCTGTGCGTGCAGTGTTTTACCACCAGGCATGTGAAGGAAAGGTTTGATTTTGAATGCAGACTGCCTTCGCATATGATTGACAGTCTCAGTGGTCATTGACCATCTTCCATGATTAAAATGACTCAAGCAAATACACAGGTGATCCAAAGATGTTGTGATGAGTATAAACAGTGGAGGGGCATGGGTTTATATTCTCGGAAAATGGATAAGTGGGTTAAGAATGAGAGATGCATGCAAGCATTTAAAGCTCTGTCATTTAGAAAAGGAATTATATTTGGTTCTGAAGAGTACATAGAATTTCTCAGCTAAACATGCTACATTGACTATAACAACAAAGTACTGGCAGGCTTCTTCAGTGGTTGTGAGCGTGTGGTATTCAAACTTTGCTCAGAAGAGCTGTCAGGGGACTATGGAAGGAAACATGACTAAACAGTGCTGCCCTTCTCAGAATCTGTCCATCTTTGAGTCTGTTTTCTTGATGGTGTAATAGGAATAAAATTAGACCCACTCACTAATATCAGATTATTGCAACTCAAGGAACTCTTAAACTCTGAAGAAGCACTCAGACTTGGCTGAGTGACTTGGCTGGGTGACTTGGCTCAGATACACAAATGTCTCTTGACTTTCCTTAAAGTGCAGCTTGCCAGTGATAGCAAATTCTTTCTCCCTGCATCAATGCATCTGTTTCTTCAAAGAGAGTAGACCATGAGGCTGGGTGGTAGTGGCGCATACCTGTAATCCCAGAACTAGGGAGGCAGAGGCAGGCAGATCACTGTGAGTTCAAGGCCAGCCTGGTCTACAAAGTGAGTCCAGGACAGCCAGGGCTACACAGAGAAACCCTGTCTCAAAAAAACAAACAAAACAAACAAACAAAAAGAGAGTAGACAACACCTGATGGAAGCCAGCTTCATCTCTGGTTAGTCCTTAGAACAGTGGGGGTGACACTGGCAATGACCTACAAGAATTGCCAGTGCATTAGCATCCATTTGCTATAGAGAACAGCAAAAGAGCACTCGCATTTAATCAGGTGGACATGAAGAAACAAACATTTGATAGCAGGAAATAGACCAAAAACAAATAGGCAGAATACATATTGGCCCAAATTACAGGATGATTAAAGACATGAGTTGGCTTAAAACAAGCCAGCAGTTGAACATCTTAGCCAGACATGCTTATAGCTTATGCAGTGACCCTTCATCAGATTACAGATAACATCAAGTCTACATCAGGTTTTCAAAAGCAGTGTTAGTACAGTGTAGAGATGAATTCCTGTAACCACAAGACTTAGAGGGCGGAGGCAAGAAGGTGATTGCAAGTTCAAAACCAACCTGAGCCAAACAGTGAGTTCCAGGCCAGGAAAGACTATGAACCTAAACTTTACTACTCTCTCAAAATGTAATAACCAAAGTGAATTGTGAGATACTCATCAAAATCTCACGTAAGCAATCCCCAACTCTACTTCATCTGTTAGTTTTGGCATACCAAGTATAATTTCAGTAGCATTTACTTGAAAATCTAGGAAAGACAGTCAACAAGTATTTCTCTGTCCTGCTGGAACTTTGTTTTTATTTTGTTGGGACACATACTCATCAGGGACAAGCACACACAATGAAGTGTCCTTTTTAGGGAGCTTGTCATTGTGGCACAGTCACTGGGTCCAACAGGAAATGCACCTCGCTTCCCCAAATACCAGAGAATGTGAACATGCCTGTGTGCGCACAAGCAACAGCAGTGGAATGTGAATCCAGGAGAAAAAGTTCACTACTTATTCCCTAATGCAGTGATGATCAAGCCTATGAGATCCAATACCCACTATTGATAATAAGTGGGTTTCTTTTAAATATCATCTCCTTTCTTCTCCTATAATGAAATTCATGACTAATAGGACTTCCCTATGTATATGAAATAGAGAAATCAATATACTGCTCAGTTATTTCATAGCAGCAATTGAGAATGAAAATGTCTAATTTATAAATACATTAACAGATTAAGGGCAGACAACATGGTGAAACAGACAATTGGACATACTTAAATGAATCATGCTTAGTTTTAGGAAAAGTAAAATTTATACCAATACATTATACTTTGTGTTTTAAAGTACAGACTGGAGGGTGAGTGTGTATGTATATGTTTAGGTATTTATATATAAAACCAAATTCTCCAGTGGGCATGGTGGCATATGCCTTTAATCCCAGCACTTGGCAGGCAAAGGTAGGCGGTTCTCTTTAAGTTCGAGGCCAGCCTCATCTACAAAGTGAGTTCAGGACAGCCAAGGCTGTTACACAGAGAAAAAACAAAAACAAAAACAAAACACTCAACATATACTGCAACAAGTTGATACATTCAACTTCCAAAACCATGTTGCTCTTGATAATGTAATTTTTTCTAAAATGGTTAATAATTATTAGCAATTTTCTTAAAGTACAGTCTTTTCCACATTTATATTGGAGTTTCAGTTACTCTTGGGTACTAAACAGCCAAATTTTGCCAGCACAAACATCTATTGATTAAAAAAATGAATAAAGCAAAATGTGGTACATCCATGCAATGGAATATTATTCAACCATTAAAAAGAATAATGCTCTCTGGTTGGTGGGTCAAGTTCTGTGAGCCCTCATGAGCCTAGGCTAATTGATTCTGTTGGTCTTCTTGTGGAGTTCTTGTTCCTTCCATGTCCCTCTATCCTTCTCCCAACCCTTCCACAAGACTCCTGGAGCTCCACCTAAAGTTTGGCAGCCTCTCAGAAGATGATTATGCTAGGCTGCTGACAGCAAGCATAGCAGAGTATCATTAATAGTGTCAGGGGTGACTCTCTCCCATGCAGTGGGTCTCAAGTTGGGCCAGTCATTGGTTTGTCAATCCCTCAATATCTGTTCATCTTTATCCCTGCACATCTTGCAGGCAGGATAAATTTTGGGTTGAAGGTTTTATGGATGGGCTGGTGTCCCCCTCACTCCACTAGAAGTCCTGCCTGGATATTAGGGGTGGCCACTTCAGTATCCATTTTTCCCACTGCTAAGAGTCTCAGCTAGAGTCACCCCCATATTCTCCCAGGAGCCTACTCTGTCACAGGTCTCCAGCTTGTCACAGAGATGCCCTGCCCCAGCTCTCTCACCTCTTACCCTCAACCTCTCCATACATGGTCCCCACTCCCATTCTCCTCCCAACACCCTCTCCCACCCAGTTCCCTTTCCATCTGCTTTTGATAACTATTTATTTCCACTTCTGAGTGAGATTCAAGCATCCAAGTGACAGCACATGCTGGGGAGGAAGTGGAGCAAGGGGTACTCCCCTCCATTGCTGGTGGGAGTGCAAACTTATACAACCACTTTGGAAACCAACCTGGCACTTTCTCAGAAAATTGAGAATATCTCAACCTCAAGACCCAGCTATACCACTCCTGAGCGTATATCCAAAAGACGCTCCACCATATCACAAGGACACATTCTCAATCATGTTCTTAGCAGCTTTATTCATAATAGCCAGAAACTGGAAACAACCCAGATGTCCCTCAACCAAAGAATGGATAAAGAAAATGTGGAACATTTACACAATAGAATACCATTCAGATATTAACAACAAGGACATCATGAAATTTGCAGGCAAAATGATAGAACCAGAAAATATCCTGAGTGAGGTATCACATATAAGTGGATATTACCTATGAAGTAGAGGATAACCATGCTACAATCCACAGACCCAAAGAAGCTAAGTAAGGAGGAGGGCTCAAGGGAAGATGCTTGAATCTCATTCAGCAGAAAAAAATTAAGGGTACAATTGGAACTGTGTTGATTGCGTTGTGATTCTTTTCAAAGCTATTTGCAAACTGACCTCACTTCCAGACTCCAGTTGTTATAATAAGGTTTCCACTTACATGATCAGTGGAATGTTGATAATCCATTAGGACAGAAATTAAGTCTATATTGAACAGAATCTCTCATCTATTTCAAAACATGAAGCATCCCCTTCTTTTAACAATACCACCCCCACAAACATCTATGACAACCCCAAAGTCCCTGTGCTGATTTCCAAAGTGGCCTGAAGGTCAGGCGTCCTTCTGTGGAGAACCATGTCTGTAATAACAGCAGAGATAACCTAAGCAGTGCTTTGCCTGAAGCAGCAGTTTCTAGTTCCAAACTGAGGAGCAGCCACCGTGGAGACCCCTTCACAGGCTTATCCAGTGCTGCCCTTTGATCTCATTGGCACTTTCTCACCTGCCCATCCCACTGTGCCCACAGCAGGACACACTGTTCTGCAGGAGTCCTGGGAAGGTACTGGCAGAATTCCCGAGTTTCCAGCAGCCCTCACAGTTGCATGACATACGTCTTAAGGAGGGAAGTGAGGCACCACCGTCACCAGAGAAATGATTTACACAATCTAAATATTTTTAAATTTCCCTGCTTTTTAAAAAAATGATATTTATAATTATTTTAATCAGAATTTTAGAAGCACTTATGATAGTTTTTTCCTTAATTAATTTATTTGCTTAACGAATGGAATTTCCCATCCCTCCTCTCCTCTCAGTCCATCCCTCTCATGACCTCTCCCCTCCGTCTATGCCCCCTCCCTTTCTTCCCAGAGAAGGGGAGACCTCGCAAGAATACCAGCCCACCTTGGTCTGTCAAGTAGGATGGGTTACATCTTCTTCTACCAGGACTAGACAAGGCAGTCCAGTCAGGGGAAAGGGATCCAAAGGCAGACAACAGAGTCAGAGGCAACCTGCTCCTGTTAGAGGTCCCCCAGGAGGGCCTGTTATGTTATATGTTTGTTGCATATGTGGCCCTCCCGTAAAAGCTATCTACTTGCTGGTTCAGTCTCTGTGAGCCCCTCTGGGCCCAGGTTAGTTGATTTTGTAGCTCTCTGTGCTGTTTGTAAAGAAGAGTTGCTGGAGCTAGAGGGTTTCCTGTTTCTCTGAGTTTTTGTTTTGTTTTGTTTACTTTTCTTCTAAAATAGGCATGAAGAGGCCTTCAGTGTGAAAGGGGGCAACTAAGAGGCTGTGGTCAGTGTCATGTCTGTCTGTCTGTCTGTCTGCTCACCTGCCTGCCTGCCTGCAAAGCTGAGGTCTGGAAAGATGCCAAGAGGCATTTCTTTCTTTCCCCTCATTGGCTCTGTCCAGTGCTCAAGGCTGAACTCCAAGGTCTACATCAGTGCTTCCTGAGCTACACCAAGGTCGCCTCTTGTTTTCAATAGTGTCTAGCAAATGTAAAGTTGCTTCATTTGCATTAGTGTTGTTTTGAAAATAAATAAGCCCCTATAGCAGTGGTTCTCAACCTCTGGCTTGTGACCCCTTAAGTGTGGTATAGCAGATATCCTGCATATTAGACATTTACATTATGAAACATAACCTAACAAAATTATGGTTCTGAAGCAGCAATGAAAGAAATTTTATGTTTGGGGGTCACCACAGCATGAAGAACTCTATTAAAGGTTCACAGCATTAGGAAGGTTGAGAACCACTGGCTTAAAGTAAACTATAAGAGGTGGGTAGTGCTACCCAGGCTTTCTCAAACATTCATGGGTTAGCCACTGTTGACAGAACATGACACTGCCTGCTGCAACTCCTATGGCCATTTCCACTAGGAGGATGGAATTTGCATAAAACAAGTATTAAGTTCAAGCAACAAACATTGTCCCAAAGAGAGGAAAAGGGGGGCATAGTTTACTTTAAAATACTGTTGTCTTAGAGTTTCTATTGCTATGATTAAAACACCATGGGAGTAGGCGTTATTTCATCTTAGGGCTTGTAGTCATTAGCCAGGGAAGCCAGGGCAGGATCCTAAAGGCAGGGACTGACTAAGGCAGAGGCCATGGAGGAGTGCTACATATTGGCTTACTCTCCACGGCTGGCACAGTCTGCTTTCTTACAGCACACATGACCACCATCTCAGGTATGGCACAGTGGTATGGGCTCTCCCACAAACCAGCCCTGACTGGGCATTTCCTCAATTGATGTTTCCTCTTTGCAAACAACTCTGGCTTGTGGCCCACTGACATACAACCAGGCAGCATATTCATTCTCTAAGTACTCGTAGAAAGTACTAATTTTTCCATTCTGTCATTCCATGAGACCTGAAGTCCCAAGGGGTCCACAACTGAAAATTAAATTTTCCTTTATGGATTGTTTTAATTTGAACAAGCAGTGGCTGATCTTTCTTTAATAAAGTGGAACCTAATATTCAAACTGACCATATCTAAAAAGAAAACATTTAGATCAAGCATCCTATTAACTAAACTGGAGATAGGCTATGAACCTGCCCCAGGGGGCAGTCTTTCAGTGTGTAAGAAAGTGATGGGCATTGCATTCTTTTTATAACTTTTGATATTTTAATAGATGCCAACGATGTTTGAAAAGTAAACATGTGTGTGTGAAATATGAATTTTTCCCAGACAGCTTTAAAGTTCTATGAATTTCATAAGTGACTGAGCACAGCCTAATTTAAGTGTTTAGCAGAAAATAATAGAATAGGTCCATCCAGCTCTAAAGACAAAGCCTTTGAACTTGAATAAATATTCCTACATCCACTTCTTGTCTATACCAGAGCTACATTGTGGTTGTTTAAGCTTTCTATTCTTGAAAATGTCAATCATAAAGAAAATTGGATGGAAATGTAAACTGAATCTGTCAGCCATCTTGAAGCCATTCTTGTAACAGTTTGTCTCAGGAGCTCAATAACCTCCCACCCCAGATGATTTTAAAGCAAATCCCATTACCTATTAACATATTAGATAGTATCTATAAAAGGTAAGGTTTTATAACCATAAGAAAAATGAGATTATCAAGACAATGACACTTGTCAACAAGGCATTAATATATCAGCTGTTGAGTGATGTTTTTTCAGATTTATTTACTTATTTACTTTTATAACTTATTTATATTACATCCCGATTGTCACCCCTCTTGCTCATATCCTCCCATACCCACCCTCCCTCCATCTTCTGCCCCATTCTCCTCCCCTAGTCCTCTGATGGGAGAGGGAGGAGCCTCTTCCCCCACCATCTTACTACGGTCTATCAGGCCTCACCAGGATAGCATGCATCCCCTTCCTGTGTGTGCCCTAAGGCTGCCATGCCAAGGGGAAGTGATCAATCACAGGCACCAGAGTTCATGTCAAAGGCAGTCTCCACAACCCTACACACACATAGAGAATGAGCTGTCCATCAGCTGCATCTAAACAAGGGTTCTAGGTTTTCTGCATGCTTTGTACCAGTACCATGTTGGTGCATCAATTTGTGCAAGCCCCTCAGGTCCAGATCCGCTTGCCTTGATAGACTCCTTGTGGAGGTCCTGACTCTTCCAGTTCCTTCCTCCCCCCCCCCCCCCCACACATACTCATCCATAGGACTCTCAGTGCTCCTCCCAGAATCTGGCTCTGAGTCCCTACATATACCTTAATTCCCCACTGGGTGGAGTCTCTCAGGGGACATCTATGTTGGGCTAATATTCACTTATAAGTGAGTATATACCATGCATGTCTTTCTGAGTCTGGGTTACCTCACTCAGGATGATCTTTTCTAGTTCCATCCATTTGCCTGCAAATTTCATGATTTCCTTGTTTTTGATAGCTGAGTAGTATTCCATTGAGTAAATGCACCACAGTTTCTTTATCCATTCTTCCTTTGAGGGACATCTAGATTGTTTCTAGATTTTGGTTGTTGCTAATAACGCTGCTATGAACACAGTTGAGTACATGTCCTTTGTTGTATGGTGGAGCATTTTTCAGGTATATGCCCAGGAGTGGTATAGCTGATTCTTAAGGTAAAGCTATTCCCGGTTTTCTAAGAAAGTGCCAGATTGACCCTACCACACAACAGGGACATATGCTCAACCATGTTCATAGCTGCTTTATACATAATAGCCAGAACATGGAAACAGCCTAAGTGTCCCTCAGTAGCAGAATGGTCTAAGACACTGTGGTGCATTTACACTATGGAATACTACTCAGCTATTAAAAACAAGGAATTCCTGAAATTTGTGGACAAATGGATTGATCTAGAAATTATCATAATGAGTGAGTTCACCCAGAAGCAAAAAGAGACAAATGGTATATACTCAGTTATAGCAAAACACTAGTCCAAGGGATACGGACCATGAAAAACTTTACTTACTAAGAAAGTGGGTCAGAGGAGAGGACATACTACTGAGACTTTAGGTGAGAGTAGCATGGAAGAATGAGGAAATAGTAGGACCCACAGGGTCCTGGAAACCTACAAGAAGAACTTTATGACAGGCAGATCTGGGTCCTGGGGTCCTCTTCAAACTAAGGCACCAGCCAAGAAGAATATAGGCAGTAAACTTCGAACCCCTACCAAGACCTAGCCAACGAACATGATATTCTCCACCATTGAGTGGAGAGTGAGATCTGACTCTCACACAAACTCTGGTGCCCCTTTTCTGACAGTGTCCCCTGGATGGGGAGGCCTGGAGGAACTCAGAGGAAGGATAGCAAGTTACCAAGAAGAGACTCGATATTCTAAAGCATATATAGGGGGAGGAGGTCTCCCTCAATCACAGACATAGGGGAGGGGAGAAGGGGGAAAGTGGGAGGGAGGGAAGAATGGGAGGAAACAGGGGAAGGGCTAACAATCGAGATGTAATATGAATAAATTATTTTAAAAAAAAGAAAGAAAGAAAGTGCCAGATTGATATCCAAAATGGTGGTACAAGTTTGCACTCCCACAGCAATGGAGGAGTGTTCCCCTTTCTCCACATCCTCACCAGCGTGTGCTGTCACTTGAGTTTTTTTTACCTTAGCCATTGTGAAGTGTGTTAGATGGAATCTCAGAGTCATTTTGATTTGCATTTCCCTGACTACTAAGGACACTGAACATTTCTTTAGGTGCTTTCCAGTGCTTCAATATTCCTCTGTTGAGAATTCTCTATTTAGATCTGTACCCCATTTTTAATTGGATTATTTGGTTTGTTGGTGAGTAATATTTTCGGTAGCAAGATTATCTTAGAGATTTAGGTAAGTTACTTTATTCAGTGTCCAGATTTTGCCCATACTGTTTCCTCTTTTAATGTATAGTGCTCTCTCTCTCTCTCTCTCTCTCTCTCTCTCTCTCTCTCTCTCTCTCCCTTCTTCATAAAACATTTAAGAAGCAAGTTGTCTTTATCCTGTTGAGTTTTCTACTTTTATGCTGTTTTGACAGTACTTTTTAAAATATTTTTTTATTTGACAGTATTTTTAAAATCACTTCTTGACTTTTGTCAGCTGCCAGTCAGAATGAGAACCCTTATCTATTCACATGCACCACCCCCATTCTTTGTTCGTATCAGATTTCTTCACTTAAGTCTGGAAGAACATAAAATTAGACTTCATTTTTCCACCTTGTCAGCCATTGGTGATCATGACTCAGATACATGGATTGGTTGTGCAGTTATAAACAATTACTTCATTTACATTTATGTAGATTTTGATGCAGGGTGACCTGTGCAATCCAGGCTATCCTCTGAATTGGCTCCATTGCCCATATGAGCCTTGAGCTTTTCCTCCTTCTCACTCTCCCAAGTCCTCATGTTCCAGGTTCATGCAACCTTGCCCAACTGGTGTTTTTATTTCTCTCACTACACTCCTCCTTTGAGTATCAGCTGGATTCTTCTCTTAAGAGAAACTTCATATGTGTCTATACAGAGTCAAGTTTTATAAGGAGACACGCTGAGTGCTTCATGGTCTTCATTTATCAGCCTTCGAACTATTGGCATAGTTCACCTATAACCTCCAAAGTGACCGATAGAGTCGCAATGTGACTGTGACATTTTGGAAGTACATGTATTTGATGCCTTTAAACCCTTTATACCTAATGTTCTTAGTGATGCTCGCGTTTTCTTCCCATCTTTAACCAACTGAACTTTATTGAGATCTTGCCAGAGACTTCTAAAGAAAATTCCAGAGGCAATTCCAGGGGCTTCCTGCTTAGCAGAGTCCTTGCAGAGGAGGACTGCTCTTTCCTCTCACTCAGACTCCTCTCTAATGTCACAGCACAGGAGGTCACCCGTCACACAGTAGACTGTTATCCACAGTGCGGGAGGAGGCCACGCAACCCAGATCAAAGTAGCCACTCTGTTGGGGTCACTAGGATGTCTTCATGGAAAACTGCAGTAAGATGTCAGGTCTTCTGATTCAAAGGCTTTTAACAACAGTAGGCAACCGTATCGCAGTGTCCTTCACAATGTTGTTTTCCTCTGATAGTTCCTCTCTCTCCCTCTCTCTCTCTCTCTCTCTCTCTCTCTCTCTCTCTCTCTCTCTCTC
>OU015745.1:45470129-45490107 GCA_907169655.1 Acomys percivali | reverse complement strand
TCTCTCTCTCTCTCTCACACACACACACACACACACACACACACACAGACACGCACACACACACACACTGTTGTTTTGGCTCATCATCTCTGAAGAGCAGGAGTAGATGTGACCACTGAAGACAGCTAGACGCTAGGCATAGTAAGGGCTAGGGCCTCATCTGTTTTGAATGTCTTTCTTGCTCTGTCTCTCAGTTCTGCTTCTGTCATATACTGGTCTCTCTCATCTTTATCTTCCTGCCCTTCAATTGGAAGATGGTTACTAGTGATGTGTACATATATACATCAAGCTTTCTCACAGTCTGTGAGCCAAACAGGTGAAAGACGCTTCTTCAAACTTCCATCGCAGGCACCCAGTGAATATGCTGACCAGGCTTCGTAGGTAGATAAGATGTCCCCAGACTAGCTGCTGTAGCTAGAGGGATGGTCATGTTCAGCAGAACTGGGGTTCTAGGTTCATTCTTGAGTTCAGGGAACAGGGGCAGCTACACGGAAAATCAGAACAAGAGGAGGAAGAAAGAGAAATTGAGAAAACAAAATATATGCCTGCTATAAGAAGAGGTTATAAGGGGAACAACCTTCTTAGAACACCCACAATTTGGGTTTACCAAGCATACATTTTATGTAATACTATCAGACTAATGTTTTAACTTTTTGTTGAAATACACATATAAAACATATATTTAGGAAACACACACATCACATATTCTCATGCTCTTTAGTGTATTTTTTACATCCCCAAAGAGCTCTAGAGTTTACACTAAATGAGATAATAGATAAATTATGATCAGAAATTTTGCAAGAAGCTAGGCTTGAGAGTGCAAGTAAATGGAGATTAAATGTCTTCAGTTCTTGGCTCAGTCTTAAAGGCAGGCAGATCATATGGCTTTCCAAGCATGGCTTTCTTCATCCAGCTCTGGATCTGTGTATGGCATGAAAAATGGTAAACTCTTGCTTCTGTGCATTGATTGAGAATAGCCATGAGCTTTGGAGACAATACACCTGGGAGACTAGACACCCGGGAGATGAGTTTCTGCATTGGTGTCAGGGCAGAGGGGGTATGATAGCAAATGGTTCAGCCTGTCTGCTGTGACCGCCTTTCATGAATGATGCAACCACCACACCACTTCACTGACTATTCGCCTATAGTCACAGACTCAGGAGACCTCTCTAACTCTTAATCTGGACATTCATCTCCAACTGTAGTGAGGCAACCAGTGTTAGGCCACTTTCACTACTTTGCATCTACCCATCACCTCTGGCTTAATACTGATGCCTGTGTAGGAATCAGTAAGTCTCCTTATCTTCTGTCTGTCATTTGTGATCAGCCAACAGAGAACAGGTCTGGGAGATTAAAAGAAAGAGACGATAGAGTCATGGTACTAATTCACCAAATCCCTCCCTCTGGGCTGCTACAGAGCAAGGCACCAAATTGATCTGGTACCTCCAACTAGAGAAGGTACATCATCCCATATCCCACAGTCTATAATTCCATATGCCTCTTTATTGTCTCTCTTTCTGTTTTCAGTATATCCTACCTATTTCAATCACAGGAAACACAAGTGTCTCCCCTCATCTTTGAACTCTCTCTTCATTTTCACTTGGAGCTAAGTTTTCAACCTGATATCCTAAAGCATCTTGGTCTCTTGTTGGGTTTGAATACATTCCATGCTTACTGGCACAGGATGGAAGGTGGGTAAATTCTCCTCTGATTTCTAATAAGGGGAGAGGTGTGTGGTGGTTTTACAACACAAGAGACTTCCTTGTGTTGTATAATATATCCTTGTGTCATATAATACAGAGTATTGTAGGTCACTACACATCTTCACCAACAGGGCATATACTCTCTGATGAACTTTTAGAAAGCATATCCTGGTCATATTTATTTTAGGTAACATGACTCAGGAAACTCTGATGTTAGGAAGAAATCAGTGAAGGCACCATTTCATCCCACTCAAAGTTCATAGCTGAATTTCTAGGGTGTAAACATCAGGACGTCTTCACTGCTTCATCCTTTCGTCTGCTAAATGAAGACAAGGGAACAAATCCCAGCCATAAAGATAGACAGCACTTAAATTGTCCCTGGAATATATGACTGCTCAATCAAAAAGTAAGATTTTAGAGAGACTACTATTCTAGAAATTTTCATGGTTCAAGAAAAAATTGGAGGGTCTTTCATGGAGCCTGAGTTGTTGTCATGAACCCAAAGACTTCATCAAAGATGACTGTATCTCTCTGATTACTCTGTAGAGACCACAGTGAGAAATTATGCAGTGGAGAAAACAATAGCCATTCACATAATAACCTGATAGTCTGTGACCGTGAGCTTTTCACTTAGCCTTTACAAATACACATGTCCCTGATCTCTACAGAGGTGAATAATATACCATGGGATAAAGAGGTTGAGGTCATTGTTAGAACAATGACATTCAAAAAGTAAGTCCCTGAGAAATGTTAGCCTTTTAGCAGTGATGGAGATGAGCAATAGGACAGAAAGACGCTTCAACTCTTATTTTATCCCCTTATAGACTTTTTACAAAATGAAAAGGAGGCTTATCTCTAACATGCCAAGTTCATCACAGCTTCACTTGCGTAGAGACAGCTCCTGGCTTTTTCAGCAGACTGAACTGGAAACCCCTTTAATGCTCTAAGCAGAGAATTTACTACATGCAGCTGTCTCACTCCTTCAAGCTCCTAGTTGCTGTCTTCACACCTTTTATGTCTTATTATAGTCATAACACATTCGTCTTTGTGCACCATCATGTCCTACACACGACTCTTCCCTTTACCCAGCCAGAATGTTCCTAAGGATTCCCCCCTGTGCATTGGCAAAAGGCCACCTTATGAGCTCATATTTGGGAAACAGGCATCATATGCTCAGCACTGTGACAGCCCTCATCACCTGTAATGTGGCACCACAATTACACAGGACAAGGAGCCTAAGGCTCCATAGGATGGAACTCAGCAAAGTGATACAGCCCAAGGATGATACGGTGAGGATGTGCAGAGTGAGGACATGCAGAGTGACGTCAAAGCCAGGCACTCTGCCTCCTGCTATATGCTGTTCTAGATTCCTTCTGCTACTAGGTCCAATCACCAGAAACTAAACAGCTGAAACAATAAGTTCTACAGTTCTGAGAGTCAGAAGCGGTTTTCGCTGGGCTGTCATGGGGGCAATGGTGGGGGGCAGCACTGACACTGGAATCCTTGGGAGACCCTCTCCTTTCGCCTTTATTTGCATTTATTAGCTCATGGCCTTTTTCTCTGCTTTCAAAGCAAATATATTTTTTTTAATATTTTATTAATTTATTCATATTACATCTCAATTGTTATCCCATCCTTGTATCCTTCCATTCCTCCCTCCCTCTCGCTTTCCCCCTACTCCCTCCCCTATGATTGTGACTGAGGAGGACCTCCTCCCTCTGTATATGCTCATAGGGTATCAGGTCTCTTCTTGGTAGGCTGCTATCCTTCCTCTGAGTGCCACCAGGCCTCCCCATCAAGGGGACGTGGTCAAAAATCGGGCACCACAGTTCGCATGAAAGTCAGACCCCAGTTTCCACTCAGTGGTGGAGAATGTCCTGTCCGTCGGCTAGATCTGGTTAGGGGATCGAAGTTTACTGCCTATACTGTCCTTGGCTGGTGCCATAGTTTGAGCAGGACCCCTGGACCCAGATCCATTTGTCATAATGTTCTTCTTGTAGGTTTCTAGGACCCTCTGGATCCTTCTATTTCCCCATTCTCCCATGCTTCTCTCACCTAAAGTCCCAATAGGATGTCCTCCCTTCTGACCCACTTTCCTGGTACGTGAAGACCTTCATGGGACATGCCCCTTGGGCTAGTGTCTTGATATAAGTGAGTATATACCATTTGACTCTTTTTGCTTCTGGGTGAACTCACTCATTATGATAATTTCTAGTTCAATCCATTTGTCCACAAATTTTTTGGGAATTCCTTGTTTTTAATAGCTGAGTAGTATTCCATAGTGTAAATGAACCACAGTTTCTTTATCCATTCTTCTACTGAGGGACACTTAGGCTGTTTCCATATTCTGGCTATTATGAATAAGGCAAAAGCAACTATATTTTGATTAACTCTTTCTTCCTGTTTTCCCCTCTCTGATTTGGCTCCCATCATGACATCCCTGTCTCTGACTTTGAACCTTTTTACATGTCTTTTAAAGGTGCATTGTTGGATGGGAGAGATGATGCAGATCCTCTAAGAACACTTACTGCTATTAAAGATCCATCTTGGTCCCCAGCACTCACATCAGACTGCCCACAACTGCCTCTACCTTAAGCTCCTAGAGATCTTCTGCAGTCTTCTAGCCCCTATGAGCACCTGCACTCTCACACACGTTCGCACACACAGAAACATACACAAAATTGAAAGGATTGAACTAAATATTTTAAGTACATTTGTCATTACATTAGGCCCACCTGAATTAATCAGGATAATCTCAAGGCTTAACTTATTCATACTCATAAAGTCTCTTTTTGTAAATAAATTAAGATCTTCACAAAAGCCCTAAGGAATAGGGCCCAGATGTCTCAGAAGCTCTAATCACAATATTGCTTGCCAGTTCTATTTTGGTGGCTTTTTCTGGGGGAAGTTGTCTTCCCAACTTTTCTCTTAAGTATTTTCCTGAACAAGCAACCAGCTGCTTTTTCCCAGACTCCTTACTCAGTCTTTTATTTGTCCTCCTCTTCTTGGACTTATCATATTGTCTTAAAATTAGATGTTTATGTTTCTGGGATCCATGAATCAATTGAGAACACGTCTACGATCTGTTGTTCATTTCTCCTGCTTAAAGGACCCTCTGCACCCAGCCAGAAGCTTTGCATCTTGCCAGCATGTACTGGACATTTAGTGGATGGAGGGAAGCTGGGTTATTTGAAAATCACTGACATTCCTATTCCTAATTGAACAGCTGTATTAACTTGTCGAAAATGGTACTTCTAATCTGAAGTGGCCCATAGCTGTAATCCCAAAACTAAGGAGGCTGAAAGAGGTGAATTAAGAGCTCACAGCCAACCTCAACTACAAAGCAAAATCAAGTTCAGTCTTGATCTTGAACTAGGTGGGATATTGCCTTAAAAAAAAAAACTAAAGCAAACAAAACAAAACTAAAACAAAGAAAGAAAACCAATAAAATGAGAACTTGAGGTTAGAAAGATATGGCTCAGAGGTTGAAAGCACCCCTCTTCTTGAAGAGGACTCGAGATCGATTCCCAGCACCTACATGACAGCTCACAACCACATGTAATACCAGTTCCAGGGGATCTAGTGTCCCTTTCTGGGACCCACAGGCTCCTGCACACACAAGGTACCCATAACTCAAACAGGCTTACATGTATATACATTAACAAAAATAATAAATAATAATTTCAATAATAAATCTATAAGAAGAACATCATGATGGGCGGATCTGGGCCCAGGGGTTCTGTGCAAACTACTGCACCATCCAAGGACAGTATTTGCAGTAAACATCAAATCCCTTTTCAGATCTAGCCAATGGACAAGGCATTTTCCACAGTTGAGTGGAGAGCGGGGACTGACTTGGACATGAACTCTGGTGCCCCATATTTGACCACTTCCCCGTGGTTGGGAGGCCTGCTGGCACTCAGAGAAAGAATAAGCAGGCTACCAAGATGAGACTTGATAGCCTGTGACCATATAGTGGAGGAAGAGGTCCCCCTTGGTCACAGACACAGGGGAGGGGAATAGGGAGAAAGTGGGAGGGAGGGAGAAATGGGAGGATACAAGGGATGGGATAACAATAGAAATGTAATCTGAATAAATTCATTAAATGAAAAAGTTTGAATTATAATATAAATAATATAAAAGAAAATAATTGTATTAATAATTTTAATAATAAAACATTACTCTCTACTTCAAAATGTGTAACCCAGAAGCATAGAAGTAGGTCACCACCATGGAGTAAGCCATCACCTTCCACAGCACATGTATGGTCTCTGGACCAGGCATTCAGGTTCTTGACATGTTGCTCACAGAATTGAAGGAACAAATTCAAATGTCAGAATAGCAAGGGATTTTATTAAAAAACAAAACAGACATACAGGCCAGATATGCTGCAGGAGAACAGTAGGTTCTTAGTGTGATTCACCCAAGAGCTACTGATTACTGCCTCTTGCTATCTTTTCTGCATCCAGAAAAGGTTGGTTGCTAGGAGTGAGGATGATAGGTTTGAGTATGTACGCCTTTGTTCCCTGAACATGTATTTTCCTGTGGTAGATCTGGTTTTAGTGATATACATGTCTCTAACTTGTGAAGCAGAGATTCCCCCCACCCCCAAATCACTAGGAGGACACAGTTTGCTTTACCACATGTATAAGTAAACTCAGCCCAGGCTAGATTGGCTCACAGCCTCTATATACAGGATATGTTTCAGCAGGTGTTTGGCCACAAAAAGGAGAGTTACTAAGGGTTGCTAAGGGAATCATAGATGGCTTTGTGTGGAGAGGAATGTGTGTGCAGCTCGGTGCCCATGTGGTTCAAATTGCTAAGTGCTTTGGTGGGGGTGGGGGTGTTTCTCTGCAGCTAAGTGGTGTCATAAGTTGCTAATCTACCCTTACCTTTCCCTGCCTCAGATTCAGTAATTGGTCAGCAGAAGATGTTTTCACATCAGTGAGACCCTTTTTGAAGTCCTTCAGGAAACACTCAAAACTCTGCAAAACGAAGATAGGAGAGGGAGAGAGAAGGGTGGAGGAAAGTGGGAGCAGGGAGAGAGAGATGGAAGGAGGTGAGGAGCCTTGACTATTTCAGAGGTTGAAGTAACTGGAAGCCACAGGCTAGGAACCGTGAAGGATAAAGACCAGCAAAGATAACAAGGTGCAGACTCTGACAACATAAACTAGAGACCAGCAAACCCTCACAGGAACCAAGATCTGGACTTCTACAGAACCTCATGAACGTCTCTGAGCTTTCACTCAGGAGCAGCTTAAATAGAATTTTCTGGATTTGATTGAAAAAAAAACCCCACCCTGGAAAGTATGAGACTAACTTTCTAGTCATTCAGAGTTTTATAGATAAGAAGTTAGGTTTTGCACACCTGACGTTATTATTTCATATTCATACACACCAACCTTTCGACAATGCATTCCTTCTAGGTGGAGTTGGGCAGTTTCACTGACTTAACTGAGATACCTATACCTGGAAAAGTTTACATGGCATTGTATGTTAAATATGTTCCATTGGAAATACCGTGACTGCTGAGCTATGGAAATGATCACTGAAGGTTGTCTGATTTAACACAGGTCTTGCATAAAGAACTAGCTCAAGATGGAGCTACTAAAGTAATAGTTATTTCCTCATATGGACATCATTCTGAAGAGAGAGTAAAAATAATTCAGAATAACAATTCTTGGACTGCACTGAAACCCAGGAAACTGTGCATCCAAGTGACCCCTGTCTAGCTTGGAGGCTGACAAAGCATTTCTATAATGGGCCAGCTAGTCAGTGTTGTGGGCTCAGTGAGCCACAAGATGTCTATTGTAACTACTCAACCCTAATGGTACAGCATGAAAACAGTTATAGATGATATCTAAGCAAAACCACACAGTTTAATCCAATAAAACTTTATTTATAAAGACAAGTCACTAGTTGAATTTCATCCATGGGACATACTTTACCAACCTCTGACCTAGTAAAGGCCAGTCTAGTCAGTAGATACAGGTGTGCCTACTAGAAGGTTCGCACAAAGGTCTCACTGGGTTTGGTGTTCTGCCTTGTTTAGGCTACATTTCCCTTTGTAGTCTTTGAAGGTCATCATTATATGTACCCAAAGTCACATGCTCTAGATCAAGCTAGACTCTTGGCATCCTGGGGAGGCTACTAACCAAAGACTCATGTGTAGTGACTCATGTAAAGATGGGGAAGTGAGTCATTTTGTTTGATTTCAACAATTTCTATCAGCAAGAATCTCCAATAAGTAGATCCAGAGACAAAGGTTTAAGTGCTGGTGGTTACTTAAGAAGTAGCCAAGTTGTACAAGTTTGCCCTTCTGCCAGCAATAG
This sequence comes from Acomys percivali, assembly GCA_907169655.1. Classification (NCBI taxonomy): domain Eukaryota; kingdom Metazoa; phylum Chordata; class Mammalia; order Rodentia; family Muridae; genus Acomys; species Acomys percivali. Next base: position 45,482,072 of record OU015745.1, on the reverse strand, counting down.
AGGAGTGTCCCCTTGCTCCACATCCTTAGCAACATGAGTGATCTATCCCATTAGAGGTTTTTATCTTAGCCATCTGAAGAGTGTAAAATGGAATCTCAGAATCATTTTGATTTGCATTTCCCTGATGACTAAGAATGTTAAACAGTTCTTTAAGTGCCTCTCAGCCATTAAAGCTTCTACTGTCGAGAATTCTCTGTTTTGATCTATACCTCATTTTTTAATTGGGTTATTTGGTTTGTTGATATATAGTTTCTTGACTTATTTATATATTTTGGATATCATCCTCTGTTGGATGTAGGGTTGATGAAGATCTCTTCCCATTGTATAGGCTGCTGTTTTGTCCTTTTGACAGTGTCTTTTGCCTTACAGAAGATTTTAGGTTTCATGAGGTCTCATTTTTAATTGTTGATATTAGTGCCTGAGCTATTGGTGTTGGAAATCAATTTGGTGGTTTTTTTTTTTTTTTCAGAAATTTGGTATTAGCTCTACGTCAAGATCCAGCTATACCACTCCTAGGGATATACCCAAAAGATGAGCCACCACAGCAAGGACACTTGCTCAACTATGTTCATAACAGTTTTATTGGTAATAGCTAGAAACTGGAAATAACTCAGATGTTCCTCAAACAAAGAATGAATAAAGAAAATGTGGTACATTTACACAATGGAATACTACTGAGCTATTAAAAACAATGACATCATGAAATTTGCAGGCAAATTAATGAAACTAGAAAAGATCATCCTGAATGAGGTAACACAGATACAGAAAGACAAACACAATATGTACTCACTTATAAGTGGATATTAGCCATAAAATACATGCTACAATCTGCAGACCCAAAGACACTAAGTAACAAGGAAAGCCCAACAGGGGATGGTTGAATCTCACTGAGAAAGGTAAATAGAATAGACATGAGGGGTAATGGATGGAGGGGACTGGTTAGAAGTGGGGGTGAGAATATGAGAGATCAAGTGGGAGGAGGACGTACACACACAGAGAGAGAAAGAGAAAGAGAGAGAGAGAGAGAGAGAGAGAGAGAGAGAGAGAGAGAGAAAGTATTGGAAGAGACAATTGGGAAGAGCTAGAAACCTAGGACAATGAAAACTTCCTGAAATCTATAGAGGTGACCCTAGTTAAGACTCCTATCAATGGGGAATATTCAGCCTCCACCTCCTGTAACCAGGCAAAACTGCCAATGGAGGAATGGAGATACCAACCCAGCCACAAAATCTTTGACACACAATTTGTCCTGCCTGCAAACTGTTTAGAGATGAAGATAGAGCAGAATTAAGGGAATGGCCAACCAATGACTAATCCAGCTTGAGACCCATGCTGTGCAAGGAAACCCATCCCTGACATGATATTCTGCTATATTTGCAAACAGGAAACTAGCATAACTGCCATCAGAGAGGCTTCACACAGAACTAATGGAATTATGTGCAAAGACCTACACCCAAACATTAGGTAGAGCTTAGGGAATGCTGCATAAGAAGAGGAAAGACTGAAGAAGTCAGAGGGGTCAGAGAGCAAGAGACTGAGCCACCAACCAGAGACCACACATGGGATTGACCTGGGCCATCTGCACATATATAGTAGTTGTGTAGCTTGGTCTTCACTCCTAACAATGGGAGCAGGGGCTGACTCTGACTCTATTTCCCTGCCTTTGGGTCCCTTTCCCCTAATTGGTATGCTTCATCTAGCCACTATAAGAGAAGATGCGCCTAGTCTTACTGCAACTTGATATGCAAAGGCTGGTTGGTTGATATCCCTGGAGGCCCCTTCTTTTCTGAGGAGAAAAAGGAGGGAGGGAGGGAGGGATGGAAGGTGAGGTGAGGAGAGGAGAGGAGAGGAGAGGAGAGGAGAAGAGAGGTGAGGTAAGGTGAGAGGGAGGGAAGGACTTAGAGAAGAGGAGAGAAGTGAGGGGAAGCTGTGATTGGAATGTAAAGTAAATAAATAACTTAGTTAAGAAAAAGAAAAGGAGAAGGAGGAGATGGGAGGAGAGAGGAAAACACTCAGTGAAGTTACTCTGGGGAAGACTGGAGCTTCATCCTGCTGAGGAACTCTAGGAGACGGTGTGGTTTAAGAGACTCACAGTCAGCCCTTCAGAGAAGCATAACACAATCCTGTCAGGTGTCAGGAGACAGCTGCTCCAAAGGGTGACCTCAGAGAGACACTGAGGTGAGGACCTGCTGAAGAGGTAGTGGGTGGAACACCCAGAGGATTTGCTCTATGGAATTTGGCTTCTCTTCTTCTCAGGGTTCTCAAGAAACCACTGGCTTATTTGAGTCAGTTTGAGCCTTTGGATTCCACTGTGCCTGAAGCATGCATGGACATTCTGTGCTTTAAAAATTAGGTCTTTACTGAATATATGAAAATTATTTTGATTTCCTTAAAAGTGTAACAATGGCTTAGGTAGCACTTACATTGTGAGAGGCATTTTAAGTGGTCTAAAGATGGTTTAAATTATATGGAAGGATTTACATAGGTGGTATGTAGATACAACGCCACTTTGTATTAGAGGTGGCCATCTTCAGATTTCAGCATTGTCTATGAAGAGTTTTTGGAAATAATATGTCAGATATAAAAGATGTGTATAAAACGCATTCACTCTCATTGCAGAATAGTCACTAAATCCCTCAAATCCTTCCACTTATCCACAACATGCAAAGTCACAAATAAGAACTTCAGTGAAGCGTAGTGCAAATTTCCCGGCCTGCTCTCTGTCTAACAAAGGCATGGCGTCAATTGTCTGTTCCTCAGAGGAGCTTGTTTTTGTCCACAGAGCCTGTGTTTGAGGTTTATCTGTCTGTTTATTCTTTCCACTCTTGTTTGCTAAAAGGAGTTAGAGGATTAAGTTGAGGTAGTCTGGACAAATAGAAAGGGTTCAGAAGATAATAAGAACAGGAGGCATAAATGTGGTAGTTTCAGCAAAAGCCAAGGTGTCATGGAGGGAACAAAGATTCAACATGTTTAGGAGACTGAGAGACAAGTCAAAAGAGATTAAAAGAAAAATTTGCAACATTTCAAGCATACAGCCTCTCTTTGTTCTTGTGGTGGAAGTGGAATATATTTATATTGTGTTCCTGGTTGAATATTATTGAATTTAATATGTTAACGAACACTTATATGAGTCTGTGAGAAATATCTCATATGCAAAACGTATCTACTTATGGTTATCTAGAGAACAGATCCATGTGTGTGTGTGTGTGTCTGTGTGTGTGTGTGTGTGTGTGTGTGTGTGTGAGACAGACAGACAGACAGACAGACAGACAGACAGACAGACAGACAGAAGGATTATGGAGAATAACCAGGGCAAAAGTATACATACAGCAGGGTGGAGAGCAGGATAGCCCATGTAAGGACCAAATGGTCTGGAGACCAAGACCCAGGAAGCAGGAGAACTGATGAAGCGTTGGTCCAGGCTGAAAGCTGGTAAGTCAAAGGCCAAGAACTCTCAAGTTTTAATTCAGGTCCTGGGGTAAAAAAAAGCAAGCGGCCTAACCCAAAGGTAGTCAGGAGGAAGGAATACATTCTTCCTTTGAAGAGTAGACCTTTTTGGTCTACTCAGGCATTTAACATTTAATGGAGCTTACCTATGTTTAAAGACAATATGATCTGCTCAGTCTATAAATATATACTGTCTATATTTAGATATGTTTAAATTAAAACAGTAGAAATCGCCCTTGGAGCCACACCCAGAGTCATGTCTGACCCATCATGGGCCACATAATCATAGATGTACATCCTGAATAGTGTGTAGACTAGTCAATATGGCTTCTGAGCTGGACTTGAAGTCCTGAGCTCAAGGAGTCCCTTTTCTTCAGCCTCCTAATTGATGAGATTACAGGAACACATCAAGTTTAAGAGTAGACACTTGAGATGTTTTTATCATAAGAACAGATAAGTTTGCAAGGTAATGAATTTGACAGTAGCTTGGTTTAGCTATTCTGCTATGCATGTATATACTAAAACATCATATTGTACACCACAAACACATATATAATTTCAGCATGCCAATTAAATAATTGTGTCACCTAGCTGGGGTATCACATTTAGTTATGTAACATTTAGTGCAGCTTTGGCCAATAACGGATAAAACACATTGGTGACAATGATCCCAGAAGAGTATATGACCTAACTACATGTTAGTTTGGGTGTTGTTGTTGCTGTTGTTGTTGTTGTTGTTGTTGTTGTTGTTGTTGTTATAAAAACATTTAGTGCTTACTCTCAAACATGATGAATTCTTACAAGCCCATCATTTAGGATGCTTGTAAAAGAGTTGCTTGAGCTCAAGACTTCAAATCTAACGCAGATGAGTTAGTGAGAGCCCATCAGAAGTATCATAAAATGTGAAATAAAAATAGTGATAATAATCTGCACTCTCATCAGTTTGTTTGTAGCCAGGCTATTGTTACTTACTGTGGTCACCATGGTACACAATCAATCTCCTAAGCGTGTTCCTCTCACCCAGCTGAAAGTCCATGTTCTCTAACAACTAAGCTCTAGTCCCTCCATTCTACACATTTTTGGTAACCAGCATTCTATTCTGTTTCTATGAGTCTGATTCTTGTAGAGTCCATGGAGCATTAGCATACAAGGTTTCTTTTTCTGTGCCTAGCTTATTTCATTTACCATAATACCCTTAAAGTCTATCCATGTTGCCACAAATGAGAGAATTGCCTGGCTAGTAAAGAGGATTTTAAGTCTTTCCAGCACAAATAAATGGCAGATGTCTGGAGTGACAGACATGCTGATTGCCCTAATCTGATCATTAATGTTATATGTATTTATTGAAATTTCACAGTATCTCATAAATTTGCATAATTGCTGTATATCAATTAAAACCAAAATATTTAATGGTAGGATTTCATTCCTTTGGAAGACTGAATACTAATACATCAGCTATATAATATATTTTCTTTATTGGTTCATATATTAATAGACACTTAGAAAGAGTCTGCATCTTGGCTATTGTGAAAAATGCTGCAATAAATGTGGTACTGTATCTTTTCAATACCGATCTCATTTCCTTTGCATAAATGCTGAGTGGTGGAATTGCTGGAACATAGGGTGGTTCTGGCTTAACTTTAGGCACCTGCACACTGTTTTACATAGTGGCTGAGCCAATCTTCTCTCCCATCACATCCTTGCTAATACTATCTTCCATCTTTTTGAGAATAGCCATTCTACCAGGTACAACGTGAGAGCTCTTTATGGTTTGAATTTTCACTTGCTTGGTGATTAGTGATACAGAGCATGTTTTTCTACATTCCTGTTAGCTGCTATGTATATTGTCCTTTAGTGTGTCTATTCAGGCCTTTTATCAATTCTTAAACAGATTAATTGTTTACTTACTGTTTAATTATTTCTGTTACATTTGTTGTATGTTTAAACAGTAATTCCTTATCAAATGTGTGGCTTGTCAATCTTTTCTCCCACCCCAGACAATCTCAGTCTTCTCTCCTAGCGATTCTCTTTACTGTACAGAAGCTTTTGAGTTTGATAAAATCCCACCTATCCATTTTGACAGATAATAACAAGCGCCCCCTTTCTTGGGGTTAGAGGCAACTGAAGAATTATGATCAGTGCTGGGACATTTCCTAATGTACATATCAGACATCTTACTCTGGCAGGTGGGCTAGGATAGAAACATGGAAGACATCTGGGAACTATTGCCACATTGCATGCTTGGAGGTAGGCTGGTTTAGAAAATAATGTTGTCAGTGGAGATGATAAGACATGGTGAAATGAGCCATTGCTTTCCTAAGGTTCCTTCCAGCTGATTTGAGATGAATCATACTTTTCTAGGGGCCCAAATAAAATTGGGTAAAATGGTTAAACAAGCTAGGAATAGTGATTGTGGTCCAGTTTCTAGATGTTGAGAAATTCCAGGCTTAATTAGAGTCTTGTGTAGGACAGTCTGAAATGCTGGACCAATTGGGATTGAAAGCTTTCTTTGAAACTGTCTCTGTCATCTTCTCATTTGGAAAGCTGCTAAATTGCACTCCCTATATATTCAGGTAATTAATTTATTCCTTCTCAATCCCATCTCTGAATGGGAATATAACATACATATAATTCCTGATTGTTTCATGGTTTTTCTTGCTGTAGGTAGTTTATTATATATGTGTGTAATAATATAAATGTATATATAAAAATATTTAATAAAAATTAAAAATAAAAAAGAAATGGTGAGATTCTACTTGAGCATTTGAAAATATTTTATAGTATGTTGATTTGAGTATGGGAGAAAATTTACACTCAAGTGGACTCTAAGACTTTGTTGTCAGAAAGAATCCAAGGGATTCAAGTGGACATATTAGAGATGGTACGAAAAGTTGTCTAAGACAGAAAGAGTAGAAATTTAGCCTTTTATAAATACTCAATTGCCCACTAGCAACTCAATAAGCAACATGAAGCAGGCAGATATATAGCATTGTTTAAAAGCTGAAGATCCAGCCTGAGCCTAACTTCATAAGAAAATATGGCAGGAATAACAAAAGCATTTCAACATCACCATACCCTCTTCCTCTTCTTTTTCCATGTACACCCTGCCCCACCCTGCAAGCCCAGGCTTCCCCCTCTCTGTTACATCTGCATTTCACAGGCTGAGTAAGCTTCGCAAATTTTTCTGCTCTCCATGGGCCCTGGGTCTGTACATCTTTGTGTTTTGCTAGGTCTTCCTCTCCTGTCTACGGAGGAGAAGTGAACCATGAGGAGGAGATAAGAGGAGAATCTATGTGTCCCCATTTTATAACCTGCTTGGGTGCGGTCTTGGAAAATAAGTGAGATGTGCAGACATCGTAGTCAAATCACAGTGATAATAGTTATATACACATATCATGGGTGCCACTGCTTGTTATTTTAATGAATACTTAGTAGGCTCATAGGATTCTAGAATCCTAGAAGCTCTAAAAGTTTAAGGATTGTCTTACCCCATCTTATCACAAAGAAATAAAAAACCAAGATCAGCAGCAATGAACTAACCTGTCTGGGCTTCAGTTTTTCTCTAAAGCATATTTCTGCACTCATCTCTGAAACAGTGCAGTTGTGTGTCCTGAAATGGGGTCTGCCCTGTGGTTTGTGGAAAGTCTACTACGTGTAGCACTAAGAAGTGTTATGCAGTCACCATCCACTAATCCTCACAACCCCATAGTTAAAATTAGCCTACATATGAATTGCTAAGCTTAGCCTGCTTTTATTCATGAGTATTATCAATGAGTATCTAGATGGACTCCAATAGATGAAATAACTGGCCTTGGGTCACATAGCTGGCTAATGTGTGGACAATACCAACCAACAAACAAACAAACAACAAAAAAGTATCCAAGTCTGAGACCCTTCCTGACTCACACAGTCTCTGTAAGGTGTTAGTCTATGTTTGGGGGTGAGGGTTGGGAAAAGAAGGGTCCATGAGAGATTCACCCATTCCCTCTAACTGTGTTTCAGTCTGCTAAGAGCAGGCATGGATGTGGTGAAGGCTGTATGAATTGCTCATCTTATACCAAAGAGGGGAAATATCTGCACAAAGACAGAAGCTAGAAAAGCATTAAAATCTACCCCAATTGACTTTCACATGATCTCTGGTGCCCCATATTTGGCCATGTTCCTTTTTGGGGGAGGCCCAATGGCACTCAGAGGAAGGATAGCAGACTACCAAGAAGAGACTTGATACCCTAGCACCATATTCATGGGGAGGAGGTCCCCTCAGTCACAGTCATAGAGAAGGGAGATTGGGGTGAAAGTGGGAGGGAGGGAGGAATGGGAGGATGCATGGGATGGGATAGAAAATGAGATGTAATATGAATTATTTTATTTTTCAATAAAAATGTGTTTAAAAAAATCTACCCCAAACTGAAAAGTGAGACAAGCAAGTATCCAGAACTGTTGAACAAAAGCAAGAGGATACCTGTTGCCTAGGCTAAGCTCTAAGCTTACTATACTTAGTAAACACAAGGTCCTACCCCACCAGAGACCTGCTCCTCACACTCTGTGCACACTGCTGTGTTTTCCAGCCATGTAATTTCTCTAGAGTGAATTTTAAAATAGTCTAAAAGAAGAATTAGAAGGAAATTTTGCCTCTTTATGCAAAGAGTACTTTTCTAGAAGGGAAACTACAATGAAGCTATTCATGTGTTACATGGAAAGTCACCCAAAGGCTCCTCCATTGAGTACACAGTCCCCAGCAGGCATCACTATCTTGGGGGGAGGGTGCACTTATGGAGCCTTTAGGAAGGAGCCTGGCTGATCAAGGTGGATCACGGCAGGTAAGAATTTAAAGGAATATTGCTTCCTGTCTGCTACCACTGTGTGATGAACCCCTCTATGCTCCTATCAATGCAGGCTGAGCTGTTGCCACCACTATACCTTCCCTGCCATCCATTAAAGGCCTCTAAAACTGTGAGCTAAGGTAAATCCATCCTACCTTAGGTTGTTTTTGTCAGGAATTTGGATACATGGACAAATAATATAACTCATATATCAGTGATATAGACTTTCATTTTTAATATAAGGAAGGATAGCTTGGTGGGGCTTTTTGGGGTTTTGTGTTGTTTTATTATTACCAATTCATTTTGTGTGAGTGATATGCTGTTGACATCTTTCCACTTGTTCTAACTGTAAGGGTCCAGAAACATTACAACAGAGTCCGTCTGGGCTTAGACAGATGTGCTTCCTTACTTAAAGAAGACACTGTGCCCCTTTTTAAAATTGACTGACTTCCCCCTGAGCTGCTGCAGCCTTTCTAGGGAAAAGTCCAAACCATGATCGACAGTGGCATTTCCTGCATGGATATGAGACAGCCTGACCTGCCTGTGTCTGATTCACTTTGGTCAGACTCTTTTATTGACTCCTGTGGTGAGGAAAGCAGAACGGGAACAGAAGTGGAAGATGGAGCTATCCATCCTTCTGAGTAAAAAAATGAAATGCAGAAATGATGCAAGCGGACTCCATTCCGGCAGAAGGCAGCCCCTGAAATGAGGTTGATCTGGAGATCAGTGTACCTGGAGGAAGTTTTCAGACCCCTATAACTACTCACAGTTGGAGTTTAAACCATTTAAACCATCCATTTTTCAGAATCATGGCCCCATGATGTCCAGATAAGAAGCAGTGGTGCTCTGCTGTTAAGGATTTTAAATGTAGTAAAAAATATTAGACAAACTAATGAATGAATGAATGAATGAATGCTGCAGAACACCATACAGTTTTTTTAAATTATTATTAAACACAGACTAAAGCCAGCAGGAGACCCTTCTTAGACTTTGTTGTAACTGGTGCTAATACACAAAGATGGCCTTCAGATATCTGTGCAACTTTCCACCACATGTTAAGGTAAAGAAGTGTGACTCCTGTCATTTCCCAGCTCTATGACAGTGGGTCAGATTCCTCTTCTTCTTCTGAGACCCCTGTTTATTCCTCTATAATGTTAGGATGGTGGTGGTGGGTAAGCCAAGACAGACCAAATGTACCCAGCATTGTAACAAGAGCTAGATACAAGATGATGATCTTGGATGGAGGGATCCTGGCACACAGCACTTCCTGAAGTTGTGGACACAAGAAGCCCAGATCGTGCACTGACCTCCTAAGACAGAACTCTGTCTCCACCCAAGCAAACACACATTGTCTATCTTATCCTCTTGGAACTGAGGGAAGACAAGAGCAGGATTTGTTATCTCATGACTCTGTGTTCGCTGACTAAAGAACAATTAGCACAGACTAACAACAAGCAGCATGCAGTCCGAGCAGGCATGATGCAGAGCAGGATGCTAGAGACCTGGCTAAGTCGAGGGGCAGAGGCGAGTGATCAGGCAGGATGGACAGGTATAGGTTCCACAGTCTCAACTCTGTGCTATTCTACCAGCTATTCTCAGGTTCTTCAATGTCAGCCCATTCATTCTATACCTGCTAGCCTCTGAAATACTGTCACAGGCCAGTTTTTCTTAGCTTTCACTCATTCATTCATTCATGAAATAATTGTTCACTGAATACCTGGATATAGGGAATACAGTAGCAAAAATAAGCAGAATGCTAGCTGGTGTTATAATTGTGGGAAACAATCCATGAATAGGAATGAAGCACACAGAAGCACACACATACACACACACACACACACACACACACACACACACACACACAAAACCAGCGTGTGCTTGATTATATAAGGTCCACCAAAATCAGTATCAAGGACAGTGAGCAGATTGAGATCAACTCTAGATGAGGACAAAGACAGCATCTCTGATAAGATAACATTGAAGATAATATCTAAAGGCAAAAAAAGGAGCCAAGCACACAAAGATTGATAGAAAAATCACCCAAGCAATACAGACAGCCTGGCAATGGCTCTGCACTGGGGACATTGCTTGTTGCTTCTTCCTGTTCCTGGTGACATTTGCACACTTTATCCAAATGTGATGACCCATGTTCTCCCTAGTGAAAAAAGTTTGTAGAATCATATCTGTTTGGATGATTTGTTTATCTGTTTGTTCATTTATGCACCTCTTTATTAGGTACTTAATACCTGGAGAGCCATAAATCATAACCAAGACCATAATAATAACTAAAACTGATGAGAGTAGACTTCTTGTGGATATTAAAATGCACAGAGATGGGCCTCCAAACATCCCAGGTTCACATGGCCATGTCTCAGAAGGTTCTTCAGAGACCCTAACCTGGACACAGGTTACCCATTTGAAAGGTCATGGATTTATGGAGAGTTGAACGCCATAGTTTGAGTGCAGTTGGAGACTACAAAATCAGAATGAACTGGGTTTCAAAATCTGGTGTTGCTGTTGACTGGAGACCTTGGGAAACTTACTTATACACTCTGGACTTCAGTCTTTTCCTCTATAAAATGCTTATTTTATGACAGTTGGACATAATCTCTGGCATAGGCCTGTATATTATGTCATGCCCACATGAATGATTAAAGTGACACTTTGCCCCATTTTTTACTTTCTTTTAAAGTTGTATCACTGAGCAAGTAAAACTGTGTGGAATATACCAGGAAAAATGCATTTTCTGTTTTTGTTATTAATATAATTCCATATGATTTTTAAAATACCATATTTTTAATTCAGCTAATATATTTGCCATAAGTTAGCCATTCTGCTATCTAGAGTAATAGTACAGTCCTACCCTTAGCTCTGGATTCCCTTTCCATGCTGAATTAACAGCAGCGAAAGAAATAGTCAATGAAAATTTCCTGAAATAAACAGTCCATAAGTCTTAAGTGATATGTCATTCTGACACATCACACCCTGTGTCCTCCCACTCCATACCACCTACTGTGTGAATCACCCTCCCACTCTATACCACCTACTATGTGCATCGCCCTTTTGTCCAGTAAATCTAGGTTGTATACGCTATGTGTCTGATAGTCGTTGAAGAGTCCATCTTGGTTTTAAGACTTATGGTACCATAGTTCTCACACTTAGGAAAGTTTTGTGTAACTTAATGACATTCCCAAAGATAAGAGCAGCAATGCTAGCCAACCATATATGTCAAAGAGGTGTCGTAAAGTACTTCATTTATGTAAAGAAGTCAAAATGTATCCCTAGGTGTATATGTCTAACAAAAAAAAACCATAATATGCATATAGAATTTGGTTCTATGCATAGTTTTGGTCATCCACTCAGGATGTTAGAAGCTATCACTCACAAGGATGCAGACATAGCTCAGAACTTTATGTGTGTTTGTTTGTTTGTCTAAAACAGCACTAAGGAGGCTGAGGTAGGAGGATCCCTAAAGTTCCCTGATTAGCTAATATAGTCCAATTAATAAGCTTTATAGGTCAGTGAAAGACCTTGTCTCAAAGGAATAGATAGCATTCATTAGGATGGCACCCCAAATTGTCTTCTGACCACCACAACATGTATACATACATATGCACATACACACATTTCTTTCTTTCTTTCTTTCTTTCTTTCTTTCTTTCTTTCTTTCTTT
>OU015745.1:45451308-45465036 GCA_907169655.1 Acomys percivali | reverse complement strand
TGTGTGTGTGTGTGTGTGTGTGTGTGTGTGTGTGTGTGTGTGTGTGTATGTATGAATGCATGTTTGTTTTCATGTATATGCAGGTACAGAGATGTGCAAATAGGTACGGAAGCCCGAAAACAGACTTGCATATCATTCCTCAGGCACGGTCCATGTTTGTGTTTGTTTGTTTGTTTGTTTGTTTGTTTGTGACAGTCCCCATTGGCCTGAAGCTAACCAAGTAAGCTAGGCTGGCAATCCAGGAAGACCCAGTGGTCCTCCTGTCTCCACCTCCCCCACAGGACATCCCCCAGGAATAACAATATGTGCCACTATGTCCGGTTGGCTGTTTTCAATGTGGGTTCTGGGGATGGACCTCAGGTCCTCGTGCTTGCTTAGCAAGCACTTTATGGTGTAGTTTTATACCATATTTATGTATGTGCCATGAACTAGAGTCCAGACCTAACAACAACAACAAAATGGTTTCTAGAGAAAATATATAGAGAGAAAAATATCAAATCACTGCTTTGGGGAGGCAGCAAGAACTAACCTAGCCCACCAATGTCCTCCCCATTTTCTCCCAGGAAGTCTTTCTCCATGCTATGTTGGCTTTTCCTCTCTGTCACAGTATCATTAATGGCCTTCATTCTTTAATCTTCTGCAATGACCTCTGCCATGACCTTTTCCAACTGGAATGTATTTGTCAGCCTTTGACTTTGGACACATGAGCAGCATTGGCAATGAGTTATTAGCAAGCACAAAACTAGTGTAAACTGGAATTCTTCTTTCAAATGTGGGTTCATTCTAGTCCATGAAAAAATACGTTCAGAGACTGTCTGCCCTTCTAGCACCACAAAACAATCTAAGGCCAAGCCACAGGGACTCACAGGTGGAAACAAACCTGCCCAGGTGACCACTGTTTAGACAGTCTACGCTACTGATGCAAATTTTTTAGAAGTCATTGCTTTAATTGCCTGAGTTCAAGAGATGTTTGTCACATAGCATCACTGTAGCCAGAACTGCCTAACTCATTGTCAGAAAAACAGACTAGGAGGTCTTTTGTTTCTTAATGAGTCTCTGAATTTTCTTCCTCAGTTTTTTCCTCAGTTAACTATCAACAGTGCATTACTTGCCAGGAAACATCTGTGTCCTGCACTGTTTAAGTCCAGTGACGGTACAAATTTATCACTTGGTTGGGAAAAATACAGAGATAAGAAAGAGTAAGTATAATAAGAAGAAATCAAAGTTTATAAATCAATCTCAAAACGCAAATCTGCAGCTTTATTTGTACAATGCTATAATTGTATATCAAAACTTCAAAAATTCTAAAGGCTGAAACCAAAAAGTCTCCATATGGTTATGTGAGTATTCAAACCTCCTTTTATTTAGCATAGCAAGTAAACTCAGAGCAGTATGTGAGAAATACACAGCCACCATAAATATACCTTGGCTTGTGAGAACGCTGAACCTCTGCCTGCTTGAAGAGAGGCAAGTCTAGAATCAGGGGAGGTTGAAAAAACACCCGTCTGTATTCAGCCCATAAACTAAAAGCACACATGCATGGCTCACCTCACAATTCCTCTTTTATCTGATAAACTCAGAAATGTCTCTAATAAATACACTGAGTCACTTTCTTACACCCACCCCACCTCCCACCCCCTACCCTGTCCCCAGCGTTGTCTCCAGTGCTCTGGCACAGGTAGAAAACTAAATGACAATCTAAACAGTCGCTTCAAGTCTTAAACTATCTCAGCCTACAGAACAGCAATTCCTAGATTTTATCTCCTAGAGCATAAAGAGGGACAAGGAAAATAAACTAACTCATAAACAAAATTGCCTGGCCTGCCCCTAGGAGGCCTCTGTGGGAAGTCTGAAAGAGGGCTCTAATTTGATGCCCTCACAGTCTGACGATTTCACCTTGTGTGGCAGACAGGCACAGTGGTACATTTTCCATAAAGCATTACTTACTCCATTTCAAAGACTGACTTGCTCTAGAAGTAATGTCATTGAGAGGGTAGTGGTTGTCAGTGCGGCATACTGCTGGAGCCAACGTTTTTATTGGCCAAGAAGATGTCCCCTTGCCAGAGCAGCATCCATTTGACTGGAATAAAACTAATTCCATTATTAAGCATTTTAGGACATAGCCAGTTCCTCTAGAATTCTGCACTTTTCAATGCACATGTTAAAAGCTACCACTATCATGAAGCCTATATATAGAATCCATCTTTCTCATGCATTCACAACAAATCTATCCCTTTTTAGACACCTCCTGTACTTTGTGCACTTCCTGTTTGAGGAAATGTCCACCACATTTCTGTGTGCCAGCTATTATGTTATAGCCGGTACCTTTTTTCTACTTCTCTTCCTCTTACCAACACATCACAGCTCATTTGAGTTTAACTGTAAACAAGAAAAAAAAGCAAGTTTCCTCACTGTCTCAGCTGAAAACACTCACTTTGTTAGCTTTTAGCCAGTTCCATCTTCCTTAAAACACGCCCTGGATATCAGGAGAGAGAGAAAAGTACAAGTACCACCATTTATAAGGTCCTTCTTGTACCCAACAGCATGATTAAATTGAATGGCTACAGACTAAAATGAAGATAAGTTCAAATCCCAGTTCTCTATTGTTCTAGCCAAGAAGCTTTTGGGCAAATCACAGAAGCACTGTTACCCTCCATCTCCTTATTTAAAATAAATTAAAAACTCGCGGAAGTTTCAGTCAATGAATGGACTTCAATCCAGTGCTGCTTGTTTCACTGTTACTGGTATGACCACTATCTTTGCTGGTACTCTTATGACTAAAATACTAACCTCTGAAATGGTTTTGTCTACTATGACATTTTTACTTCCAGCCATCTTAATGTCCTCTCCAGCCCTGTCCATGGGGCCACCAGCTGGTTTCCTAGTACAGTTTGGATCCAGGGTGCTAATTTAGCCCAGCCTCTGTTCCAGCCTTCCCTCTAGCTGGACTTGTAGACGGATAGACAGACTGGAGCAGAAATACGAAGGAACGCTTTCCTCATCTCACAAACCTACAGAGGTTTTTCTGGTCTTCTGAGAACAACGAAGCCAACCTGAAGCTCAACATCACTATCAGTGAGAGATAGTATTTACGGGAAGTCTCCTCAAATCCAAAGCAGGCCGGACCACAGCTAATTCCCCTGGCAACTCTCAAAAAAAAAAAAAAAAAAAAAAAAAAAACACACAGGAAAGCAGTCATTGGGAAACTAGAGTGATAGAGTGATAGAAGACTGGGGTTGAGAGTGAACAATCACCCTAGCATTTAAATGATGTTGACAGATTGAAATCAAGTCATCACATCAAGGAGATTTCAACCTCAGATGGGTGCTCTCCAGTCAAGGCAGCTTCTCATACTTTTTTTTTTTAACTGTTTCTTTTCTTTTCAGCCTCTGGAGACTATTGTCTCCATCCATATGTTTATTTTGGATATTTCACAATAAAATGAATCATACACTATGTGACTTTTGTGGCTGGCTTTGTCCTCTGGGTCATTCTTTTTTTTTTTTAATTTTTTAAAATAATTTATTCAGATTATATCCCAATTGTTATCTCCTCACTTGTATCTTCTCATTCCCCTGCCTTCCCCCCTTTTTCTCCCTATTCCTCTCCCCTAGATCTGTGACAGAAGGGGACCTCCCCCCCACCATATGATCACAGTCTATCAGGTCTCATCCTGGTAGCCTCTTTCCCCTTCCTCTGAGTGCCACCAGGCCTTCCCACCAAGGGGAAGTGGTCAGATAGGGGGCACCAGAGTTCATGTCAGAGGCAGTCCCTGCTTGACACACAACTGTGGAGAATGCGCTGTCCCTTGGCTAGATCTGAACAAGGGATCTAGATTTCCTGTATGCATTACTTTCAACCATAGATCGCTCTCACACAAAGCCTGCAAATATTGGTGAGACCATGGCTCAGGAATCTAGAAAGTATTGAGTCTTAATGATGAAGAACTACATTACCATAGAGGAAGTGTATGTCAGCGCTCACTTTTCCATTTCCTCTCTTTCACCTTATCATGTAGGCATGTTAAAAATGAATCTCAGCTCTTAAAAGTAGCTCATTATTTGGCTGGGTGTCGAGAAGTTGTTATTTTGGACTCCCACTGAGTTTCTATCTTTCTGGCGGGAATTTTAACGGCTTATTAAATGGCGCTCACACTCATTTCTTCCCCCAGCCTCATTCTCTGTTATTTCCATGTATGTTGAGAAATTGGGAAGTTGCCCTACCCATGTTCACAAGTAATGCAGAACAAAAAGCCATGTCCATCCCACAACACATGGGATACTAACTTTTACATGAATTGGGCTCTTGGAGAGTATGTGGACTAATATTGAAACTGAGCTATATACTTTCTTTTATTTAAAAAAAAGTGTGTTTTGTATATGTGTGTGTGATATAAGGATACATATGATGTGTCTGAAGATTTCTGTGTTCACAGAAGTCAAAGGATATCAGGTGTTGTGGTGGTTTAAATAAGTGCCCCTCCCCCCATATTACTCATGTGATAGAATGTTTGGCCCATAGAGAGTGACACTACTAGGAGGTGTGGCCTTGTTGGGGGAAGTCTGTCACCGTGGGGGCGGGCTTTGGGGTCATATATGCTCAAGCCATGCCCAGTGGCACAGTCTCTGCTGCCTTTATATCAAGATATAAAACTCTCAGCTCCCTCTCCAGCACCATGTCTGCCTGCATGTCACCATGCTTCCCACCATGAGGACAATGGGCTAGACCTCTGAATATCAGCCAGCCCTTGTTTTCCTTTATAAGAGTTGCCACAAGCATGCTGTCTCTTCACAGCAATGAAACCCTAACTATGACAGTGTCCTTCTCCATCGCTTACCACCTTGTTCTTCTAGTACATGGTCTCTCACTGAACCTGGAGCTAAGCTGATAGTCAATAAGCTGCAGAAGTCCTCCTGTCTCTACCTGCCACAGAACTGAGGTGACAGCTGTGCTCTGTCTGTGCCCAGCTTTCTGTGGGTGCTGTTAATGCAGATTCACGCGCTCAGGCTAACAGAGCATCACACACTGAGCCACCTCCCCCAGGCCCAGAAGTTATTTAAACTTCTTTTAAATAACTGATATCACTAGTTTTTCTTTTTCTTTCTTTCTTTCTTTTCTTTTCTTTTCTTTTCTTTTTTTTTTTTTTCATTACCTTAACAGTATTATTAGTCCCCACTAAGTACCGGGCACTGCATTCCATGTTGGGCTTTTATTGGACTTGTTTGCAAATAAATCAATATTCACCAATTTTTATGGAGTAGAGCAGCAATTATTGGATATAGGGGCAGAGATGAAGATGGAATGAAGGAATTTGAAGTCTGTTTTCCTTTAAGCCTGCAGTGCTCAGTGAGTTAGAGATGATGGCCAAATGGGTGAGTGGAACACTTTTATCAAACCAGTCTCCAATTTAGCTTTGGCCAGTGCTGAGCCCTTCTTGATGACTGTGATAGATGCAGCACAGCATACAGCTTCTTGTGGCCCGTTCGGTCAGCATCTACCAATGTTGAAGTGACAGTCGTCTTCTCAGAATGCAAACCGGAGCAGTAGTTTCCCATTGTGTTTACAAGAAACTGCAGGCTCCAGCAAACATCCTATGAGATGCATCAACGTGAGCCCCTCCATTCATCCAGACACATCATGTTCCTTCCTCGCTTTCTCATGCCCCTCTGGCCATTCTAGTCTGCCTTGAGTTCTAGATCGCACCAAGTTCTTTCTTACCTCTGAACCACAGCACGCGCTATTCTCTCTTCTTAAAGTGTTCTTGTCTCTTTAGTCAGCAAGCCCCCTTCATATCCTTCAAAGTTTTGGCAGAAATGTCCCTCTGCAGACGAGCTCTCTGGTAATTCACAAACAGGAGCCTCTTCCTACATCCTTGTGGCCTATCTACCTTTCACAAAACTTATAATTATTTTTCATGCATTATTTATTTGTGCAATTGGCTATTTAATATCCTGTACGAAAGGAGATGCTATATCTATTATTTTGACTGTTTTTCTTGCCTTATGATCATGGCTTACTAACTATTATTAGATATATACATCAGTGATCTCTAGTGAATCATTTAAAATCCAGTAATTAATGTATCAGTTCCAGCCTGTATTATAACTCTGTAAAGCAGGCATTTCGCTCATTAACAATACCTATGGGAATAGATATTCCCATAATACCTTTTGTTGTCCCTGACACAAAGAAGATGTTCAGTAGTTTATATGTGCAAACTATCCCATGTGGGAGTACCATCCCGAAAAGCAACTGATACCACAAAACGGAACATACATCTGACAGAGGGGTCTAGCTATCTCAACCCAAGGAGAGTGCTAGGCCCTGCCTGCCTGTGTGCCTTCTTAAACAGGCTTATGTGCCCCGTGGCCTTGTTTATTGTTCATTGGTGTTGGGTGGTATTACTTTAATTCAGATATCATTAGTTGAGAATTATCCTCTGCATGGAGGGTATGAGCAGACCAACTGATAATCATTTCCATGGAGACTGGATCTCTTAAGACATTTAAACATAAATCAAAAGAGAATGGGGACTAAAAGTGACAGTGACAACCTTCTGGCCATAAGTCAGCATCCCCTTGAGAGCAATCCCTTTGCTGATACAGTTTTAAATCTAGACATTTAAATGGGATTTTAGTAAGCATGATGTAACTTAGCTGAAGAAAGTAATGTGGTATTTGCACAAGGAGACACTGTTGTGTTCTCCTTCATCTCCCTGTGAGGAAACTGTGACATAGCTCCACCTGTAAGGTGTCAGAGCTGAAGAAACTGTGAAGGCGGAATCCGCATTACTCTGCTGGAGGACCTTGCACACCAGCATTCTGGGCTGAGGAAGCATTGATGCTCAAGGATGTTCCATGTGGGGTTCCCAGAGTAGCCACCTCTGCACCAACTGAAAGATACTTAGAAATGCAGGGTTTCTAGCCATAAACCTACTGGTCAGGTGTACATTTTTAAATTAATTTATTCAGATTACATCTAAATTGTTATCCCTTCACTAGGATCTTCCCATTCCTCCCTCCCTCCATCTTTCATCCTATTCCCCTCCCCTAGGTCTGTGACAGAAGGGAACCTCATCCCCAACCATATGGTCATTCCTATCAAGTCATATCCTGGTAGCCTGCTTATCCTTTCTCTGAGTACCACCAGGCCTCTCCACCAAGGGGAAATGGTCAAATATGGGGCACCAGAGTTGATGTCTGAGTCAGTCACTGCTCTCCACACAACTGTGGATAATGTCCTGTCCATTGGCTAGATGTTAATATGGATTCAATGTTTACTGCATGTATTGTCCTTGGTTGGTACAGTAGTTTGATCAGACCCCCCTGGATGCAGATCCGGCAGTCATGATGTTCTTCTTGTAGGTTTCTAGGACCCTCTGGGTCTTTGTATTTCTCCCTCTCCTATACTTCTCTCACCTAGAGTCACAATAGGAAGTCCCCACATCTATCCCAGTCTCCTGGTAAGTAAAGGCTTTCGTGGGACATCCCTTTTGGGCTCTTGTCCAATTATAAGTGAGTATATACCATGTGAGTCTTTCTGAGTCTGAGATAACTCACTCAAGATGATCATTTCTATTTCCATCCATTTGTCCACAATTTCAGGATTTCCTTGTTTTTAATAACTGAATAGTATTCCATAGTGTAAATATACCACAATTTCTTTATCCATTCTTTGACTGGGGGACATTTAGGTTGTTTCCAGGTTCTGGCTATTACAAATAAGGCTGCTATGAACATGGTTGAGCATATGTCCTTGTTGTGTGTTAGAGCATCTTTTGGGCATATTCCAAGGAGTGGAATAGCTGGGTCTTGAGGTAACTCAATTCCAAGTTTTTTGAGAAAACACCATATTGATTTCCAAAGTGGTTGTACAAGTTTGCACTCCCACCAGCAGTAAAGGAGAGTTCCCCTTTCTCCACATCCTCACCAGTATGTGCTGTTACTTGAGCTTTTTAAACTTTTATTTATTCAGATTACATCTAAATTGTTATCCCCTCACTTGTATCCTCCCATTTCTCCCTCCCTCCCTATTTCACCCTTTTCCCCTCTCCTAGTCCTGCAACAGAGGTCACTTGAGTTTTTGATCTTAGCCATTCTGATGAGTGTAAGATGGGATCTCTGAGTCATTTTGATTTACATTTCTCTGATTACTAAGGACGTTGAGCATTTCTTTAAGTGTTTCTCAGCCATTAGATATTCTTCTGTTGAGAATTCACTCTTTAATTCTGAGGACCATTTCTTAATTGGGTTATTTAGTTTGGTGGTGTTTAGTTTCTTGTGCTCTTTATATATTTTAGATATTAGACCTTTGTCAGATGTAGGGTTGGTGAAGATCTTTTCCCAGTCTATAGGCTCTCACTTTGTTTTATTGATAGTGTCTTCTGCCTCACAGAAGCTTCTCAGCTGCATGAGGTCCCATTTATTAATTATTGACCTTAAGGCCTGGGCTGTTGGTGTTCTGTTCAAGAAGTTGTTTCCTGTGCCAATGAGTTCAAGGATCTTCCCCACTTTTTCTTCTAACAGAATTAAAGTCTCTGGTTTTATGTTGAAGTCTTTAATCCACTTGGACTTGAGTTTTGTGCACAGTGACAAATATGAGTCTAGTTGCATTTTTCTACATATAGCACCATTTGTTGAAGATGCTATCCTTTTTCCATTGAATAGATTTGACTTCTTTGTCAAAAATCAAGTGTCCATATATGTGTGGATTTACTTCTAGGTCTCTGATTTGATTCCATTGATCAACCTGCCTATTGCTGTGCCAGTACCATGCTGTTTTAATTACTGTTGCTCTATAGTACAGCTTGAGATCAGGTATGGAGATTCCTCTGGAGGATTTTTTTATTGTACAGGATTGTTTTAGCTATTCTGGGTTTTTTGTTTTTCCATATGAAGTTGAGAATTGATCTTTCAATGTCTTTAAAAATTGTGTAGGTATTTTGACAGGGACTGCATTGAATCTGTAAATTGCTTTTGGTAAGATGGCCATTTTTGCTATATTAATTCTCTCTATCCACAAACAAGGGAGATCTTTCCATCTTATGATGTCATCATCAATCTCCTTTTTCAGAAATTTGGAGTTTTTTTCAAAGGAGTCTTTCACTTGCTTGGTTGGAGTTACTCCTAGATATTTTATATTGCTTGTGGCTATTGAGAAGAGTATATTTTCCCTAATTTCTTCCTCTGCACGATTGTCCTTTGTATATAGGAAGGCTAGTGACTTCTTTTGAGTTAATTTAGAATCCAGCCATTTTGCTGAAGGTGTTTATCAGTTGTAGAAGCTCTCTGGTGGAATTTTGGGGGTCATTTATGTATACTACATCATCTGAAAATAGGGATAATTTGACTTCCTCCTTTCCCATTTAGGTCCTCTTGATCTCCTTTTGTTGTCTTATTGCTCTGGCTAGAACTTAAAGAACTATATCGAAGACATATGGAGAGAGTGAGCAGCTTTGCCTGGTCCCTGCTTTTAGAGGAATTTCCTTGAGTATCTCTCCATTTAATTTGATGTTGGCTATTGGTTTGCTATATATAGCCCTTATTATGTTTAGGTATGTGCCTTGTATCCCTGATGTCTCCAAACTTTAAACATGAATGGGTGTTGGATTTTGTTGAATGCTTTTTCTGCATCTAAGGAGATGGTCATGTGGTTTTTTTCTTTCGGTTTGTTTATATCGTAGAGTACATTGATGGATTTCCATATATTAAAACATCCCTGCATGCCTGGAATGAAGCCTACCTGCTCATGGTAAATTATATCTTTGATGTGTTCTTGGATTTGGTTTGCAAGTAATTTTATTGAGTAGTTTTACACTAATGTTCATAAGAGAAATTGGTCTGAAATTCTTTTTCTTTGTTGGGTCTTTGTGAGGTTTAGGTACTAAAGTGACTGTGGCTTCCTAGAATTTGGTGATGTTCCATCCATTTCTATCTTTTGGACTAGCTTGAAGAGTATCAGTATTAGCTCTTCTTTGAAGGTCTGGTAGAATTCTGTGCTGAAACCATCTGGCCCTAAACTTTTTTTTTAAATTGGGAGACTTTTAATGATTGCTTCTATTTCTGTAGGAGAAATAGGACTATTTAATTTGTTTATCTGATGTTTTTTTAAAATTTCTTCTGTGTCAGTTGTTATGTTTCCCTTTTCATTTCTGATTTTGTTAATTTGGATAGTGTCTCTCTGCCTTTTAGTTAGTTTGGCTGTTTGTCTATCTTGTTGATTTTCTCAAAGAACCAGCTCCTGATTTTGATTCCTTGAATTGTTCTCTTTGTTTCTAATTTATTGATTTCAGCTCTGAGTTCGATAATTTCCAGACATCTACTCCTCCTGGGTGTTTCTGCTTCTTTTTGTTCTAGGGCTTCCAGATGTGTCATTAAGTTGCTTACATGAGATGTTTCCAATTTCTTTATAAAGGCACTTAGTGCTATGAATTTTCTTCTTAGCACTGCTTTCAATGTGTCCCATGAATTTGGATATGTTGTTCCTTCATTTTCATTGAATTTCAGGAAGTCCTTTATTTCTTTATTTCTTCCCTGACCCAGGTATCATTAAGTAGAGAGTTTTTTAGTTTCCAAGTGTGTGTAGGCTTTTTGTTATTTCTGTTGTTATTGAAACCCAGCTTTAGACCAGAGGGATCTGATAGGCTACCAGGTATTAGTTCAATCTTCTTGTATCTGTTGAGGCTTGCTTTGTGACCTACTATATGATCAGTATTGGAGAAGGTTCCATGAGGTGCTGAGAAGAAGATATATTCCTTTGTGTTTGGGTGAAAAGTTCTGTAGATATCTGTTAGATCCATTTGTTTCATGACATTGATTAGTGTCATTATTGCTCAGTTTAGTTTCTTTTTCAATGACTTATCTTTTGGTGAAAGTGGCATGTTGAAGTCTCCCACTATTAGTGTGTGGGGATCAATGTGTGGTTTAAGCTTTGTTAATAGTTCTTTTACAAATGTGGTTATCTTTGTATAGGAAGCATAGATATTCAGAATTGTGATGCCATCTTGGTTGACTTTACCTTGATGAGTATGAAGTGTCCTTCCTCATCTCTTTGGATTAATTTTGGTTGAAAGTCTATTTTATTAGATATTAAAATGGCTCTACTTGCTTGCTTCTCATGTCCATTTGCTTGGAATACCTTTTTCTAGCCTTTTAACCTGAGGTGATGTCTGTCCTTGTGGCTGAGATGTGATTCTTGAATGCAGAAGAATGTTGGGTCTTGTTTATGCATCCATTCAGTTAGTCTGTGTATTTTTATTGGAGAATTGAGACCATTGAAGTTGAGAGATATTAATGACCAGTGACTGTTAAATCCCTTCATTTTGATGTTGGTTGCAGTAGAGTGTATGGTTATGTTTTGCAACAGTGAAGTTATCTATTTCCTGTGTTATTTTGGTTATAGTTTGACACTTTGGGTTGGGTTATTCATTCTAGTAATTTCTGTAGGGCCAGGTTTGTAGATAGGTACTGTCTGAATTTGGTTTTGTCATGCAATATCTTGTTTTCTCTATCAATGGTTATTGAAAGTTTTGATGGGTATAATAGTCTGGACTGGCATTTTTTTCTCTTAGTGTTTGCAGGACTTCTGCCCAGGCCTTTCTGGCTTTTATGGTCTCTGCTGAGAAGTTGGGTGCAATTCTGATTGGTTTGCCATTATACATTACTTGACCTTTTTCCATTGACTCCTTTAATATTTTTCTTTGTTCTGTACATTTTGTGTTTTGGTTATTATGTGGCAGGAAGATTTTATTTTCTGGTATATTCTAATTGGTGTTCTTTAGGCCTCTTATATGTTTATATGCATCTCCTTCTTTAAATTGGGAAATTTTTCTTCTATGATTTTGTTGAAAATATTTTCCAGGCCTTGTAGTTGGGCATCTTCTCTGTCCTAAATGCCTATTGTCCTCAGGTTTCATCTTTTTATGGTGTCCTTGATTGCTTGGATATTTTGTGTCAGGAATTTTTCAGATTTAGTATTTTCTTTGATGTTTGCTTCAAGTTCTATGATTGTATCTTCTAGTCCTGAGATTCATTCCTCCGTCTCTTGAATTCTGTTAGAGAAGCTTACCTCTGTATTGCTTGCTTTCTTCTCTAAGTTCTCTCGTACCCATCTTTCTTCTGGCTGTGCTTTTATCATTGTTTCCATTTTCATCATGAGCTCTTGAAATGTTTTATTGATTTCCTTCATCTGATTATTTGTATTTTCCTGAATTTCTTCTAGTGCCTCTCTATAGGCCTCTTTAATATCTTCAATCTGTTTGGTTGAATCTTCCTGCATTTGTTTGCAAATTTTATTTGTTTCCTCCATTATCATCTTCATTACTAAAGATTTGAGGTCATTTTCTTGAGCTTTATCTGTGTTTGTGTTCTCAGTGTTGTATTTTTTGGGGGATAGCTGGGGTCTGGAGATGCCATATTGTTTTGGGTTTTGTTGTTTGTATTTTTTATTCTGGCCTTTAGCCATCTTCCTGTCTCTGGTGTTGGGAGGTAGTTTTTGGTGTCCTTTGCTGGTCATTGAGAGTGGTCTGTTGGTGAGTGTCTATGTGTCAAGGGCCCTTGCTTGTGGGGATCAGGGAACTTTTCCCTGGAACAGGCAGATTACCTGATTTCAGCTCCAGGAGACTTTGCTCCACACCCTGGACTCCACAGTGGGTCAGCAAAGGTAGGTGCTAGTGCTCTGCAGCCCCAGGATCAGTTTGAGGTAGTGTAGGTATAGTCAGTTTTCCTGTATTTGGCTGGGCTTTGAATACCCTCCCCTCGGTCCCTGGGGCTTTAGGTCCTAGACTAAGATCACCTTAGAGTGCCTGAACCCCTGCTGGCTTGTAGCAATTAGGCTTCTGCCTAACCCATCCAGGCAGTGGGGCCTAGGTTCCACCCACCACGGAGAGAGAAGATACTGCCTCCTGGTTGTTGTTGGTTGGCTAGGTTTCTGCCCTTTCCCCTCACGCCGGGCCAGCCTCTCCCAAGAGCATGGGAATTCCTGCTGGGCCATGGCGACTGGGTAGGCTGAGTCAGTTCCACCCAAATGTGCAGGAACAGTCCACTGGGGCAGGTAGCTAGGTTTCTGCCAGATCTGGTTCACACAGCGCAGCTGTGACTAGATAATGTGTCCATAGCTGCCTGGGCCCCCATGTGGCACATGGGGCTTTCTGTGGACTGGTGGGGGGCAGGGTCTGAGGTCAGATCCACCCATTTTCCTGAGATTTCCCCAGACCAGAAGCTCCAGTGCTTCACTGCCCAGGGTTCAGTCCCAGATATGGAGTTCCTGCTATGGAGCATGGCTGCTGTTCACAGGCAGGTTCAGGTCCAGACTCTGGGGACTGGGCACCAACTTCCATGGGCCATTGGATGTGCTCTTCACTGTGCGGACCCCTCTCATCTAGGGCTCTCCAGGTCTTGTGGTCTGTAGCTCCCAGTTGAGTCCCTAGTCTCTGTCCTGTAGATCAGATACAGTGTTTGTTTGGAGCCACCATCTTGGAAAATCTCCCAGATGTGCAATTTAGCAAACTCTCAAGCCAACACTTGCAGGGATTGAATGCACGCTTATGATGAAAATTATATCAAAAGAGAAAGAGAAATGGTGGAGAAGAGAGAGGAGAGGAGAGGAGAGGAGAGGAGAGGAGAGGAGAGGAGAGGAGAGGAAAGAGAGGGAGAGGGAGAGAGGGAGAAGGAGAGGGACAGAATGAGAGAGAGAGAGAGAGAGAGAGAGAGAGAGAGAGAGAGAGAGAGA
>OU015745.1:45401890-45445534 GCA_907169655.1 Acomys percivali | reverse complement strand
TTTTTTTTTACCTCATGGAGTTCATCTGTCTTATTAAATTTAAAAATAAGTATCTATAGTCTATCTTTAAAGTTAGAATTTTAAAATAGTTTTCTACTTTTCTCCACCAGAAAAGAACCAGCTTTCCACATGCCCCTCCCCAAGGCAGTGCATCCAAGTTTTAAGAGTTTATTTCTCTCTGAACTTTTATGAGATCAAGGCATCAAACAAGGAAAAACACATGCATCCGCTATTTCATCTTAATTATGAAGACATGTTTAATAAATCACAACATGCATCTGGCTGTTTCCTATTGACCAGTACAAAGTTGTAGTCTGATCTGTAATATTGAACTAAAACTCATTTGTTGCTCCAACCTACACATTAACACAAAGCTTCCTGGTTGTCAAGGTTAGATAATCACAAGTAACCTCCAGAGCTTTTTTTTTCTCTCAAACCCACAAATGGCTCCATATTTGCACCACTTCCAGGTGAGTTTTGTAGAAAATCCTGGTCTCAAGTTGTAGCAACAGTGCTCAACACCAACTCAAATTTTTGTTCACACAATCACTAACTGTATGACACAAACTGCCGTTCTTCCTTATTTAATAAATTCTTATTGCATAACTACTCTGATCCATGCTTTATTTTAACATACAACAATAAGCAAAACTCACTTAAGTCTCCTCCTTGGGAATTTACAGCTTATTAAGATAGGGAATATATGCATATATAATGAATATATTCATATAATATATATACACATTCACCCATTCAAATATACGCACACATCTATTATATATATATAATGAATATATATTCATTCTTAGAGTGAAGAAAGAAAAAATGAAGTAAAAATTAAACCAATGAGTAGAATCAGGAAGTGTCGAAGGACAAAGCTAGATATTGCAGACTTAGGTACAATGATCATGGAAGTGTTAACAGAGGAGTAAAAAGACCAGGGGAGTGAGCCATGCATATCTTTAGGAGAAGTAAAGAATGAACAGAGGAGCTGGGAAGTGCAGTGCTCTGAGGCAGGAACAAGATGGGTAAGTTAGGCATGAAGTGTACTAAGCACATGGGTAAGATTGAGTGAGGTGTGCAACAAAAGTGAGTAGGTGAGATTAATGTGGCAACTCAGTCAGACCATGAGAAGCTCTGAGAGGCATTGAAAGGACTTTGAGTTTAATCTCTGAGCAAGACAAAAGCCACTCAAAGGTAGAAACAAGTCCGTCTTATACTTTAAGAGAATTGCTGTGGCTTCTATGTATGTACGCATGCAGCCAATGCTTACTGGGATGTACTTAACATCAGGCTTGACACTAGGCACTGCAGGACACAAAGCTGAAAAGACTCTGGACTGTTCTTCACATCAGCTATCCTGCACTAGTTATTTTCAGAGGATACTGTTAAATGAATAACACCTCATTTAATTCCATGTGTGGTCAGGGACCATGGGTTATGAGTGAGAGGGGCTGTGATTCCACCACTGAGTGCCTCCACCCATCCCCCAAATTATGCCTTTGCTCTGCTTGGTGGGAAAGCTTATTTTTCACAGACTCATCCATTACCTTCCCTTAGCTGACTAATAACTCCTTTCTTCTGGCTGAGCCAGGGCTGGCATATAAGGCAGCTAAAAATGTTCCACAGTGATACATATTTCATCAGGTTCCCAAAAGTCAATTTTTCGCTGTAAAGAAAATGCAAATTATCCAAAAGAAGTCTTATCACCATTTGCAACTGAGGGTTGCTGTAGTGATGAGCAAGCAGGTAAAAGGAGATTTTAAAAAGTCTCTTCCTCTTTCCCACAACCATCTCTAACCTGGCAGTTCTATCACCAGATTTGAGTTCTAAGGCAAGATGTATGTTCTTGGGCCAATTTGGGGCTAAATGATGTGATACAAGAATCCAAGAGCAGCCTCCCTAAGAACTTCCAGAACACAGTCACTTACTGCCGTGTCTGTGGCACACTCTATATATGCCCTGTTGTAAGGAGGAGAGTATGTGCATGTATTCTTTATCTTGGTGGATTAGTAGGCTGTTTGTGTGTTTGGCAAGCTACAACCTAGTCCCAGTAGTACTCAGTAATCCACAGCTATCTCATGTTGAAGTTTATAAGGTAAGTTGGTGTACTGTTGGCATCAAGATTGAGGCTTGTGTGCAAGCTTTTGCACAGTTTGCAGGTACAAACTGAAGAACAGGAGCAAGTGCTTATCACGGGAACCAAAGGCTCGTAGGATGTAGTGAGTTGAACTAGGATGAGTGGAAAAATTACAAGGTAGAGGCCTTCCAGCCAGTACTATTATTATATTATTGCAATTAAATGCAGAACTTCAAGATGATGTTATCATTTGTGTCCATATGGACTCTAGATGTAGTGATCCAACAGAAAAGATGGTGCAGAGAAGGCCAAGGGACTATGCAGATAGATGTTGGAGGTAGAAAAACACAAGTGAAGAAGCCCTGGGGCCACTGAAGGTAGACAGGGAAGAAACTGTTCTTTAAAGACTTTGGAAGGTGTGCAACCTGCTGACATGAACATTTCAGGTTTCTGGCTTATAAAACAATGAAATAATGTCCAGTTTTCGCAATTTGCTACAGAGTTATGCACATAATAAAGCTTTCCCAAAATAAGCATGAGGAATTTGCAAAGTGCCAAGACAACACAAGTGAAGGGGCCATCCCAGTTATGCATGAGGCTGGAAATGCACTATTTCCCTGGAGGTCAGGGAGTGGGAGAAAATAATTTTCTACCAAAAATATTTGACTATGCTTTGTTTTGCTTAATTTTTTTCTTCCTTCCTTTATTTATTTAATCACTTTACAGCCTGATTTCAGCCTCCTCTCTCTTCCCCTCCCAGTTCTACCCCATGCCCCCCTCTCTCATTCCCCCATACTTCTTCTCAGAGAATGAGAGGCCCCCAAGGAGTACCAGCCCACCCTAGCACATCGTCTTTTTTTTGCACATCAAATCTTAGCAGAACTAAGTGCATCCTCTCCCACTAAGGCCTGACAAGGCATCCCAGAAAGGGATCCAAAGGTAGGCAACAGAGTCAGAGATAGCTTCTACTCCCATTGTTAAGGGACCCATATGTTGACCAAGGTACACATATGCTACATATGTATAGGGGGTCTAGGTCCAGCCTGTGCATGCACTTTGATTGGTGGTTCAGTCTCTTTGAGCCCCAAGGGCCCATGTTATTTGTCTGTAGGTATTCTTGTGGTGCCCTTGACCCCTCTAGCTCAATCTACCCTTCCTTCCACTCTTCCATGAAACTCCCCAAATTTGGCCTACTGTTTGGCTGGAGGGTCTTTGCGTCTGTTTGCATCAGTTTCTGGGTGAAGCTTCTCAGAAGACAGTTATGCTAGGTTCCTGTCTGCAAGTATGGCAGAGTATCATTAATATTAACAGGGGTTGTCTCTCTCCCATGGGACAGGTCCCTAGTTATGGGTTTGCCATTCCTTCAATCTCTGCTCCATCATTATCCCTACACTTCTTCATATATGTATTTATATATATATAATATATAATAAAATATATTATATATTATTAATTTATTCATATTACATCTCAATTGTTATCCCATCCCTTGTATCCTCCCATTCCTCCCTCTCTCCCATTTTCCCCTTACTCCCCTCCCCTATGACTGTGACTGAGGGGGACCTCCTCCACCTATATATGCTCATAGGGTATCAAGTCTCTTCTCAGTAGCCTGCTATCCTTCCTCTGAGTGCCACTAGGCCTCCCCATCCAGGGGACGTGGTCAAATATGGGGCACTAGAGTTCGTGTGGAAGTCAATTCCCACTCTCCACTCAACTGTGGAGAATGTCCTATCCATTGGCTAGATCTGGTAGGGGTTATCCCTACACTTCTAATGGACCTGATCTCATATGTTTTGCTTATTTAATAGAATTTACACAGTAGGTCTTCCTTCAAAATCCATGAGCACAGGAACAACTCAGAACCTACCTGGGATTACAGGACAGAGGAAAACATGGCTTAGGATGAAAAAGACAATGGGTAAATGATGGAAAAACAGTAAGTAAGAGCTAGATTGCCAAGAAAGAGATAAACTCCCTGAGCCTCAGTCAGCCACCATCACTACATGGGTCTCCAGCACTTGAGACACAGAGGGTACTTCATGCAAACGTGTCTTTATTCATTCTAGTGACTACACCTTAGTTCTCTAGGCGCCTTCTCCTGGTGAATTTGACTGAGGTAAACTGAGAAACCTGCTTTTGATGTTTTCCTTTTGGTTCCATCCTTTTTTAGAGTGAACCTTAGGCCACCTATACAGAATTCCTTAGAGTACTTATTACCAAGACAGATTTATGGGTCTCAGCTCAAGGCTAAATCACAATCTCTGGACACTTTAACACACATCACAGAGAATTTAGATGCATACTAAAATTTAAGTACCACTGTTGCTTCTCGGACTTTTATACTAACT
Organism: Acomys percivali; assembly: GCA_907169655.1. Classification (NCBI taxonomy): domain Eukaryota; kingdom Metazoa; phylum Chordata; class Mammalia; order Rodentia; family Muridae; genus Acomys; species Acomys percivali. The sequence goes on along the minus strand of OU015745.1, from coordinate 45,441,103 downwards.
TATATCCATCACCACCACTCATTAACAGATGTGAAAGAGCCTCTGCTCTGTGGGGATTTGAAATCCTTTGTCCCTTGGTGGCAAATTTCTTTGAACTCCAGTGTTTTCTCTAAAGCCCACTAATATGTAGATTTATATTCCCTGGTATATTTGCTCCCATGAGAGCAATGATATTTCTGTCATGTCTGAGTTGGGTGGAGAGCCTCCTACTTTGTGCAGCCAGCAGCTTGCTGCATCATAGTCCACACTATTTCACAACCTACCTATATATTTGCATTGATTCTGGACCTCTCTGATGGCAAGAAGTGGGATATGATAGTAGCACATCATCCTTTCATTTCAGAAATACATCTATATTCTTACTCCCCCCAAAGTATTAGAATTTACTTTCAAAGTCCCTCAGCCCCTTAAAGCCTTTTGTGAACTCCCAGGTAAAGAAGTCCTGGTGGAAGTTTTATAGCGCTACAGATTGTTGATTTGTTTCTATAATGGAAACAATAAAGGTGACAATAACCAACCATTACTGAGCACTTACCATGTACAAGGCATGGTGCTAAACGCTTGCCTTATTTCATTCATTCTTATACTTCCCTAAGGGTTAGGTAGTGATGGCATCTCCATTTTACAGTCAAGACACAGGGGCCTTCAAGAGTTTATGCAACAATCCCCAGCTCAATAAGCTAAGAGCTCATTTCCCAGACCACAGGAGACTGCATGCTGCTTTTCTCCAGATCTCCCCGTAGTCCCTTGGTTATGAACTGATACAAAATCACCTAGCCTGTTGTCAAATTATGTAGATCTCTATAATATTCCATGTCGCCTGCGGAGACCCAGGCAAAATAAGAAGGAACCTTGAAACACCTTTGATTGGTCCTTGAGTGTCTCACTTTGTATCTTATGAGTAATTTCTTTATATGTTGCTTTCCTCATGTGCAGTTTACTTGTTTATATTATTGGGCATAAATAGTCCCTAATGCTCAGACAGCAAGACGGAGGTCTATGTTGTCAGTAAGAAGAAATATGAAGACAACAGGACTAATTGAGAATGTTGAGAGTGTGGGTACTATTTCAAGTAAGACTGGGAAAGTCTCTTTAGAAAGAGGACACTGAGATCAGTGGAGATATCCTGGAACATGTTTTCTAGGCAGTGAAAAAAGCATCTGCAAAAAAGCGAGTGCAAGGTCCTAGGTAGAGTCCTCTGCGAGGCAGATGACTAGATGTCAGCGGATGGATTCATGAAGACAGGGAAGGTAGAGGATGGCTATGCTGCATCTCAACTGGATCAAGCATTGGGCTTTAGATTTCATTTTGTGTTGGGAAGTCCTTGAGGGGAGAAGTAGGGGAGGCATGTGGTCTATTTAATCTTTAGCAAGACACACTGAGGCCCCTGCATGAGGAACGAGAGAAGTGACAGAAAGTGATGAAAGGAATAACAATGAAGTAAAAACTTACTGTGACCCTATGGAATCTGACTTCTCAAAACAATGTTGTCAGTTGCCAAACAAAAACTAGACTAATTACAAGGAAAGTTACACAATATGCAGTTAGTGAAATATTAAATAATATGTATTTCCTTATGATTATTTCAGTGTTCCATCAACCTCCATAATGTATGAGATTCTTCTATCATGTTTTTAGTTCACATGGCCTAGATCCTACTTACAGTCCTATAATATCTGCATAGATTAATGAAATGCCCAATGCTCTATTCAGATACTAGTAAAAATGAAGAATTCTAATTTCATACATGCTTAAACATTCCTCTAAATTTTATACATGGAATCAGGTTAAGATTTCATGAGTTAGGATGTTATTTTACTAGTCCAGATAGATGGCCTAAATTATGGTAAATTTCTTGAGACTGGGGATGAGTGAAGAAAATGCAGTACATTTTAGTGCATTTTGGCTATTTATTTTTAAATCAAAATTGTAAGATATGGTCTATGAGTCATAATCCTACTTTTATTGAGCATTAGTGATATTAATATCCTAAAATATCCTGAACTAGGCTCACTAATTTTTCTGTAAACATATACATTTGAATGCATATATGCCTATACATAATATACATTGTATAACGTGTATCATATATTTTGTATGTTGTATCTATTATATATATTACACATACATATATATGTATATAAATACTCACATAGTACATTGTGTAGTGATTTAATGAGACAGAGCAATATGTCTTTCATTCACTGACCCAATAGTTCCTTACACATACAGATTTTAAACTAATTTAAAATAAGATTTGCAGTCTTCTTCCTGGTCTGTTTGTTTACTTCTATTTTGTTATTGTTGTTGTTGTTGTTGCTTTTCTTCTAAAATGGAGGTGGTGAAGGGCATTACCCGTGAATACCACATAGACAAGTATTAGGACTGCAGTATGGTTTGGTCAAGTCAAGTTCAGAAACAAAGAGAGCTTTGACAGTAGCACAGTTGATGACTCCTGTGCTGGGCAGTTTGGGAAACTAAAAGGAAGGTTTGTAGGCAGTGATGTTTGGTGTGGGTCTGACAGGAAGCAGGGACTCCAATAAATATGTAAAAGACAATGTGAGAATGAAATGATAAGCACTTAGCCTGACCAGCATTTTATTCCTATATTCATTTAATCTGAAATCTTATATAAAAACATAGGGTATCATTCCCCTTGATGGGAAATCATCCTGGCTTTATTTTAAAGTGTTTGCTCATCCAACTCCTCTGCCTCCTAATTCTGTGTCCCTGAACATTTCAGTGTGTTGAGGGCAAGGACAATTTTCTTTGCTGTCTATTGAGCCATTGGCGAGTTTTGAAATAAAATGCCATTCTCTCCGCCAAACTTCTACTTGTTACAATTTAAAATGGGCAAGTGATCCATGCTTAGGGAATTCTTCTAAATGGCAGAATCTACTGGAGAGCTAGACAGACTCTTACCAATCAGATTGGGACGCGATGTTAGCACTGTGCTTTATAAATAATTCATCAGTCCCATGGCTTTGAACAGTTCTGTCAAACTCTGCTAGAAGAGGTGGCAAATTATTCTTCAACACAATCATTTGTTTTTGCCCATGAAAAATAGTATGCGTTAATACCATAAAAAAAAAAAAAAAAGAACTGAAATTCCAGTGAGGCAATCTGTTAGAACTGAGTTTTGCACATCAAAAGCAGTACTATACTGAATGTAATTGCCTCTCTCTTGCCATCACTGCATGGAGGCACTATTCCTATTATTTGACTAATTTGTGTGTTTGGCAGTCCACCTTAGAAGCAGCTCTGTAACTCCATATCAAACTCAGCACAAAGCTTTAACAAAAATACAGTTGAATCAGGGTATACGGGAAGTTGAGTTACCTGTTGGCTCTATAAGACAAGCAGGTATTTGATTGTGTTTGATTGTGTTATGAATCTCATTTCATCTAGTGAATATAGAAATAAGAAAATTTTAAGATTAAATGGATGGATGGAAAGATACTCAAAGTCTAATTGATAAAATGTTCTATGTTCTAATGAATAGTTATCATTAAATGTGCCACATTAAAAATATGTCAAAATTGCATGTTAATGAGCCTATTATTCTCATTTAAAAAAGAGCACATGGAATGTTGTTAAAGCAGAGTTTTTTATTTGTTTGTTCGTGGTTTTTCGAGACAGGGTTTCTCTGTGTAGGCGTGGCTGTACTGGACTCACTTTGTAGACTAGGCTGGCCTCGAACTCACAGAGATTCACCTGTCTCTGCCTCCCTGAGTTCTGGGACTAAAATCATGTGCCACCATGCCAGACTTAGAGCAGAGTTTTAAAGGCAAGATTAGCAGAAAAGATTTCCTTCTAAAGTCTTGCCCAAACAACTTCATAGTTACAAATCAAATCAATGGCTGTATCTGTGTGAGCTAAGACCGCGTGATGGGACTGATGGGGCTGAAGCTGAGGCATAACCAATACCTCACACTCACTACACTTTCTCCTAGAAGTGGTACTTACTACCACTTCACATCATTTTACTTGAAATCAAAGCCAATGATATTGCGGAGACCTTGGTATTTCAGAATAGTAGTCAGGCTGAGGGCAGCATCATATTGGCCCTCAGAATTGGGAATAGGGTGAAAGCGAGAGGGAGGGAGGAATGGGAGGATACAAGTGATGGGATAACAATTGAGTTGTAATCTGAATAAATTAATTAAATTTTAAAAATTAAAAGAAAAATAAATAGAATGACCCAGTCTCTGGTGTTTTTCAGTTGTTGTGGTCTCACAAGTGAGTAACTAGACCTCCCTGGGCATCTGCTCTGTGTCCTAAAACAGTATTAATCTACTTAATTGTTTCTAATGAGAGTAGATGCTATGGAGAGACCAAGAGCCTCTTTTCATCAGCAAGCTTCACACCTATGCTTTGTGAAGCTCATCCCTTAGCTGCCTCTCTTTTTTGAGACAGGACTCATGTAGTCAAAGGTGGCCTTGAACTTGCTGTGTAGCCAAGGATGACCTTTGGTTTCTGGTCCTCTGGTTTATACCTCCAAGGGCTATAATTACAAGTTCTCCAATGTACCGAGTGTTATTCGGTTCTGAGACTCAAACCCAGGGCATCGTGCATGCTAAGAAAAGTCTCCACCAACTGAGCTGGTTCCCCAGCTCCCTTGGCTCCCTTAGCCACTATTTTCTCATCTGGAAAATAGGGTTGATAATTGAATTTATAAGACACAAAGATGATTTAGGTAAAACACATAATCCCTATGCCACAGTATATGGCCAATAAATAATATTTGATGCTCTTTCTTTTGCTGTTGTTTTCTAAAAATAAATGGGATTTAAAATTTTTTAGAGCAGAAAATACTATCCCAAGAAATTAAATGGGAGGTAACTCATGTAGAAAAGGACTGTAACTGTGCACATGGGTCAGGCTAGGTAGAATGCCATTTACCACAGGTTTCTCTAGATCAAGGGGAAAATATTAGACCATGTGACCAGTCCCTCTTTGGAGCATTACTCTTTAAGTTTACAGTAAAAGAAAAAGGGACTTCATTGAGGACAAAAGAAGAATCCAGACAATATTTCTATCTTGACATAAAGCTTTAAAAAGTCACTTCAGTGTTTGCACTTGTTGAGCGTCCTAATTGGGACACACATCCTCTTCCCCCTCACACCCCTGAGGTCTTGCAGAGTGAGGGGACAGAAACATGCACAGACTCCAGTGGAACACAGATGTGCAATGTGTGGGCTGCTGAGACCTGTGCTGGAGACAGGAGCTCCCTCGGGTAGTCTTGTTAATAGTTCTTAATTTGGGAAGGGAATCTGTCTGTCTGTGATGAACAAAGCAACTCCAGAAATGAGAAGGGAAGGCCAGACTTTCTCAATGCAGGTTATAAGATACAAGATTGCATTCTTGAGCTCATGTGTAATGAAATACAAAGTTGGCGCTTTGCATTAAAGGTCTGTCACTTTGGCATGAGGAGCTTGGGTGTTCAAAGGGAATTTTATACAGAAAATGGGATGCAGGTGAGCCACAGAATGCAGAGTTCTTGCAAGATGTGAAGCTTTGAAGAACAGTAGTTTTCTTGTCTGGGCCTGTGAGGAATTATCTTCAGTATATAAAGTAATATTTACTTTACCCATTGAGACAGCTCTGTCTTTCTAGTTTTTATGTAGACTTAAATAAGACATGTGACTGAATACAGGATACCATATTTTCCCAAAAACTCACCACTAAGAAAGTATAGAGTCATTTTGTGTACAACTTTTCACAGAGTTTTCTACTCTCTTAATTTCAGAAGGAAGAGGGGATTTAAGAAAATCTTAGCTTGAACAATGTTAAGTCAGTTCTGGATGAAGATGGTTATAGATGGAGCTGAGGAAGTTGCCCTATGAACAAAGGGCTGCCTGTGCAACCACAAATACAGGAGTTCAACTCCCCAGCACTAATGTAAACGCTTGGTGAGTATTGCATGTGGGAGACAGAGACAAGGGATTCTCTGGAGCATGGTAGCTAGCTAGACTATCCAATTGGCAAGGTCTGGGTTTAAATGAGCACCCAGACATCAATCTATGAGATGGAGATTGCCCAGTAACACACAACATCAGCCTCTAGATACATGCATACCATCACACATACATACTTACATACACACACACACACACACACTAGCACACATGGACACATATACACTTATACATGCGATGAAAAGATATTTATAGAGATTCCTGCATAGCACTGATTTCTAACATGATTTTTAGTTGTATTTATATAAGGCTTGAGTATTTATTTCCAGAAATATGACTATCATGATGGACAACACTCAGTGTCACAAGCGGGTTTTAAAAGTTGTCTTTGAAACTAAATAGAAAATAATTAATTAATTAATTAATTAATTAAAATTTTAAAAACTAAACAGAGTGGTCAGTGCCTTTATAAAGGTCACAAGCATAACCAGAAAGAAATGACTTAGAACAAATGTCCTGATGTTATATAAGAAATACATTGAGCTTGAGATAAGTTACCAAAAATTAGCAAAATACCCACATGCACAAAAGCATACTGCATGTTAAACTGATACACAATGGTGTTGTGCCCTAGAAAGTTGGTAGGTGGCTCAAAGTATTTTAGCGGTGGCAGAGAAATTGAGTTGGAGTAGCAGTCTCATGCTGCGCCATTAATCTCTGTGGGATTTGAATTGGCTACAGAGAGCTGCCTCATCTTGGAGACTTCTCTTCCTTAGGAATTCCACATGCAATGACTCATGAAATGGGATTTATCATAAAGACCCTGTCACTTAAACTGCACATGGACAAATTTCATGATCTCTGTGCATTATAAGGAGGAGTACTCTCTGGGGAGTGAGGCAAGATATCGAGGGGTATACACCTCAAGAATATCTCCCTCTCTTCTGTCTACTTCCCTAACTAGGAATGTTGACCCTTCATGAATATACTGCACAGCAAATTCTGCCTCAAAAATCTGCTTCTAGAGAGCCCGATTTGCAGGGCCAGGCTTAGAAGCCGACAAGCAATAAAAATGAGAGTTCTGCTGTGCGTTAGAGGTGTACAAGTGCACATTTAGACAGCTGGGGGAAGACCAGGACCTAATAATAGAACTTAGGAAAGAGTGTTAGATTGGAGATACAACGTAGGGGACAGAGTCTTACAGTGGATACTTATAGCTGTGAGATGTAATGCAAACTGTTCTTAAGCACTAAAGTTGAATCCAGAGTCTTGTTCATCTAGAAAAATCCCTCATCACTGTATTCCCAGTTTTCTTTCCTTCTGACCCACCTGCCCCATCCTCCCAAGTAGGGAGGTCTGCACCACCCCCAGACCCAGCTGAGATGAAGTCTTTTGAGGAATAACTACAGATAGAGGTTGACTTTCCGAAGCTGGACCCTAATACTTAGAGGTTGGGATGAAGAAAGTCCAATGAATAAAGGGGCAGCCAGGAAAATAGGAAAAAAATCCAGGTGAGTTCAGTGGCCTGGAAAGGTGGTACTGAGAGTTTTAAAGAAGCGATTGGTCGTGTCAATGTGTTGAGGGGCCCCGCATGATGAGGACAGAGAGGCAATCAGGTTTGGCAAGACAGAGTCATTGCCAGCTTGACAAGAGTGATTTGGTGGAACACATAATTGGAGTGTTTTCAAGATGGATGGGAAGTGAAGAAGTGGGAGAAAAAAAAGAAGAGCTTTCTTCAGCTTTCCTCTAAAGGGGAAGAAGGCTGTACAAGGCTGTAGTGGGAGGGCATCGCACCTCAGAAGCATCTTGAAGCAAATGACCTTTAGAATGGTTACAAGTGATCTCACAGGGTTAAAGTGAATAACACAAAATGGAAATGGAAAGATTGCAGCAGAGGTGTGAGGTCACACTATCCAAGATTATAGTGAAGGTGCCTCCATGTACCAAAAGAGCAGGGAAGCCAATGAAGGCAGGTGCAGGGAGGGGGCGGTGTTTAAGGTGGATATACGAGGGCACTGTTTTCTGTTTTCTCTCCTATATTCTCAGGGTAATTAGCACTAGTGTAAGAACTGGACAGGGATCTTGGTCCTCTAACACCCGAAGCCTCATCTTTTTGTCCTTTGCAACCATCCCTGCTTCAGTCTCTGAGCATTTGGGGTGTGAAATGCTTAGAATCAACCACTTCTTATTTTATTTTTCTTTTCCAATGGTTGAATCTCCCCAGGTTCAGCATCAAAGTTCCCCTGACTCCTTTTATGCTGTTCATTTTTGTTAAACAAGCTCACATTCTCCGTAACATGGCGTGACCCACAGCCGAGCCATTTCTTCACACCTGAGTCAGCTTTCCTTCCGTGCTTTCAGCTCATTGATTTAGCACTGTTTTCCATTTGCTGGGGCAGACTTTTTCTGGGGCTTTTGTCAGGCAGTATTTATCACTAACCAATGTGTGCCTCTCTGTTCTAATCCCAAGTCCTAAAGGGAAAAGGAAAGTTGATTCTGAGAGGGGATATTTTATTATAAATGTAATTTGGTCGGCTCTTTAAGTGTTTCTGCCAGCACTAGAGGCCATGGATAATGATGTCATTTAATTTTCCTACAACATGAAACCTGCTGGAGTCTCTCAGTTTTAGAGTGTCCAATGATAAGTCAGGAGTTACCTTCCAAAGAATACTCATTTAATAAGTCTTCGGCATGAGGCTTTGTCCTGATGTCACTATCAGAGCCTTTGAGATCTCCAGGGTCCTGTTTGTGCCAGGATGGCCCAGGTTCTGGTCACAAGTTTCTGATTTTCAGTGCCTACCTGTATGGAAATTTTCAACTATCCTATGTTCCTGTTTCATTTTATCATTTCAAAAATAGACAGAGTGGAGCTGGAGACACGGCCCAGCAGTTAGGAGCACAGGCTTCTCTTCCCGAAGAACCAGGTTCAAGTCCCAGCACCCACATATCAGCTCACAACTGTCTGAAATTCTAGTCCTATGGAATCCAACATCCTCTTTCAGCCACTGCGGGCACTACACACACATGGTACACAGACACACGTGCAAGCAAAACACCTACACACATAAAAAAGAATGATAAATAAAAATGGACAGTGTGACAGTTCCAAACTTCATAGATTTGATCTATGATCAAATGAGTTATCGGGCCTTCTAGCCTCATGTCTTTGGGGGAGAATGCTAAATGCTCAGATAAAAGCTGCTAATATTATGTCAGAATCCCTCAAGAAAATGATGTGTGTGTGTGTGTGTGTGTGTGTTCTAGTGAACATGCACATGTGTGTCTGCATGTGTGTCCGTGTGTATGAGCCTTGCATGTTTGTGTGCACATGTGTGTGTGCACACTAGAGGGCACCCTACAGTGTCTTCCAGGCATCTTCCAGAATGCCATCCATCTTCTTTGGATGGAGGTTCTCCTTGCGTTGGCCTGAAGCTCACAAACTAGGCTCGACTGGCTGGCCATCAAGCCACAAGTATTGTCCTGTCTCCACCTCATCAGTGCTGGGATTCTCAGGGTATATGACCAGGCCCAGTAGTTGTATGTGGGTTTGAGGCATCAAACCCAGGTTCTTATGCTTACAAAACAAACATTTACCAGCTGAGCCATCTCTCCAGTCCATGCACTCAGAAAAAAAATTAAACTACAATCCATAACTCTCTCCTGTGAAATGTATTAAGCCATGGCAATCTGTTACTTCCTGTTATATAACAGTCCTTTAAAATGCTGCTGCACAGAACCTACTCTTGGCTGGGTGTGGTGGCACATGCCTGTAATACCAGCATCTAGAAAGAAAAGGCAGGTGGATCTCTGTGAGTTAGATGTCAGCCTGATCTACACAGTAAGAGCTAGACTAGCCAAGGCTACAAGCAAGACCTTGTCAAAAAAAAAAAACAACAACAACAACAACAACAACAACAACTCCAGTCTTGATTGATTGATTCATTTGTGATAGCTACCATAAAAAGGCAAAAACTGAGTATGAAGACAACAAAAACCATAGTTCTAGCAGCCAAAAACTCTAAGATTGAGACATAACCAGGGTTGTATGTTTCTCAAGTCTATGGAAGGAAAAGATGTGGTCTTGACTCTCCTGAATGTCTGTCAATTTCTCATTACTTTGGTGTTCCTCTACCCTCATCTGCATCAGCTGGCCCCTGCTCTGTCTTCAGCTGCGCTTCCTTCCCACATCTCTTCTGGTCTTCACATGTCACTCACATTATAAAAACACCAGCCCAACCCCATGCCATTATAATCTCATTTAGACCACATGGAATCTGCAAAGACTGTTTCCACATAACACAGTCATTCTCAACCTTCCTAGTGCTGAGACCCTTTAATACAGTTTCTTATGTTGTGGTGACCCCTATGCATAAAATTATTTCATTGTTACTTTAGAACTGTAATTTGCTACCATTATGAATCATATCTGATAAACAGGGTGTCTAATATGTGACCCCCAGGGGTCATGGTCCACAGGTTGTGAACCACTAACATAAGATAAAATTCCCAGGCATCAAGGGTTCAGATTTAGACATTTGAGGAAACACACATTTCCACCCATATAAATATTTACGGAACACATACCTCTAACTATTCTTTTTTATCTAAACCACATCTTCCTACTGGTTATGATCTGGTTTAGTAGCAAAGTCAAGCCTGATGATGGATGCCTTCTGAAATCATCCATGTGTATCTGGAATACACATAGTAAGTATGAGCACAGAAAATACATTTAAAAACTTCTGTAGTCGTTTGCCTTTTCTGGGAAAGCAAAGCATGTGTATTCAATGGACTTCTCTTGCTGAAAGGGAGTAGGTGGTTTGGAGTTGTCCTTGATGAGTCTGTAAGCCATGGTTTACCAGTTTTTAAAACTCTACTCACAGATCATTTGAGAGGCATGGATGCACCTGTCCTACTGTGAAAGGTCACGTGGAAGGAGACTTTGTCTTCCATTTCCCACTAGTTATTTAGATATTTCCCATTCAACACTCTAATCCCTGAGTCCTAAATAATGAGCTGTTATTATTTCTGCCAACGAATTGCTTCAGCTAATTTTTTTTATCCCACTTCTCCTTTTAAAGGATAGTCTAAAGATTCAGTGGGGCTGTTCTGAAAATGGAGTATGTATTCTATTTGAAAACAGCTCTGTTCTATCATCACTGCTTGCTTTGTTTCAAGACCCAAAAAAAAAAAAAGGCTCAGTTAAGAGACTTTTAAATGCCTTTGGTGACATAAAAGGAGTTGTTCTTGTTCTTGTAAGGGTGAGATATGGAGTTTATTAGGTTTCTAGGTTATTTATGTAGAGAACACATGGTGTCTTGATGACACTGCTGTTTTCCTTTTCTTCAACTTTAAAATATTGTGCATTATCACAAAGATATAAATTCTTCAACTGAAAGATGGCTTTAGAAGGCCATATTATATGTAGAATAATATATACATATACACATATACATGTATATGTGTACATATATACATGTATACATACATATATATATATATCTTATACATCTCTGCTACACAGAGAAACCATGTCTTTTAAAAACAACAACAACAATAATAATAACAATAATAAAACACATACCATTTACTAACAATTTATCTTCTGCCAGACTCGATGTTAATCATTTAATATTTACTATCTAAAATCATCCCAACCATAAGTCAATGAATACTGTAGTACCAAGGGAGATGCTAGCACATGCACAGCAAGGCACATGCAAGCATAAGGACTGCCTTAAGATCCTCAGCACCGACATAAAAAGTCAGGTAGTTGTGCTGGCCCACTTGTATTCCCAGCACTCAGACCACACATTGTTAATGGTTGTTTTTAAATTGTGTTGCAGTTTTGTCTTATCCTAGCTAACATTCAAATAATTGAGACTGGACTAATATTGTCATATAAGAATTGCCACACAAACCATTCAAACACCAATCTTAATCAGATATGAATGGTTTATTGGGTCTAACACCCCAAGACTGATCGTGGCCAGGGATACAGTGGACTCACAAACCAAACTGTGATGCTGACCTGTTTCTAGGATAGGCCATTTATAAGAAAAGCTGTAACCAGGTCACAACCAGGAAACCAAGTAGGAAGCAAGGGGAAGGCAGCATTAAAAAATTTTGACTAGCTAAACACAAGAAGAATTGTAGCTAGACAAAGCATTTTATGTTGATTGGCTAAGATACAGGCTTGGGGACTTTCCAGTTCCCCACCATTGCTATCATAGTTTTGTTTAAGGAGAGCATATATCATTAATGCAAGCAGAACATTCAATAAGTATTAAATTGAAAGTAAAAAGCTCTACCAGGTAGGTAGAGCCTGAGAACCTGAGTTTAGTTTCACCTTGTGACCAAAATGGATACTTTAAAACAAAATGGCTTCTATTATGCTAAAGATAGAAGCAGATGGTAACAGAAGAGCTACAGTTTTAATCAGGTCAAACACTATTATGTTTGTTTAACACTCGTTGCAGCACAAAAACTGAGCAGTATTAATCTGTTAACCCTTCAAGATAATCTGGCTTCCTACCAGCAGAAATCCCTGAGATGCTTGCATTCGTGGCTTTCTCTGCTACAGCTGTTCTTTCCTGATGTCTCCTCAACTCTCCTCATGGCTGAATGCTCACTACCTCCCTCTCTGTCTTCTCCTCCCTTAGCTGGCAAGAAGTCCAGCCCTATCCTCTCCCCTGCTCAGTCACTGCCTGTCTAGCCTCTTTTTTGACATATCAGGGAAGAATTGGGGAGTAAAGTTTAGACAAGAGATTCTCAGAACAAGGATTGCAACCAAAAATGGGGGGCCATAGAAACCAGAATTTGAATCTTTTCACAGCACACAATAGCATTATGCCTACAACACACACAGGAGTGCTGGGACTAGCTGCCTAGCTAGACTAGCCAAATCTGTAAGCTCCAAATTCAGCAGAGACCCTGACTCATAAGCAAAGTGGAAACCAAATGAAAAAGATTCCCAAAATCAACTATTATACTCCACTCATATGCACACATACATGTATATACACCAATACATACATGGGCATATAACATATGAATATACATACACATGCACCACAGCTATACACACGCAGAAAGAAAAGGGATCATATATTAACTATGTGTGTGTGTGTGTGTATAGTGACACTAATAACAGCAATAAATCTACATATGCTCAGCACTATATTAAGTTTAATGATATATCTCAAAGCAGTCTTACTGGGGGAGTCCTCAGAATCCTCACTTAGTGGATGAGCAAGCAGAGATAACAGAAAGGTTCTGCATCCTGTGCCCAAAGCCGCACAGCAGGTAGGATACAGAGCTCAGATTCAAAGTCATCCCTCCATGATGTCATATCCCCAAGCTTCCAGCTATCTACCAATTTGAAACCACAGAAACACTGCATTGTGAAATGAAGATGCCAAGACTTGCACTCCCCAGCTACACGAGACTAACCAAAATCATTTAATAGCAATCTATTCTCTTGGAGGAAGGATTTCAAATAGGAGTGATGTGAACAGAGCGGTGAGTTTTAAAAGCTTCCACCTGGCTGCATGCCCCGTGAATATTTGTTCCCAATGTGAAAAATATCTTTATTAAGTAACAGAATTTAAAAACTAGAGAGCCAGCACCTTCTATGAGATAGACAGTTGTATGACAGAAAATAATGGTGGAAGGTTTTATGGTATCAGGTGATATGGCCAATGAGATACTTTTAAAGGTATAGAGAAAATCATTCCACACCTGAGTGGAGAGTGTTCACCTATAACTGGCCTACACATGAAGCTCCTGCAACCTGGAAGAAACAGTATGCTGGCCTGATAGTATCATGTCTAGAAATCAGGAGTTCAAGTGACGGGGGCGGGGGGAGCTAATTTAGCCATCACTCACTCCCCGCTTATTTTTTTCCTTCAGTTTTTCAAGACAAGGTTTCTCTGTGTAGCCCTAGCTGTCCTGAACTCACTTTGTAGACCAGGCTGGCCTCGAACTCACAGTGATCCACCTGCCTCTGCCTGCCAAGTGCTAGGATTAAAGGCATGCAGCCACCAAAGCCCGGCTTCACTCCCGCTTATTATGTGCACCGCTACCAGGTAAGGTCCTTCCCAATGTGTCTCCTGATAGTTAGTTGGGTCAGTAGCAACACCATTTTCCAAAAGAGGAAACAGAATGTAGGAGGCAGTAAGATCAATCAATGCAAGGGGCTCACTATCTGGGAAAGGCCTGAAATGGGATCCTGATGTGGTCTAGAGTTAGGGGAAGTGATACACACTCCACTCTGTCACATCCTCTCTCTGGAGATCAAATGTGAAACGCTGGATCCGAAGGCTCGGCCATAGGGGGAAAAAAAAGCTTTTAGTTGTTTTGCACAATATGAGGTAGAAATGTAATGTTCCTTCTTAAAAGTGAGGACAAATTGAAGCCTTTAGGGAAAGCTCTTAGGGAAACCTTGTGGGAAGTCAGCCTAATGGAAAAGATCATGGCAAATCTCTTCGGGTTCCTCAGGCCAACAGGAACTTGTTCACTTATCTTTGCAGTCTAGTGTTTTGTCCTAAGCTGATGCAGTGTTTATATTCCAAAAGTGTTTGCTCAACTGGCTTGAATGCTCTTCTAGTTGTCTATCACTTTAGATGGATCCAAATGCCTTGAGCCCTGTGGGAGGAGGGAGAATATAGCATTTTTTTAGAGCCCACTTTTTCTTTAGCTCTGAATCATTGTGGAAAGCATAGGGCTGTCCAAACAGTACAGTCAATACAGGTTCCAGGGGAAACTTGGTCATAGTTTAAGCTTCAGGTATTTTTGGTACTCATGCAAGATAAAGTTGGACACTTGCCTGGGATCTTGACTGAAATTGGTGGGAAGGCCCCTGAAACATTTGTCCAAAGAAGATGAGAGAATGCTGTTTTTAAGGGACTTTTTTTTTTAGTGTGGGTCTAGCTTGACTCTCCAGTCTTTTTATAATCTTGAACATGATAATCATTGGAGGAGCAGAACAGTAGTAGCTTTATCACTTGGCCAGGATCTTCTTCCACACCATCTTCTTTGAAGTTGGCGGTGTGTTGTAGTTTGGTTTGGTTTTTCTTAAACTGATCTTTGTTTTTCTTTGTACATAGAATTCAAATGGTGCAGGAAAGGTTAGGGAATGAGGTGTTTCTGAAAACAGGGATGTGCCTATAATTCTGGCTGAAGCAAAGGGCTGTGTGAGAAACAAAACATGATCCCTTAAAGATGTCCGCATCAGCAACCCTCACATAGGGGAGTAGATGTCCTTTTGCTGGCAACACAGACTGCAAGTGCAAATAGGATCTTCAACGTGGTAGTCCTCTCCTGGGTTGCCCAGGGAGACTTACTGTCATCATCATAAGCATTCTTACAGGGTGGAGACAGGGACATTATAGTCTGAGGAACCTATATGACCAAGCCCAGATGAATGATGAGACTTTTCATGTGGGGATGTAAGAGCCACAAATCAGAGACAATAAGAAGCTTTCAGGGCATGAGAACGACAAGCTACAGACTCTTTATCATCACCCCTGGAAGGGAGACAGGGAGATTGCTGACCTTCAAAAGTACAAGATAATAAAATCTGTATCATTTAAGCCAAGTAGGTCATGGCAATTTGTTACAGTAGTGGCAGAAAATTAACTTAGGAGCTAAGTTCCCTACAAGCAGCTTCTGAGAAAACATTTGATGTGATTGGTCGCCTGGGAATCATCTTTGGCTGCAAAGAATTTACCTGAGGGCTTTTTTAATGTCACCACCATCAACATTGCAGGCCAGGTAATTCTCTGCTTTAGGCTGCCCTGTGCATTGCAGAGAGTTCAGAGGCAGCTCTAGCCTGTTCCCACTGTGTGCCAGTAGCACTCTCTGCTCTAGCTGCTATGACAAAGAATGTCTGTGGACAGTGCCAAATGTCCCCTGTGGAGAGAAGGGACAGCAGAATTGCTCCCAGGCTTATGGCCACTGCTCCAGCATCATCATATGTTCCTTGGATGTGAAATTTCTGATGACAGCAAGCAACTCATCTTTCCCCCATGGTCCTAATTCATAAACGAGCCAAACCCTGAGACACACAACATATGCTTTTGCCAGAGTCATTTTGCTGCTCAATTACAAGGCAAAAAAAAAAAAATCCTTGCCTCTAGACTAGATGGAATAATCTCTGGCTTGTACCAAGAGATCAGACAGGATTTATTTCTAGATGAAGCTCAGCTGATAACCTAAGGCAAGTTATTAATCTGCTCAGCCTAGCCCGCTAACACCTTAAGCCTGTTACTCTCAGTAGATGCCAAATAAAGCCTTATATCAAATTGAGTCAGGTGGCTTTGTGCCCCTATTCCGTATTTGTGGAAGTTAATTGTGGATCCTACTCATAACTACTACTGCTTCAAAAAAATCTCAAAATTGTATTAGGATGAAACTTGGTAAAGCTCAGGTAAAGAGTGGGGGCTCTGTGCCATCACTGGCTCCAAGTTGTGCACAATGTAGGAAAAGGAAACAACACAAGCCTGAAGGAAGCCAAGTTATCCCCTCTCTGTATTAATATGCAAAGGGAAAGACTGATTCCAATTCATTTTCTAGAAAAAAAAAAAGTCCTTTCTGTGATTTAGCAGAGAGAAATAAAAAGACAGAACTAGAGAGAAGGAAAGAATAAATGACCAGGCTATAAAAGCAGGGAAAGGCTTTGGAATGAATGTTTGTCTGTCTCACACAGAATGGTATCTTGACACCATAGTCCCCAGTGTGTAACATTTGGAGACTAGGCCGATGGGAAATGAGTTTTGAGGAAGTCGAGACCCTGTGAGGAGACTAAGGTAACTAACTGTAAGAGGAGGAAGTAGTTAGAGGCCATTGGGAGACATGGGAAGATGGCAGACATTACAAACCGGGAAGAAAGCCTTTAGCAAACCTCAACCATCCTGGCACATTGACCTTGGGGTTCTTGGCTTCCTTGTATGTGACACACAACTGTTGGGAAGGCAGAAATTCCCCTTCTTCTGAGACCTAATCCTGATCCTCTCAGGATCCACCATGACAGACAATCCAAATATTTGAAATGCTGAGGAAAGAAACAATGAAGAGACAGAGGAAATTGCTTTTCTGGGCTTGTCTGTTCCTGCAGACACTTGGTCTTGTGAGTTTCTCCAGATTTGTGTCATGTCTAAGCCAGAATGAACTGTGTGTCTCCTACCCTCAAGAACAACCAAAAAAAGGACTCCTGATTAATATATTCTGCCGTAAAGATTTCTAATAGTCATTTACCTTATGGTGAAATTTCCTGTGTATGTGAATAAGATTGTGTACCCAAAGACTCTGGCTGGTACTCAAATGCCACTGGAAACACCACAGAGATTCTAGTTGGATATGTGTATCGGTGACAAAGAGGCCATCATTGTGCAGGCCTAGGAAGTGGACTGTGGCCTTGTTTTAAAGCCACTACCATTGTCAAACAGAGTATTCTAGTTTCCTAAAAGAACAGCCTATCTCCCGAAGCTCTCAGACCTAAGTAACTGAGAAACTCTGAGGCCTAAGTAACTCCCTTTCTGTTAGGGAGAACCCTTTCTCTAGCGTCACACCGAGGGAACCTCATTTTACCACAAATATAAAATATTAAGAGCTATTTCTCTCTACGCAATTCATGTTCTCTTCCGCATGGCCAACCCCAGTACTTTTCGTACAATAGTGTTTGAAAACATTTGGGCTGGGTTGGGCTGGGGTTTTGGTTTTGTTTGTTTAGTTTTTCAAATCAGGAAATAAATAGCAACAAGTAAGTGAAGAAGGCAAGGGAAGCTGTGGATGAAACACACAATCTAAATGACTTGCCGTTGACCTACTATCATGACTGGTGGGGAGAAGGCATTTAGAAAAGATAAATCACTAACAAGAGCTTGCAATTAATTCACAGAGTTCTCCTGATGTGAGAGAGAGAGAGAGAGAGAGAGAGAGAGAGAGAGAGAGAGAGAGAGGGGGAGAGGGAGGGAGGGAGGGAGGGAGGGAGGGAGGGAGAGGGAGATAAACCTTCTCTTATTACTGAGCCACAACATAGACTTTGTAAAAGTGTCCAAGGCAATAAGGCACTTGGATACTGACTCAGCCCAAGACATGAAAATGAGTGCAGAGACTTAGAAACTAACAATGTTAGGAAACTGCTATAGGCTATAAGCCAGGCATCCTGACTGTACTTGCAATCAGCATCTACTTTCTATGATCAGATGTCTTCCTCTGTGGGTTTAATAAGGTACCTCTTACTCAGATGGTTGCCAGTATTCCCTACTTGAATATATCTTTTGTTAGTTTGTCAAGAGTTCAATTGAATAATATTTCCTGGACTGCAAAGGTGGCTCAGTAGGTAAAAGCATACTGCTCTCGCAGTGAACTCAGGTTTAGCTTCCGGTACCCATGTTGTGTCTCACAACCACCTGTAGCTCCAGCTTCAGAAGCATCTGATACCTCTGGCCTCTGCAGGCTCCTGCGCTCACACAAGAGCACTCATATTTGAATGCAGGCATGCACAAGTGTACATACACACACACTCACATGTGAACACACAAACATACACACACTTAAAAATAAAATAAATCATTAAAATTTAGTTTTCTAAGCAAGTGACTTGTTTTGAAAACCAAGACGGATTGAAAGAATTTAAAAATAAAAAAAAAAAACACAAAAATATCTCAAGAATTTTCTTGTTAAATAACACCAGCAAAATCGTGGTTTGACACTATTAAACCAATACAAACTGAAAGAAAAAAGGTTTGCAATTTGTTATTTTGTTTCTTTTCTTTTCTTTTTGAGACTGGATCTCATGTTGTCCAGAGTGGCCTCAAATTCCTTTCTGTAGCTGCAACTGGCCTTTTAGTCTTGGTCCTCCTGCTTCTGCCTCTCAAATGCCAAGACCTTATGTCTGCAGCACCACACCTGATGTTCACTGCTGCCTTTTGAAATGAAGAGGATGCATAGTGAGATATGTTCCTTTTCTTAACACCAGATAGACATGAAAACACTAACTGGTTCAAGAATCTGCCACCATTCTTTTTCTGTTTTTTTTTTTTCTATGACTTCTAAAGCCCTCAGTGTCCTGCAGACTGGACTCTGTCTTATCTCAGAGACTGCTAAGCTAAATAAAATGCAAGACTGACAAAGCCATCAGTGTCTCTTGAAAGATATGAGGGAAAGAAGGCAAGGAGTTACATGGGTGGAGAGCCGGGGACACGGGGAAGGGGAAACTCATCAAAATATCTGAAAAAAAAAGCTTTATTCAATTAAAAAAATAAATACACATGCCACAAGTTCAAGGGAGAAACATATACCCTACTTGTCCCATTTGCAGGTACCAAGAGAATCTGATGACCAGTGTTGGGCAGAAGTCTGTTTACCATCTCAGCCAGAGGAAGGGCACCACGAGTGGCAACACAGAGTCACTTGGAGATAACTCAGGACTGCTGAAAGCAGCTTCTAGAAAACTGCACGACCCCAGATTTGAACACAAGCCCCCTCGTTTCCATGATAAACCTCACAGCCACTATCACCACCTAATCACAGGGCTGGCCCCTGTGAGAAAGCCTGTCCACCTTGAGATTGACCCCAGCCACCAGCCCCTTTTGCCAGTGCAAATTTGGGACAAACAGATTCTGAAACTTAAAGGGAATCTTTAAACTCCATTAAGTAGTACAGTTTCTTCTTAGGAATTTCTCTTGGGAAAAGATGTCTTCTGTTCAAATTGTGTGTTATGACAAGCATGCCAGAGCTGATGGGGACCTGTTCTGACTCATGGCATTGCTTAAATTGGATTAGGTGGAATGTGTGTGGGCATTTAAAGAAAAGCTCCTTAGGGCCCAGCCCTGTTATTTTCACTGATAGCCCTGAATTGTGACTGTCTTCCTCCAAGACACCATAACTCTTATTTTCATATTGAGTGTATCAGGAAATCTATGCAATACCTGGTTCATCACCGCTGCAATTAATCAACCACACACACATCAAAACTGGTTTATAGTCTGTATTAGTTACTTCTCTGTAGCTATAAATAAACACCATGACCAGGAGGGAGGGTTTATTTGGACTTACGGTTCCAGATGGATAAGAGTCCATCATTGTGGGAAGACATAGCATTGGGCAGCAGGCAGGGTGGCTGGAGCAGGAAGCTCAGAGCTCACACCCCTAGCCACAAGCAGAAAGCAGAAAGAGTGAGTGGCATGAGGCTTGAAATCCTAAAAATCTGCCTCCTGTAACGTACTTCCCCAGCAAGGCTGTGTGTGCCACCTAAACCTCCCCAAACAGCATCACCAACTAAAGACAGATTATTCAAAAACCCAAGGCTGTGAGAGAACATTTCTCACTCAAACCACCACCACATAGCGCTACTTTCTTCCCCCTTCAAATCTTGTCCATTAGGCCAAAATGCCAGGACTGCAACACCTTGCAAGCCTCCTCTTTCCAAGTTACCCTATTACCAACATAGTCACATCAAAGGCAAGCACCTCAACATGTGAAGTGGAGGTGGACTGCATGAATCCTTAATAGTCTAAGAACACAGCTGGGACTAGAAGTCAAGATAACTCTTCCTAAACAATGATTTCTCTGCTGTATTATCTTTTATTATCTTTATTGGTCCTCTTACAATCTTTGCCATCAGAACCAGAGTCCTGATAACTCTGGTTGCTGCTGTTATTCCTCAAACTTGATTCACAGTCCACATCTCTCTGAGAGCAGTGGCTCATGCTACATGGGACATTCTTGTTGCTTCTTACCACAGGTGAAAAAGAAATGCTCCTTAATATGATTTAGTGTATCCCATGAGTTCTTAGTCATGGATCTAATCCACCTCCTTAGTTTATATTCAGGGAAATTGGAGCTAGGACTAGGTTCAAAAGGTTTAACTAGCCCAACAAGCATATTTCAATGAAGAAGAATTTGCTTATTCTTACAAATAAAAACTTCAGCACTGTTGCCCATCTGCCCATCATTAAAACTAGGTGTAGGTAGGCCTTCAAATATCATTGGTTTTGTTCTCTATCAATCATGTATGTATGTATGTATGTATGTATGTATGTATGTATGTATGTACGTACGTATGTGTCTGTCTGTCTATCATCTCTCCCTCTGTTTTCTTCACTAAAAACCAGCTTTGTTATGACATCTGGCAGCTGCATGGGCCATTTCCACATCTGCATGCAGGCAGAAGACAAGGCCCTCTTCTCCAATTGATATATTGAAACTCTTAAGATTATATTGGATTGAACTTGGTCACTGTAATCAAGAGACTTGAGTATGCTCTGATTGGCCAAGCCTAAACTGTAAATTAGCTTTTTAAATGCAGCAATGACATCAAGCTTATCTGAATTCCAGGCAATGGTGGTAGAGGTAAAGTGGCTCTCTAAAGGAAAATCTGAATCTGTCATAAAACAGGAGAGCATATGCTGGGCAACGAAAACAGCAATGTCCATTGCCATCTGCGTCAGTCAGCTAATTGCTGGATCAACCAGCACACCATAGACAACTCACACAACAGAAATGTATCATTTCACAGTTTCAAAAGCTGGATATGCAGATCAAAGGGGCAGCATGAGTGTCTAGTGCAGATTTGCTCCTGGCTTGCAAATGGCTCCTTTTTAGTGTAATTTACTCTTTTCTTTGTGTGTGCTTTTTATCTTTTTTTTTTTTTTTTTTTTTTAGAACTTCACTAGGGATGGCGAGATAGCTCAGCAGTTAAGACAGTATGATGCTCTTGCAGAGGACCTGAGTTCAGTTCCTAGTGTTCTTGCTGGGCAGCTCACATCTAACTCTTACTCTAGGCTTCAGGGCGCCAACGCTCTCTTCTACCCCCCATGGGCACCAAGAGTTATACATACATGAACCCATAAATAAAAATAAAATCAGTCATTTTTATGAAAAAGTATGTCAGTCCACTCAAGAAGATCCCTGCCCTATGGCTCCATTTACCCTCAGTCAACTCTTTAAAGACTCTATTTCCAACACAGTCACATTAAAGGCGAGCGCCTCAACACGTAAAGTGGAGGTGGACTACATGAATCCTTAATAGTATAAGAACACAGCTGAGACTAGAAATCAAGATAACTTCCTAAACAGTGCTTTCTCTGCTGTATTACATTTTTTGGTCCTCTTACAATCTTTGCCTAGCCTCTTGTTGGAGCAAGACATCAGACATTGTTCAAATGAAGGACCCAGAACATGAACTAGCTTAGTGGAAGTTTTCTCAATTACAGCAGTGTTGACATTGGGTGAGATAATTCTTTCAATTGGAGCTGTGCTGTGTATTGTATGTAGGATGGAGGGATATTTAAGTGAGTCCCAACCCTCAGCCCACTGGATGCAACTACCATATTTTCATGCTCCCAACTAACTTCATATAATCAAATATGTCTCCAAACATTGCCAGACTCCTCTGGAACAGGGAGGAAAATCATTCCTGGTTCAAACCATTAGCCTGGTCAAGACATTTGAGAGGCTCCCTTCTCCATTGGCCAGTAGTTGTTCACAGTTTGATAGGTCTAGTTTTTCACCCTCTTAAGAAATTTCCCTGTACAGGATAAACCAGAATCTCGAGGACCTGCCACCAGAGACCATCAAGTAACATGTTTGAATACCAAGAAGCTGCATTTGTTTGAAGTCCTTGGAGACCCATGTTCATGGAACACCATTGGCCATTTTGCCACTAGCTTTTTTGTATGAGGAATATTTATTGAGTATATACTAAAACAAGGTTTTTTTCTAAAGTTCATTTCAAGTATCACTTCCTTCAAGGAGCCATATAGGTCAACTATATACAAGTAATATCATAAAATCTGATAACTATACGTGGAAAATTAAACCTAATTGATGGGCAGGAGAGACGGCCCAGAGGTTAGGGGCATGTACTGTTCAGTTCCCAGCAGCATAGTTGACCAGCTCATAGATGCCCTTAACTCCAGCCCCACAGGAACTGATGCCCTCTTCTGGCCTCCAAGAGCCCCTGCATCCATGTGAACATATACTAACACAGGTATACATGTAAATATATCATTTAAAATGGAAAACAAATGTTTTTGTTTTGTTTTGTTTTTTTGGTAAAAACCTAATTAAGAGTAATACGTGCCACAAGTGGGGATAAAATGGAAATAGAGTAGTTGGAGTTGAACTCAGGAAGCGAAACGCCTCTGAATAGGAGGTACTCAGAGGAGAAGGTGGAGAACAGCATGCATATAACTGAGGAAGGAAGTCATCCCTGTAAGTGTCCTAATAACAAGGAGGTAGCATGGCTGAAAGAGAGCAGTGGTGGGGAAGCTAGCATCTAGAGTTGTGAAAAAGCCCAGAGGTAACAAGAGAGCGGGCCATGTTGTGTAGGATTTTTATGTACTTCTAAGAGTAACCCACAGTGAACATGGCCTACATGAGAAGTCTTTGAGTGGAGGCATGGCGTGCTAGGATTGGTAGCTGCTGCTGGATTTAGACCATTACTTGGATGGGAATGACGAGAAAGGAGGGCTCCTTCGAAGGCCCTTTGAACCCGCAACAAGGAATTTGCTGGTGCCATTACTGAGCATATACGATCAGCAGAAAAGTCTGGCTAAGAATTGAGAAAAACTTCCTAAATAAGTTTTGTGGAATGTGGAGACCCACACCTAAAACAATTTTCAGGAGCAGGTGCTAACGGGGAGCTGAGGGAAAAGGGAAGCTCTAATTGGAGAGAGGAAATCAAGGAAGATTATTTTAAGGTGGTCAGAGAGTAACATTTTCCTGGAGCCGAGAACAAGCTGGCGTGGAGAGCATGCATGGTGGAGTTGAGGGAAGTGTTTTTTGGGCAGCAGAGACAGGATTAACTTTTGTCTTTAAAGAGAGGTATTATCCTTGGGAAGGCGCCTACACAGAACTCCTACAGCAACAAAAGAGGAGACAGCACACCTGTACTGGAGAGCTGATGGGTGAGTCAGGAGATGGGGCTGTATGGAAGTTCTCTTTCTATTGCTTTAATCCTTTCAGAGAAGAAGACAGAAGCGAGCCACTGTGAGTGCTGAGCTCTTAGCTGATGACTCTAAGATGATAATGTTCTTGGAGCGGGAATGGGACTTCAGGAAGCATGAGGAGAGTGCACTGGTCTAACAGTGTTGGGTAGTGTGGCTGCACACCAAAGTGTCAGATAGGAAAAGGAGGCTATGTTTCCTTCTGTGACTGTTCGGATGGAGTACAACAAGCTGGTGTCTTGAGCCCTGAACACTCTTTCAAGCAATGCATTTGAGGCTGAAGGAAAGATGTTGAGTCGCCGAGCTGGGCAGCCTAAGAAAATGATTAGGGACACGCCTGGGCAGCAAGAATTTCAAAACACCTGTAGCTTGATCTATATTTGATATCAATCTATTGGGAGAATTTTTTGCTCTGGATTGGAGGACCAGGCACGACCTCCCACATTGCTCCATCTGGGTTTCCAATAGAAAGAAAATCCCTCTACAGAGCCAATGAGTTTATTAGGCTTCCTTACAGAGGACCTCGTAAGGGATTATAGGTAGAAGCATGAATGACCCTAATGCAGGCCCCCTGTGTGGGCTGTGTGCAGCATAGATGATGCCTTCCACATGGCAGAGCCCCAATCCCCTAGTTTTCCCTAGCCTATGTAAGCTGTCCCATGGTGGGAGGAAGTAGTTGGATACTCAAGTGAGGGTCCCTTGACTTTCCCTTGTAAGAGAGAACACCAGCAGCAGTCAACAAGCCCCGCTTTGATGATCCTTGACAAAGAGACACAGCTGAACTCATGAAGATGGTGGTTGTTCGGCAGGAGGATGGTACTATACAACGCAATCTTAGGCTAGTGCTCCATTCTCTTAAAATTTGGCTTAGAAAAGCCCTCTGCTCTCTTTTAGCAACTTCTCACTCTTACACTACTAGAGTTTTCTTAATACGTTTTCTGTATGTGTGTGTCTTTGGAGAACAGCTACTGTTTGCACTAAGAGATATTCTAGCGTGAAGAAAGCAAGTTGGAGAAACCTGTGCTCAAAATATAGGATGCTTGTAATCATACTGTCAATATACATTGAATAATGCAAAGGTAAATAAATATTCCTCCAGCATAAAAAAAAACAAAAAAACAAAAAATCAGGTAGAAATGAGTTTTTCCAGAATTATAATTTTCAAAGAGGCCACAGCCAGCAGCCCCTCACTCCCTTTCATAAATGAGGACCCAACAGGATCAATTAAGCTCATTTGTTGACTTATCCTATTGAGATGCCTCCAGGCCTCTAGGAAGAAAAAAAAAACGAGCCCAGAATGCACTGCGCTTAAACAGAGAACCAGTGGAGAAAATAGATCAGCAAACCAAATTGGGTCTGACAAACATGCCTGGAGATTGGAAAGCCTTAATTTGGAAATCATACAAAACATGCTTTAGGAAGATAGGGAGAAGGCATACAGAAGCAGCCTTCCTGTGTACTCAGGGAGGAGCTTTAGGCAAGTGCCTTTCTTACCCTGGACTTTATCATGTATATGTCCGGATAAGCATTGTTTCCTTCAAAATAGTTGTCTCTGGGGCTTGGCAATTGCTCTGGTGATGTTTGCCTAAGCTGCTATCAGGACTCACTCAGGCATTTGCACCTGCCAGCTAAGCCCATCTCCTTCTGGGAGGATTTCTCTTTAATGAGATCCCACCAGTTGTTCCGAGTCAAAGCTAACAAGTAACGTGGCTGAAGAGATAGGAGACTGAGGGTTATTTTTTTTTTTTCTAAAGAAGTCTGTGGCATGTAAATTAAGTGTTAGGATGATTTGCCGAGTTGCCATGCTATGGAAAACAACTCAAAGAATGGCTCCATCTCTAGACTATAGGGTAGCCCCTTCACCTAGGCTTTTTTTTTTTTTTTTACTTATTATTTAAACTTTGTACAGAGAAAATTACAATTGATCTAATCCCACTACCTTTGATTTATATTTTTTCTATATTTTGAAGTTTTCCTTGTAGCCATGGAATTTGAAATATTGATATTTTTAATGAATTGTGCTATTTAGAAACGCATGCCATTGACCATAAAATGATCGTCCTTTGTCAAACCTAGAACTGCAAGCATCATTTTAACAGCTGTATGTTTTAGAGACGTCTTTAGCTTTATTCAGCAAGTCCTGTCCTGATGGCATATAAGTGGCATCCAATTTCCTCCTGTCATAAACAACACTACTGTTGCACGCAGATGTTCTCCACACTTCTGCCGCTCACACACAAGCCCGAGCTTGCTTTCCCCATAGCTTAGTCCTCCCTTGGTCTTTTTTTATCTTGAGTTAGCATGTTTTTCAAAAATGGCTAACTTGGGCTTTTTATGGTCCTCATTTTTTGAACCTCACAAAAAAAAAAAAAAAAAAAAAAAAAAAAAAAAAAAAAAAAAAAAAAAACGCCAAATAACAAATTAAAACACTGTACTTCTCAGCCAGCTTTGATGTGGGTGCTGGGACTCCTGTCACAATAGTCTCCTACTGTCCCAGAGATGACAAATTTTAAGTATTGCTTGTTGGCCTGCCATCCTGTGGGAACCAAGGGAGGACCCAATTGAACATTCAGCTCTGGGTGATGGTGTGATGTCTTGCTGATCCAAGTTCACAGATCTCAGCATTGCAGTTGCCCTGGACAGAACAGAGGGAACTGTCGAAATATTTTTTCACCCATCTTTGGCATGCAATAAACAGGAAGACTGGAGTCTGTGAAGATGAAGGTCATCAGAGAGATCATGGCCGTCTGTGACAGCATTTTGCTGAAGCTTGGACCCAGGGTCCTACCAACCAACAGTGGAGCCATGTAACCCAAAATTTGTATTCAGTGAACACCTTCCTCAGACTTTGTTGGCTTTATAATACCCAATTCACACCGGTGTGAAGTCTAGAAAATCACATAGATTTTCAACGCAGTCATTTTTCAGAGGTTGTGGTGGACACGGCAGGGAAATAGCAGTAGATTTACTGTGCTGCTGGTGGCCATGGTTGCCATGGCAGTGTGTAAGTGATGGTGTTTGCATGACTGTGGATCATTAACCACTGTAGAAAGTTTGTAGTGCTGGGGACTGGGCTTGCAGTGAGTGGAAACCAGTTCTGTTTTCTGGTGACAGCTGCTGCTACTGCTGCTGCTGGTGGCATATCCCTTAGAGTCATATCTGTCATTATGGTAGAATATAAGACACAGGGTTGCATTACCCATTGAGTTTTCATGCTGTGGATCGCCCTTAC
This sequence comes from Acomys percivali, assembly GCA_907169655.1. Classification (NCBI taxonomy): domain Eukaryota; kingdom Metazoa; phylum Chordata; class Mammalia; order Rodentia; family Muridae; genus Acomys; species Acomys percivali. The sequence goes on along the minus strand of OU015745.1, from coordinate 45,413,999 downwards.
TAAAGCTCTTAAGAATCTTGAAGCCCAGGCTCAATACAGGCTCCAGTCTGAAATAACACGTGTGTTTCTCTGAGGAAGTTCTCACACATTCAGCTGATCAGAGAAAACATTAGGTGTCTCCTCGCTCTCTCTCTCCGCCCCCCACTTCAAATCGCACACTCTGCCCCCTGACACCAGGGAGAGTCTGGCTGATGCTGTTGGAGTGGCTGCTGCTGCATCATGAGGTAAAGGTGACATTCTCAATGGTAACTTTGTAATCTCATTTTTCTATTTGCTTTCTTGACAAAGTGAGCTCCTTTGGCTAAGCATGCATGTCTTTAAATTTTTAACGGAGAAGAAAGAGAGGAATGTGTCTGTGTGCAGGCAGTCATTATCATCCTCATGAATATAACAAGTGGATCACAGTCAAGGTTATGTTTCCAAGCCTTGTGCAGTGCATGGATTTATTCATTGGCTCCTCACTGATTTAATGGGAATCATACTGACAAATTATCACATGTAACTCTTTTTTTTAAATTAAGGCTCTGATTTTCACAAAGGATACTTGAAATCAAATTAATATTTTTATGCCCATATTCAGATAACCATTCTGAGGGAGAAAATAATTACTTAAACTTACAAAGCCTACAGATCACCAAACTATCCCTTTGCTGAGAAATTCCTAGCGTGAGCTTTCTGCAATTCATCTGAAGGTCATCTTTAAAATTCAGCTTCCAATACAGTTTTCAGCAATGGCAATGCTTTGAGCAGGCCGTAAATGTTTATTTAATGTAGATTACAAGCCAGGATTGTCCTAGGAGTCTTCTCTTATGCTGGTAATCCATGACAGCAGTTCCAACTGGGAATGGTATGGCACTGGTGCCATTTGATTGTGTCTAATGACTTTGAGAGATATTGTGACTACAGAAAGGTGGCTCTGGCATTTACTGGATGAAGGGAAGATATACTTCTAAATGTTGTACCTTGCTTAGGACACACCCTTAGCACAGAATCACTTCCCCAACAATGTCTATAGTGCTAAGACTCCCATAGGACTTGTCCTAAGCCTGGCATAATTCCTGTCTTTCTTTTCATGCAGAGTCCCATTTATTAAACATCTACTCTGTGCCACTGACTCTTTAATAGCTGCTTAGGCTATCCATGGGAAAAACCACGATGACAGATCCTTGTGGCCCGTACTTACATAATGAGAGCTATGAAGGATGAAAAGGGGGAAGCATGTTGTTCTGAGTTGTCAATGCGATGAGCACAGATCAATTTCTCCATGGAGTATACATCTCAAATACCAAAGGTTTAATAAGATATTAAGCATGATTCCTACATCTGCTCAGTACAGGGAGGTAATTTATTCAGTACAGCTCTAAAATGAATTCCTGAAGGTGAAATATGAATAGCAGGAGAAGAGGATATGTAGCTTATTATTTTAAAATAATTCAATATTTTGCAGTGTTTTCATTTTACCCATTGTACGAAAAGCCCCCAATGAGTTCTCAAGGAATTCTAAGATGCTCCTTTCACCACCAACAACCAAGCTACCTCACCCCTGCCAGTAGACCACATGGAAGATGTGAGTAGGAAGTATGTAATTGCAATGCAAATTAAACAATCGTGGGCGTGGTACACATGCAAATGAGGAACCCAACCAGTCACCAATTTCCATTTTATGAACTGCCTACAGCTACAGTTCTCAGAACTGATGAAATGTTCAGACACTAATATGCTTTTTGTCATAGTAATGAGGTTTAAAAAAGTGGGAAGTGATACAAAGGCAACCTTTCATTACGAATTTCTTTCCGGCAGTTTGGCCAGGATTAGAAATGTTTTATTAAAAGACATGCAGTGAAAGTCTATGATTTGGAAAAGGTGGGTAAGTTTCCAAGGCAGACACAATCTCTCTCCCCTTCTTGTCCACTGTGGCACCCGAATGCCAGCTCTGTGCCAGTGGATGTCTTGGGGATCTAGTAGAACTGGTGAAAGAGAGCTTTACCCATTCAGCATTTTGTTAGTAATACTCATAAATGAGCAGGAAAACATGAATGGTATTAGGACTAATTCTTTACTGACTAAAATAAATGTTAACTTAGAGTGAAAAAATAGGAAAGAATACAGTGTGTGACTGATTACACAAAGCCGTCAAACAGAGATAAGCCGGTCTCTGTTCAGGGCCCTCTTATGTGAACCGAAGCAGGTGTTTCATTAAGAATGAAATGATATTAAAAATGGTAGTTCTTGGAGAGTTTTGAGTATCAGTAACCAATGTTTATTTCATTTATACATACCTCACCTAGCTGTCTATGTTGCTAATATTGGATCGTGTTGGCTAAAATCATCAGACAGGCATGTCTTCTTGATACGACAGTATGTAAGTTCTCACAGAATCCAAGCCACAATAAAAGACCTTGCTTTTCAACCACAGCAAGGAATGAGACCAGCTCCTTTTCCCAATCTTAGGAAGAAAATCCCTCGTTTCATCTTTCACATAGTGCTATTTCTGCACTTCGCTGTGTATATACAAGACTCCAAACCATCACTGAATAACTGTCAACTCAGACCCTATGAAGTCTTCGGAATTACCATTGAGGAACTAGGGCATAAGATGGTATTCCTAAGCAAAATGTGCAAAGCCTGCATACAGATGGAACATTGCTCTTTGAGAAGTGAGACATGCAGCAAATCAGAATCAAGTGAAAGGAAATGTCTTTGAAATAACAGTATTTGTGATTTATTCTCTTCCCCCATATTCCAAGCTAATTATCTCTGTTTGAGGTGAAAAACTAAAGAATACTTAATCTGTTTTTGAAGTTCATCCCCATCAAATTAGGCAGAATATATATGTGGCATTGTGCCAGCAGCTTGAGGACCCAGCAATTATTTTAAAAATTAATAGCAACTGCCTTTATAATATTTCACTTCCTGACAAACTTCAGCATTTGCCAGTACCTTGGAGGCTTATAATTGTCCCAACTCTGTGAGCAACCAGTTTTATGTGCCACCAAACCAGTTATCTCAATTAGGATCAGGAAAGGAAAATGGAAGCTTTGTCTTCATGGAGTAGCCTTTTAGTTTAAGTATGTAATGCATGTAAAATACCTTGCATATGTGGATAATAAGAAAGACATTAAATGATAGTGATTAAAAAATGGGTGCTGAAATGAGTTAAGCATGGAATGTAAGAGAAACTTTGTGCTTCTGTGTCATACTCAAGCAAGGCTTCAAGTCCTTTGGGTTCACTTTTATGATCAGTACTATGCGCATCTACCTCATGGGACAGTGTCAGGACTGAAGAAATGCTTGACAGGCAAAGAAGCAAGCTTTTGCTACCACTACTATTTTCTTTAAAAGTGTTTTTCTTCTAACAAAGATGGCAAAAGGGACTGGATAGATGGACACCTCAGTATCAGGACATGAAATGGGCGGCACACATTTGTTTATTTCAGCCTGTAAACTGTGGGTCATGGGAACTAGGAAGATGGTTCAGTAAGTCGAGTACTTGGCATGGGAACCAAGTGATCTAAGTCTCCAGAACCCATGTAAAAGCTAGAGAAAGTAGCTCAGAGACCTGAATCCCTGTGTTTTGAGAAGAAATTGTAAGAGGGGGCAGATGAATTCCCAGAAGCTTGTGTGCCAGCTAGCCTACTGCAAGCAGTGGTGACCAGCAAAAAGACTATCTCAAACTAGGTGGATAGTGAAACTTGACGTTGCCCTATGCCTTCCACATGTGAAATGCGGCAGCGCACACATGCCCACATTAAAACATATTAGCACGCACATGTCACACACACACACACACACACACACACACACACAGAGAGAGAGAGAGAGAGAGAGAGAGAGAGAGAGAGAGAGAGAGAGAGAGAGAGACATACACATACACGTACTTTTACCCACTGCCATAGATTAGTATAAACTCAGTGGTGTTCTTTAGAGTGTGGAAAAGTAGACAGCCATAGGAACTGAGGAAACTTGGGAGGGTCTGTGACTTTGACAAGGCACTGAGATGCTCATAGGCTAAGCCCAACCTTCTGAATCCTGCTGTGGGAGAGCTTCTGTGTGTGTGAGTCTCATAATGCAGGGCTTTTTTCCGTGTTTAGAGATCTTGAAATTAATGACTTTTCTCACGTAACTGAGTCATTTGTCATTCATGGGGGTTTAAAGTATAGCTGGCTAGCATCCAAATCTACAGTTTCTTTTTTTTTTTTTTTTTTTTTTTTTTTTTTTTTTCCATTTTTAAAAAACCAACTTTATTGTACATACATTTCCCAAAGACCACATATCAAAATATATTTGTAAAAAAAATTACTGGCTGTACCTAATTGAAAATATAAATACAATAAAATAACTTTCAACTATCAAAGTCAATATATATGGAACCCTTGTCACTAGGATTTTGGCCCATAATAGTTTTTTTTAGGACATCTGATTTACAAGCCTTTTATACCATTAGAAAAAGCAGATGTGTAGCTGCGGTGAGCCCTATGTCCTGATTTCTGCCTCAGCCTCTCAAGTTATGGGATACAGGCACTGCCACCACATCAAGTTTACAAGGCGGATTCCGAGTGGTGACAAGAGAATCTACAGTTTCTAAACAAACCAATTCAACCACAGGTCAAAAATTCTTGTGGATTATGGCTGAGAAATAACTCAGTGGGCAAAGTGCCTGCTGTGTGAGCAAGGGAAGTGGTATTCGAATCCCTAGCACTCACATAAAAGCTGGCATGGTATTGTCTGTCTATAACCCCAGTGCTGGGAGCACAGAGGTAGGTAGAAATGGGGGTACTTTGGGGGCTCTCTGGCAATGCAGCCAAGCTAAATCGGTGAGCTTGGGGTTCAGTGGGAGACCCTGTCAAACAATGTGATGGAGAGTTGATTGAAGAATACATCCATTGTCAAACTCTGGATGTCATGTGCACACATTCACTCATAAATACCCATACCCACGCCCACATGCAGATGCACACACACACACACATACAAATTTCCATACACAAATTACTTGTATAGGAAATGCATTTGTACCAAGACTGTACATACATGTCATAATTCCCTCAGCAACAGAGCATAGCAATTATATTGTATATTGTATATACAAGGAAAATTTACAGGTACTGTAAGTCCTCTAAAGACTGCTTAAAGGCTTCGAGAGGACTTTGTTATATGAAACTACCGTGCCCCTCTGTAAAAGAGATTTTAGGACTTTGGCCTCTATAGCATCCCGGAACTTTGGATATCAACAGCAGACTATGTGAATGATGTGTCTCTAGGCGATGCTGCCTCCTAAACGAACTCCACAAAACAGCTCTCCAGATTGCCTGAAAGCACTGCCAGATTCGCATCTGTAGAAAATAGAACTGGGCCCCACAGAGAGCCATCTCCCGAGAAAGAGGTAGAAGTTGAGGGGCTCATCTAAAAACAACTCTGTCCCTGTATCTACCCCTATTCATAAACACCTGCTCTTTGGCCCCATGAGTCTGAAAAAGCAAGCCCCATCCACAAGGCCTCTGTGCTTATCGTTGTTTTATGGATGTTATAGATGTTTTAAATGTCTATTTCTCTTCCAATTGAGTATACAGGTGTTAGACACAACTTTTATATGAGCTGATCTCAGAATACTAAAACAGAAATGGCTAACCAAATTCTATAGCCCTATAGAATTATATTCTAGTTCTCTTCCACTGAGAATAAACCATAGCTACATGTAGGTTATTTTTATCATTATTCTAAATCAGTAAATCTGATAGAAAAAAAGTACAAATACATGATATATAACTTACTGTGATTACTGGTGAGAAGAAAAAATATTCAACCACTGGATTAGATGAAAACTGCTGTTCAGTCAAACTTCAAGAAAAGGCAAGAAAGTGCCTTCTAATTTACACTTACTCTGAGATCCTATTCATCTACTCTGCCTTCTAAGAATTAGTTTTATCATAAAAAAAATAAAAACATAAAGATAATCTCCTAAGAGCTTTTTAATCATTGAAACCAAACAATGATTGTCCACAGACAGGTCACCATCACCTCTTCTCCACCAACAGTTCAATTTGACTTATGTACTGGAAACCACACTGATGTTTCACATATCACGTATCAAAAGCTGGACAGGTGGCTTAGCCACCAATAACTCTGGTTGCTCTTGCAGATGATGTGGGTTCCAGACCTAGCGCCAACATGGAGGCTCACTACCATCTGCAACTCCAGTCCCAAGGCATCTGATGTTCTTCTGCCCTTATGTGTCTGAAGCAACAGACACATAAAGGCAAAACACCAATAGGCCTAAAATAAAGGGCTTTTCTTCAAAGAGTTTACTTTCACATTCGGTTGCAATCACACTAATAGTTGTTTAAAATTATCACTTATTTCCATGTTAGCTTTTTCTTAAGTCATAAGCTAGGAGGTTTTACTTTCATGTATACATACACAAATATATGATGTGCATGTGTGTGTATCTGTGTAAGTGCATATATGTATATGTAATGACATTAATGAAAAGAGAGGCGATAAATTTGAAAGAAAGCAAAAACAGGCAGATGGGGAAATTTAGGGGGAAGAAAAGGAATGGGGAAATGGTGTGATTAAATTGTAATCTCAAAAATAAAAGGGAAAAGTCCATTCTGTTTAAAAACAGTCCCTCCATGAGAGCACTTAACTATCTTCATTAACTTTTCTTTGGGACTTTCTAAGGAGAGAAGAATATCATTCCCTGTTTACTTTGTTACATAATTTGCCCCAGAAATTCTTATTTTTCAGAAATCCCTAGAATGTGGGTATTTTTCAGTCTTTTTCCTGATACATATATTGATTTTTGTGCCCAAATTCTGAGCATATTTAGCTGGGTGACTATTTCAGGAATGATAACTTCACTGTATTTTTCTCACCAGGTCATGATCATCCGTAATACCAAACATTATTATACAGAGTGTTTGTTACAAATGCCACATTGTCCATTGATGAATTGTCAGAAAACACAAGACAAAAAAATTAAACATTAGAGTCATGTGATTTTTCTCAGCTTCAGGTGTTTGTTCTGTTTGGGAATGTCGTCTTCTAGGCTTTGTATACATTATGTGATCACCTGTGTAATGCTCATGTTGTTTCTTTAGTGGGACTTTTTTCTAATTTTTATGTGTGTTGGACTGTGTGCATATATGTACATACCAATGTACATGTATGGTGATCAGGAGACAACCTCAAATGTGGGTCCTCTTATTTTGACCTTGTATGAAAGGGTTCTCTTGCCCTTCACTGTATACCCAAGACTAGCTGGCCCACAAATTCTGAAGTCTTCTCTTGTCTCTCACTCCCATCTAACCGTAGAGCACTGGGATTATTAACATGTGCTACTACATACAGCTTCATGTGGATTCTGGGCATTTGAATTAAGATATTCTAGCTTGCACAGCAAGTGGGCATCTCCCAGCCCCTGTAGGTTACTGTAATGCTGTGCTCAGGTACTAGGTACAGAGGACTTGGTAGCAGCTTTACTCACTCCACATGGGAAGAAGGCTTTATCTGTACATGGAATTAATTCATTACTGTCATATCTTTAAATTAATCTAAGTACATCAAAGTTCTAGATATTAGCAGTTTTTATTCCCTCCTCTAATATCAGTTACTGTTGTAAGTTATTATTGGATTTTCTACTTTAGTCACAGTGCTACAAAATGTACATGTATGTGTGCGTGTGCATGTGTGTGTATGCATATGTTAGTAAATGTATATTCCTTAATATATATATGCATTCCTAGATCAACTCTGTATTTAGAATCTTCATATCTTCACAGTCATGATCTCAAGAGATAGTGTGTCAATGTACACACTACCAGAATGCCCATTTGTGAAAATGCATACTTCCCACTCCTCTCTTTTCAACATGATTGTCAGGATTAACCTTTGTATATTGGACAGGACAACACACTTATCATTTAATTTGTATTAGTTTACCATTAGTGATCATATATGTATCTTCTATGGGTAGTTTTCTGTATATAATATAGAAAATATACTGCAAATTAGATCCAAGAACCTATTCATTTTATTAGTACAAGCTGGTACCTTTTGACACATATCTTTCAACTTCCCACTCACAGGTCCTGATTTCCACTCCTTGACTCTCTGTTTCTGGATTTGGACTTTATGGATTCTGCAGGTAGGTGAGACCATCAGTTATTTGCATTCATATATCTGACTTATTTCCCTCAACATAAGGACCTTCAAGTTCACATATATAGTAGTAATATGCAACAGGATATTTTCCTTTTTATGACCAAAAATGTTCCATTCTATGTACATGCATATGTGTATGTATATAATATATCAAATATATCACATTTTCTTTTCAATTCATCAATAGATATTTGGTTTTCTCACATTCAGATTACTGTTAATAATGTGCCATTGAACATGGAGATACAAACTTGCATTTCACATGTGTTGATGCTATATATTCAACTGTCCTTTCATGAGCCATTTAATGTGCTGCTGAGTTCATCTTTGAGTATTTTGTTGAGCACTTCTACATCTATTAATGTGCTCATCAAGGATACTTTTCTTGTATAGAGTCTTTCTGGCTTTTTCAGGGGGAATATATGTTCCTGAAAATTAAAGCTGCACAATTTCCTTCCTCTTCAACTGTTTGGAGAAGTATGGTGTTAATTCTTCTTTTACTGCTTGGTTTAAGGAATGAATCAATAAAGTTACATGGCATAAAATCAACATCCATAAATTATCTTTCAAAGAAATTAGAAAATAATTGCATAATGCATCAAAAATGTTTTGTTGTTGTTGTGTGTGTGTGTGTGTTTGGTTTTTGGGGTTTTTTTGTTTGTTTGTTTTTTGTGTTTTTGTTTTTTGTTTTTTGAGACAGGGTTTCTCTGTGTAGCCTTGGCTGTCCGGACTTGCTTTGTAGAACAGGCTGGCCTTAAACTCACAATGATCCACCTGCCTCTGCTTCCCTGAGTGTTGGGATTAAGGAGAATAAAACATTTTTAATAAGTTTAATCATGGAGGTAAAAATCTAATCAATCTGAATTGTTACAATGTGGTATACAATGTGACTACACATTGTATGTGTAATTAACATAAAATGTGAATGCTAATTAATAATATTGAAAAGAATACACAATTGAAAACTATCTCATGTTTATAGAATAAGATAATTAGTATTATGAAAATGTCTAACCATACTGTTCAAGCAATCCAGACATTCCATGCAATTACATTAAATGTAATCCCTATCAGATTCCAGTGATATTTCTCACAGTAGCAAGGAAAAATACCCTAAAAATCTTGTGAAACTAGGACATAGTAAATGCCCCAAAAGCTAAAGCAATTTAAGGAATATCAAATAATTTGGGACCATTACATTACCTGATCTCAAACTATATGACAAAGCTGTAGTAATTGGACTTGTATGCCACTGGTATAAAAGAAAGTCCAAGAAAACAGGAGGAAGAGCCTGGACACGATCCAGCATTCACACGGCCAGCGCTGCTTTGATAAACCCATTAAGAATATTCACTGGGATAGAACAATTTCTTGAGTGGAAGGTGCTGGAACCATAAAAAGCCATAGGCGGAAAGCGAGGGAGGGACAGAAGGAAAAATTCCCCTGGCACGGACAACAAAAGTGAAAATAAATAAAAGATTGAAAACAATGATCAAACTATTGAGCTTCAAACACCAAGCTATGAAAGGTTAAGTTCTATGAGTAAGAACTTGACGTAGGCAGAGTCCTAAAAAGGGGACCAAGCACAGGATACTTGGTCCTCAGGCAGGTTTGGGGGCAGAGGAGTTGATGGTGAGAGTTGGGGGATCCAGGGCCTGGACTGCAGGGGTGGGTGGAGCAATCTGGCTAACCTTTTGTCAATGTTCCTAGTTCTTTCTAGGAGTAGTTCATTTCTTTGATTTTTCTCTCTTATTTTATCTTCTATCATCCATCTCTTTTTACTCCCTTCTTTCTGCCAGCTTCAGATGTAGTTTTCAATTTTTATCCTAGTCCCTTAAGATTTGCAGTTAACAATAACCCCATGATAGTGTCTTCTTGAAAATATGCAGTTTTCAACTATACTGTCTTAGTTAGGGTCTCCATGTCTGTGAAGAAACACCACGACCAAGACAGCTATTTTAAAAGCAAACATTTAATTGAGGCTGGCTTACAGTTTCAGAAGTTTAGTGCATTATCATCATGGCAGGAAGCATGGCAGCATGTGGGTAGACATGGTGCTGAAGGAGCTGAGTGTTCTATATCTTGATCTGAAAGCAGCCAGGAGAAGACTGGATTCCACACTAGTGTCTTCCATATACTGGGCAGAGCCTGAGCATGAGAGACTGTTAAAGCCCACCCCAACAGTGGCACACTTCCTCCAACAAGGCCATACCTACCCCAACAAGGCCACACCTACCCCAACAAGGCCATAACTCCTAATAGTGCCACTCCCTATTGGCCAAGCATTAAAGCACCTGAGCCTATGGGAGCCAAGCCCACTCAAACTATCACACCTAGTTAATTCATTCTTTTGCAGTATCATATCTCAATGACTTGTTTTCATTTTAATTCATCACTAGGCATTTTCAACTCATTAATTAAAACCAGATTTTTTTTTATGACACCCTTTCTCAAGTTAAAAGAATTCTCTTCAGTAAAGAACGGAAAGAATGAGAAATGAATTAATGTACTGACTAGGCCTTGGGTTAAGTTCAGAAATACTTCTGCATTTATCTAGATAATCATTTGGCCTTTTCTAGCTAGTTACATTGATTTTTAAATGTTAATCCAACTGTGAATTCCTGAGACAAATACAATTGGACTATTATATATTACTATTTTATATATATCTGGGTTTGATTTAATAATATTTTCTCAGCTATTTGGTAGTCTTTGTCTTAAGTAATTCTCAAATGTACATTTCTTTTTTTTTTATGCTTTACAGGATTTTGGTATAAGGACGATGATAAGAAAAATAAGTTGGGAAGTGTCCATCTTTTCTTTATCTTCTAATTGTATCTGTGTATAGCTACTGTTATTTCCTCTTGTTTGCTTGGTAACTCAGAACAGTAAATATGGGCCTTAAGCACTGGACAGTGGTGGTGCATGCCTTTAATCCCAGCATTCCAGAGGCAGAGGCAGAAATTGTGAGTTTAAGGCCAGTCTGATCTACATAGTAAGTTCCAGGACAGCCAGGACTACACAAAAACAAACAAACAAACAAACAAACAAACAAAACAAAACAAAACAAAAATCCTATCTTGAAAAAACAAAAATAAAAAGTACCTGAAACATCTTTATGAAAAAGCTTCCTAGTGCAGAGGGGGGGGGGGGGGGGGGGGGGGGGAGAATGTGCAATTGCTTTTACAGTTTGCTTTGGTAATTTGCATCTGTCAAAACTTTTGTCCATGGTATTAAACTTACTACGATAAAGTTATTAAACATTGTTTCATCATTCTTAATACAGGGTTTAGAATGATGTCTTCTCTTTACTCCCTCTGTAACTCTGGCTGCCTGTCTTCACATTCAGTCTGAAGTTTACATTTATTGTTTTTCTTGTAAAATTTATCTGGTTTCATTGATTTCCCCCATATCATCCTTTGTTCTCCTCTGCCATTGTGTCTCCTTTCACTTTAATTACTTTCTGTGTTTTGAAGAATGAAAGCTCAGGTAACTGTCCTAGTTTCTTTTCCTGCTGCTGTGATGAAATGCCCTGATAAAAGCAACTTAGAATTTATTCATATTTCAAGATGCAGTCCGTCATGGTGAGAAGTCAAAGAGGTAGGCTCACTTGAGACAGCTGCTGATATCATGCCCACAGCCAGGAAACAGCAAGCAATGCCCCCTGCTACTCCATGCCCATCCTCCACTTACACAGTCCAGGATGCCAACAAGGGAAAGATGCCACCACGGTCAAGGTGAACAAGATACTTCCTCAAAGTCATGCCAAGAGCCTCAACTTCAAGATTGTCCCAGATTTTGCTAAGACAACAACCAATACACGCTATCACGAAGACATCACACTTCACCTGATGGTCCAAACCAAAGTGTTGGGATGACTAATGTGAACACTTTCTAGGACTTAGATTTCACCCAGGAGCCTTACTGGTTCACTGAGGACTTGGAT
>OU015745.1:45370051-45387878 GCA_907169655.1 Acomys percivali | reverse complement strand
AGAGAGAGAGAGAGAGAGAGAGAGAGAGAGAGAGAGAGAGAGAGAGAATTTTCAAACCCTTAGCCTCAGTTTCTTCATTGTTAAAATGGGAATCATTTTAGTCTTGGCCACCAGCATTGCTTGTGAGCAGTAAATGAACTAACATTTGTCAAGCCCTCAGCACAGTGCCTGGTAATTGATAAGCTTGCAATGACCACTAACTGCTATTATCTTCTTATCCTGCTCTCCAGACACAGCCAAAGTTCAATAAATACTTGTTGTTGTAACACAGTTGAAGGCTGAAGGCTTGGGAAACTGTCCAGGTTTCATCCCAAAAGGGGCTCCAGAACCGAAGCAAATAAGCTTAGTGCTGTTGTCACTAAGCGACGGCGGGGCCATCATTTCTGAGTCTGTTAAGCTGAGATAACCTCACCCTCCACTTCTTCCTCCCTGAGGAAATGTGTGGCAGCATTTGAGGCCCATGGAAGAAATGTGCCATGGGATAATAACATCGTGATAAACACTGCACATCCATGTCTCTCGTTTCCTCCCAGGGCGTGATGGTATGCAGACAGCTCTAACCTGTCCCCATTGCAGAACTCTTCCCAGCAAGCTGTCACCCCACTACTCCCTTCACTTAGTCTCTGCTGCAGACTTCAGACCAGGAACAGCCAGTCACCAATTTGCCCCACCTTCTGGTTGTCACACTCACAGGCAAGCATGGCGTCATAGCCCTGCCCTGCACCTCTGACATCTCAGAAGTACTCTTGGCATCTTGACAGCTCAGTACCTGCCATACACTTCCCAACACAGGGGTCTCATGCATTCTAGACAAGTCCAATAGATCTTAGGGTGCTCTTTTATAGTTTACTTACAGAGCTGTACTCTGAACACAGATGTGACGACTCATTGGAACACAAGGATCGAGTCAGTTTTGGTTCAGGATGAGCAAATTATTTTGTCTTGAGTCTGTTATACGTCAAATGTCCTTATTCAAGTTTCAGTGACGTGGACCCTGTAAAGATAATGTGGGAATATTTTTCATATCTGTTTCAGAAATATACTTGAAAGAAGGAGAGATTCTCCCCTATTGGGAATAAATTCATCATAGTTGATAGATTACAAACCTTGAGTATGTGCAAAGTTTGTAATGTGAAGTTACTTGCTCAAATTATGCAGAGGAAATGGCCTGAAAGAACACAAAGGGGTGATATTTACTAAAGCCATCTTGTTAATGAGTCACTTGCTGCAGTGTATTCCTGTGGATGGGATTGGGGTGTGGGCAAATGCAGCCCAGCCTATGTCTGCTATTGTAAATAAGGCTTCACTGGGTTTTACTCCACCCCTTTCATTTACACTTTAGTGGAGTTGAATGTGTTGACAGAGATCACATGGTTCACAGAGCCTAAACATTTATTATGTGGCCCTTTACCTAGATTCTATTTCTGAACCCTATATAGAACGTTAGTTGTTAAATTGCCTTTTTAAAGACAACTGGGTGCAAAATTTACTGGGAATACTGCTGCAGTTATTTAAGACACAATGGAATTAATTAAGGTTGAAGCATTTCAAGCAAGAAGAATGCACCAACCAATGGGGTGGGAAAATTCATCCTGCCTAAACTGATAAAATTGAAAGACCTGGATTATTCAGCCCTAAAAACTAGAACTATCAGTACCCCCACTACTAATAATAGGGCAGTTAGACATAAGATAAATAAGACAACAGGAGCCCTGGACATCACTGTGAGCCAGCTAATCAAGCAGAGCAGTAGAACAGGCCATCCCATGAAAATAAAACACACATTCTTCCGAAGCCTTCAGAGGACATTGTCCACATAAGACCCTGTATGGGTAGACAAAATAGACTTTAGAAAACCATAATCTCTGACAGTGGGTTCCCCAAACACTATGGAAAGAAATTAGAAATCGTTGTGTTCACAGATATTGTGGACGTTGAACAATATATGCTGAAATAACCAAAAAGCCAAAAAAAAAAAAAGAAAATCACAAGGGAAATTAGAGAAATATTTTAAGGCAAATGAGAGAAATTAAAAAAAAAAAAAACACAGCTTCAAAAACTCAGGGGGTTCGACTACTGCAATGCTTACTGGGAAATTTGAAGGTTATATCTGTAAATAACCATTAGAAAGAAATCACAAGTGAATCATCTCACCCCTTAAATTGCTCCAATAAAAAAAAGACTAAACCATGCCAACATGCAGCAAGAGAAATAATGATTAGACCTAAAATAAATGAAAGTAGAAAATACAGAAAATCAACAAAGTTAAAAGATCAACCGTGAGAAACCAGCCTACATCTGTATCCAAAGGCAGCAGGGAATAAGGCGATGGGTCTTACTACATAAGAATAATGACTTCATACTTATTACATATACATGTTAATAAATAGAGTAGATGGGGAAACTTGGAAGCAGACTTATGCACATTGGACAAACTGATTTTTGGCAGTAAGGCAAAAGCAAGTCCATCAAGGTCTTCAGCAAATGGTACCAAAGCAATAAGATATTCATAGGCAAAAGCTCAGCTTTTGTCCTGTATCTTATACAGGTGGATGTTAAATGTACATTTTAAATCTATAAGATGTACACAATGGATGAAACATTCAGGACTTAAGACTTTTGAAAAAGTTAGACATCACATAAAAACATGGTGTGCCAAAGAAAACCAAATGAGACCCCACTAAAATGGAAGGCTCTGTAGAACAGCCACATAAGACGAAAGCAGCTAGCTGCTTGGCAAACAAGATGGGCAAACGCTTTCAGGATTCAAATATGGAGCATATGAGCAGATTTCAAAATTCATCATGGGCAGATCTTTGTAGAGAAAGAAAAGTTATATATCTTAAACTACACACAAAAAAAGAAATCATAAGTTTTTCAAGTAAACGGATGGAACTAGAAGATATCATACTGAGTGGGACCCAGGAAGACAAACACGTCATGTTCTCTCTCATTGGAGGTTCCTAGCTCCAAATTTTCAGGTGTGAATTCATCTCCTGAAGTAACTACAAAAGCCAGGAAAGCAAAATGGGATCATTGCCAGGACTCAGGGAGGTGGGGGTGACTAGGAGCCATATAGAAGGGAGTGTCAGGATACAAGTCATGTGACCAAGAAAATGGGTAAAGTGGGAATCATTAGGGAAGAAAAGGGGATGGGTAAAGTAAAAATAGAAAAAAGCACAAGAAGCCATACTCTTAACTATTTACCTAAAAAGAAGAACTCTGTAGTGCACATAATTCTGTATATAAATATAAGTTCCTGATTTTGATACTGTGTTAGATTTACGTAAAATGCAGTCAGTGAATGATCTGGGCACAATGCCCAAGGGATCAGTCTGTCAATACTTTCTTTGCAACATTCTATAGTTATTTCAAAATTTAAAATTAAAAATAAATCCAAGCAGAAGCCATATACTCTGGCAGGGAATGATTTCAAGCATAACTAAATATTCTTTGTGGTGAGCAAGTCTCACTATGTTTTAAACATCTGCCTGTTCTTCAACACTGAGACCCAATGGATAAAGGGTGTATCTCCTTCAGTATTTGGGGGCTCTCTGAGCAAAGATATTTCAGATATGATTGGAGGACAAACACTGAGGGGAGATTGAAGTTGACGAGCGGCAGTATCATAGCCTCCCCTTAGGTGGACAGCACTTGATCTTGTTCAATGTATCTGATTCATCAAACATCTTTACCTGCTGATCTCAACAGCTGTGCCTGAGATCAGAGGGAAATTAAGGGGGAATGCAGCTCTTTCGCTTCATGATTCTTCCTATTTTTAACCCATGAGGCAGGAGGCTGGCTGTATTGCTTCCACATGTTCCTTGAAAGATTAAAACAGGACTCAAACGCTGCATATGATCAAGTGCTTAATCATGTCATCAGGCGTTTTTCCTCAACAAAGACTTTCCTTTGATTGAGTAAATCCACAATTAGGTACCCCCACAGGGATGCGGCAAAACAGTTTGGTGTTAAAATTTGTCCTTTTCATATCTGTAGTTAATTTTAAACACAGTCATTGAATTTGATTTGAGACGGCTGAGGAGAAAGTATAAGTCGGTGAAGCGCTTGTCTCACAAATGTGAGGGCCTACATGTAGACCACCCTTTTAACCATGATTTTTTGAGATAACTTGGTATCCAGCCAATTTTTGGAAGGTGTTTATCAGATGCAGGAGTTCTCTGGTAGAATTTTGCGGGTCCCTCCTGTATACTACCATATCATCCACAGTGATAATTTGCCTTCTTCCTTTCCAATTATACCCCCTTGATCTTTAGTTGTTATAGTGATTTAGCTAGAATGTCAAGTGCTATACTGAATAAATATGGAGAAAGTGGGCAGCCTAATCTTGTCCCTGATTTCAGTGGAATTGCTTTAATTTTTTCTCCATTTAATTTGATCTTGGCTATCATCTTGTTATTATGTTTAGGTATGTGCCTTGTATCCCTGATCTCTCCAAGGCATTTTTCAAAGGCCTTTTTCAGTATCTAATGAGATGATCATGTGATTTTTTTTCTTTCAGTTTGTTTATTATGGTAGACAACATTGATGGATTTTCATATATAGAACCATCCCTGCATCCCTGGGATGAAGGATACCTGAACATATTGGATAATAGTTTTGATGTGTTCTTGGATTCAGTTTGTGAGTATTATATTGAATATTTTTGCATCAATGTTCATAAGGAAAATTGGTCTGAAATTCTTGTTCTTGGTTGAGTCTTCATGTGGTTTAGGTTTCCAGGTGACTGTGGTTCCATAAAATGATTTTGGCAATGTTCCTTCTGTTTCTGTTTTGTGGAATAGTTTGAAAAATGTTGACATTAGCTCTTCTTTGAAAGTCGGGTAGTGTTCTAAGCTAGAACCATTTGTCCCTGGACTTTTTTTTGGGGGGGGGGTGAGTTAATGACTGTTTTTATTTCTGTAGGGATTATAGTCTATTTAAATTGCTTACCTGATCTTCATTTAATGTTAGTAAGCGGTATTTATCAAGAAATTTTTCCATTTCATTTTGATCTTCCAGTTTTGTGGATTACAGGCTTTTGTAGACTTCTGCTGGATAAAGTTGAAGTCTGGCATCGGTAGATGGCCATTTGTGCTCAGTCTATGAAGGTAGATTCCCTTTTTTCAGCAGAATTCTCACTCTACCTGATCTGGTGACCAGAGATCTCCTTAGGAGCATAACGTAGCCCTCAGGAAAGATTACAGGCCTGACCCTTTCCTGATAAATTAGCAAACACCTGGGAATTTCTGGAGTACCCCACCCTATGCTAAGGAGATCCTAGCCTTAAGCAAATAAATGACCTTTAACTGTTAGAAGTTCTTCCCCCACCCATAGGATCATTAGGTACTGTGCTTTCCTTCTTGTGGTAGGATGCTATGCTACTGCATGTAAAATAAAGGAGGTAGTGTATTACCGCATGTAGATTAAGTATCCTGGCATCCCTACTCCCATTGAACCAGACAACACCTTCCCCACTGCCCAAGGTTTATAAATAAAGGGTGGCTGCTATGCCTCTCTCTCTCTCTCTCTCTCTCTCTCTCTCTCTCTCTCTCTCTCTCTCTCTCTCTCTCTTTCTCTCTCTCTCACACACACACACACACACACACACACACACACATACCGTTCCTCCACCATGACCATCTAAGACTCCATTTATGCTAGGGAAAAGCCGCTGCTGAATGCCTGGTGGTCAGGCAATGACGGCGGAACTGCCTCGGCAGCCACTGGAGCCTGCTACCCCACTACTTCTAGCTTGGTGCTGACCACTGGTGAAACACCGGCC
This sequence comes from Acomys percivali, assembly GCA_907169655.1. Classification (NCBI taxonomy): domain Eukaryota; kingdom Metazoa; phylum Chordata; class Mammalia; order Rodentia; family Muridae; genus Acomys; species Acomys percivali. Next base: position 45,382,093 of record OU015745.1, on the reverse strand, counting down.
CAGGCCTTTGTGTCACCTGACCTGCCTTCTGGCTGGTCTTGGGCTTTTGCACCCTTCCTTTGCTGTGCTCAGCACAGCACAGGGAGCTGTAACACTTTGGTATTATCATAGGCTCATGGAGCTCATGGACTCTCTACTGCCATGTAATACCAGAGATTTCATTCTGCAAGAGCTAAACTGTTACACTGGTGGAAAATCATTTCCACTTCCCCAGGTTAGACTGGGAGCCTAACCTAGGGTATGGGCCTCGGGCCTCACCCTGAACCCTCTAAGCTGCTCCTGTGTGAGAAATAGAACCTTTGATCTCATGATTCTTTTGTTCTCACCCAGAAGCAAGCAGCACCTGGAGCAGCTCACCAGACATGGAAGCTAGACCACCACCAGATGCAGAACTACAAACTTTGAAGTAGGACCTAATGATTTTTTAAAATTTTCTCAACGTCTGTTGTTATGTCTCCCTTTTCATTTCTGATTTTGTTACTTTGGATATGTCTCCTTAGTTAGTTTATGCAAAGGTTTATCTATCTTGTTGATTTCCTGAAAGAACCAGCTCTTGGTTTCCTTGATTCTTTGTATTTTTTTTTTCTAAATTGTCGAATACAACCCAGAGACTGATAATTCCCTGCTATCTACTTCTCTTGGGTGTGTTTACTTTTTTTTGTTCTAGAACTTTCAGGTATGATGTTGAGTTGCTAGTATATGATCGCTCCAATTTCATTATGAAAGCACTTAGCGCTATGAACTTTCCTCTTAGCACATATTTCATTGTATCCCATAAGCTTGGGTATGTTGTGCCTTCATTTTCATTGAATTCTAGAAAGTCTTTAATTTCTTTATTTCTTTCCTGACCTAGTGGTTATTGAGTAGAGAATTACTCACTTTCCATGAGTTTGTAGGCTTTCTGTTGTTTTTGTTGTTGTTGAGGTCCAGCTCTAACCCATGGTTTTCTGATGAGATACAATGGATTATTTCAATTTTCTTGAATCTGTTGAAGATTGCTTTGTAAATTAATATATGGTCAATTTTGGAGAAGATTCTGAGAGGTACTGAGAAGAAGTTATAATATTTTGTGTTTGGGTGAAATGTTCTGTAAGTGTGTTAGGTCCATTTGATTCATAATGTGTTACTTTCATTATTTCTCTCTTTAGTTTCTGTCTAGATGACCTATCCATTGGTTGAGCATGAAGTATTAAAATCTTGCACTACTAATGTGTGGGGTTTGATGTGTGATTTAAACTGTAGCAATGTCTCTTTTAAGGCTGTGGGTGCCTTTCATTTGGTGCATAGATGTTCAGAATTGAGACATCATCTTAGTAGATATTTCCTTTGATGAGTATGAAATTTCCTTCCCCATCTCTTTTGATTATTTTTGGTTAAAAGTCTATTTTGTTGGATATTAGAGTGGCTATTCCAGCTTAGGTCCATTTGCTTGGAAAACCTTTTTTCCAGCCCTTTACTCTGAGGTATTGTCTATCTTTGGTGCCTGCGGTATGTTTCTTGTATGCAGCAGAATGATGGGTCCTGTTTTTGCATCCATTTCTTAGCCTGTGTCTTTTTATCAGGGAATTGAGTTCACTGATATTGAGAGATATTAATGATCAATGATAGTTAATTCATGTTATATTTATGTTACTGGTGGTTGTGTGCATGCACACGTGTGTGTGTCTGTTTGTGTGTCTGTATCTGTGTGGATTTGCTAGTGTGAAATTATTTATTTCCTGTGTTTTCTTGGGTGCAGTCTAACCTCCTTCTGTGCGAGTTTTCCTTCTAGAATTTTCTGTAGGGCTGGATCTGTGGATAGTGTTTAAATTTGGTTTTGTCATGGAATATCTTCTTTTCTCCATCTATGCTGATTAAAAGCTTTGCTGAGTATAGTAGTGTTTGCTCAATCTGTGGTCTCTAAGAGACCACAAGACATCTTCCCAGACCCTTCTGTCTTTTAGAGTCTCTGTTGAGAAGTTGAGTGTAATTCTAATAGGTCTGCCTTTATATGTTACTTGGCCTTTTTCCCTTGCAGCTTTTAATATTCTTTTTTTGTTCTATGTATTGAATATTTTGATTAGTATGTTGCACAAGGACTTTCTTGTTTAACCTATTTGTTATTTTGTAAGCTTCTTGTAAGTTTATAGGCCTCTCTTTCTTTAGGTTATGAAATTTTCTTCTTTGATTTTGTTGAAAATCTTTTCTGGACCATACAGCTTGGAGTATTCCCCTTCTTCAATTCCTTTTTTTTTTATTAATTTATTCATATTACATCTCAATTGTTAGCCCATCCCTTGTATCCTCCCATTCCTCCCTCCCTCCCGCTTCCCCCCCTACTCCCCTCCCCTATGTCTGTGACTGAGGGGGACCTCCTCCCCCTGTATATGCTCATAGGGTATCGAGTCTCTTCTTGGTGACCTATTATCCTTCCCCTGAGTGCCACCAGGCCTCCCCATCCAAGGGACATGGTCCAATATGGGGCACCAGAGTTTGTGTGAACATCAGTCAGATCTCCTTCTCCACTTAACGGTAGAGAATGTCCTGTCCATCAGCTAGTCTGGGTAGGGGTTCGAAGTTTACTTCCTATATTTTCCTTGGCTGGTGCCATAGTTTGAGGAGGACCCCAGGGCCCAGACCTGCCTGTAGTTTTCCAGGACCCTCTGGATCCTTCTATTTCCTCATTCTCCCAGGCTTCTCACCCCTAAAGTCTCAATAGGATGTCCTCCCCTCTGACCCACTTTCCTGGTAGGTAAAGTTTTTCATGGGGGCATACCCCTTGGACTAGTGTCTCGATATAAGTGAGTATATACCATTTAACTCTTTTTGCTTCTGGGTGAACTCACTCATTATGATAATTTCTAGTTCAATCCATTTGTCCACAAATTTCGGAAATTCCTTGTTTTTAATAGCTGAGTAGTATTCCATAGTGTAAATGTACCACAGTTTCTTTATCCATTCTTCTACTGAGGGACACGAAGGCTGTTTCCATGTTCTGGCTATTATGCAATTCCTATTTTTCTTAGGTGTGGTATTTTTCATAGTGTCCCAGATTTCTTGGATGTTTTGTGTCAGGAACTTTTTATATTTAGCATTTTCTTTGACTGACGTATCTATTTCTTCTATTGTATTTTCTATGCCTGAGATTCTCTCTTCTATCTCTTGTATTCTGTTTCTCGCATCTATAGTTCCTGTTCTCTTACTTAGATTTTCCATCTCCAGGATTCTTTCTGTTTATGTCTTCTTTATTGCTTCTATTTCCATTTGCAGGTCTTGAACAGTTTTATTTATTTCCTTCACCTGTTTGATTGTACTTTCATGTATTTCTCTAAGGGATTTATTCATTTCCCCCTTTAAAGGCCTCTATCACCTTTATAAGATTGGATTTAAGATACACTTTTGGTGCTTCAGCTATGTTAGTATATCCCGGACTTGCTGAAGTAGGTGCTGGGCTCTGGCAGTGCCATATTGCCATGGCTTTTGTTGATTGTGTTCTTATGCTGGCCTGTTGCCATCTGGTTGACCCTGCTCCTGGCTGGGCACTGGATGTCCCTGGTCCCAGGAGGACTCCTCAGGAAGGAAGGCAGATCTGTGGACTGGATTGTGGAGCTCAGATAACAGCATGCAGCTCACTGCTGCTAGGCATACGACAGGAAGACCCCAGCAGGCAGGGGATGTGGGGGAGAGTTCTAACCTAGATGTTCCTGGGTTGGCAAGTCTCCTTGGGAAGGCCATCACAGCTGTGGGCTAGACAAGGGAGCTCAAGGGACAGAGAACAGATCATTGCTGCTGGCTGTGACCCAGGGAAAGGGTCTAACTTGAATGTTCTTGCGGCCTGGCAGGCCTGCTTGGGAAGGCAGGCAGGTCCATCGGCAGGATGATGGAATTCAGGAGACAGTGTGCAGCTCACTTCTGTTGACTATGCTCCAGGGAGGCCTGGCAGGCAGGGAGTTGGGGGATTGACTCTCAATTTTCCTGGGGCCAGGCTGGCCTCCTCAGGAAAGCCAGAAGAGCTGGAGTCTTGCAGTTTTCAATCATACCTGATGTTGCTATTGGCTCCCTGGACAGTTTCTTGGAGTACTGGCCCATACTTATCAGATCCTTTCTCTAGTCTTTTCTGCACTTTTAGCTCAGCCAAAGAAATCCTGTTTGGCAACCAAAACAGAAAGCAGTTCATCTTCATTCACATAGCTGCAAAACAAGAACACAATTTCACCCAAGCTTTACCTGGCCATACCTTGAGCCACGATAGACAAGTAGCTCTCACTGAGCAGCTGACACTCCTATTTCCTGTTGAAGCAGTCATCAAGTTCCACTGTGTTTCAAGATGTGTCTTGCCCCTTTCTAGCAGTCTTTCTGACTGTACCTTCACTACTGTTTTATTGCTGAAATCCAACTAGCATCTTATCAAATTCCTTGTTAAGTATTTTTCATTTAAATGTGTTTACTCTAAGAATACATATCCCCTGTTATGGACTTTCTCATGCTACTGTGGTGGTTTTGATAATAACACACTCTAATCTCTCATTCCCCCCTCTTCACCATTTGAATGAGATTTTTTTTCCCTCTGGATTTCTTATTTTTTCAAAATGAAAGCATAGAGAGTGGTCAGTTTGTAATGCCACTGACTAATATTTCCTCTCAAATTGCAGATTACTGAGTGTAATGGTAGGGATATGAGGAAAGATAAGCACATCAGCTCTGTTAGTCTCTGCAAGTCTTCCAGAATGATCTGTAAGCTTTTCCTGGAGGGTCTGCTGACACACACAGTGACTGTTCACAAATTGCTAGGCTACCTCTTTCCTCATTGGTTTCTGCGTAGTGGAGGTAAAGATGGCTTCAAGCTTGCTTCATGGGAGGAAGGAGAAAGGTAATAGATAAATTTGCCACATCTGTGGAAGAGTCTTCCCTGGTATTCTGCTGCATGAAATCCCTATTTGCCAGACCGAGGATGATCTTGACATGTTTTGATAGTTAAATATGATATTATCTCTCCTGATTTGGACTATCCTCCATGCTCTGAGATTGGGAGATCCAGATAGACTCAGGGAGGGTTTCAATGGTACCCAATGAGAAGTTAAGTATACTGATGAGCATATCTCTAAAGAAGCAAATTTACTTGTCTCATGTGTAACAGGGGAGCTGTCATTCATGCAGGTAACTGGATAATGTATATGGAGAATGACATCATTGAGAGAAGGATTTATTACTTCAGTTCCGAAGAGAAAGGGGTGAGCCACACTTCACAGAGCCAGAGGTAGGGAGAGGGCCTCATATCTTAATCAAGACTCAAGAGCAAGAGTGAGGAAAAACCCAGGCTATAGGCTGCATTGGGATTCTGTCAGGAGTGGGGCAGGGTCAAATGATCAGCTTAGAATTAGCTGATTTGACCAATAAGAGTGTGGACATGAGACAAAATATGTACGTTATCCAGGCTGTGAACAGTCATGAGTTACGGTGCCATTGGCTAACTAACTAGTAATTACTAGTGTTACTAACTAGTAATACATCAAGTAAGATGTCTTCCAATAGAAAAACATACAAAGCAAGGTTACACACTTACCCGTTGATGAAAAAATTTGGACCAGAGACTGCATACCAAGACTTCCATTTTCTTCCACAAGCCTGGGTTGAGTGTTCATAAGTTCAATGTTTGTTGCGACAACTTAGGGCATGTCTACTGTGGATAAGAAGAATCAATTACGGATTCTGTAGAGGGTGCAGACAAACTGGGTGTCTCAAATGCCATGTGGCAGTATGAAGTGCGCCAAAACTCTGCAAACGGTTGCAGCTTTTCTTACAAAGTTAAACGTACAACCACATAGTATTCCCTAAGTGTTGTCCTTGAGTGCTCATCCCACAGTAGTGAAAACTTGGCTAAACGATGTGCAATCTTGAAATGGTAAGGAGGAGTCTTTTTACTGAACTTGGCATGTTTTCACCCACACCTTAAAAAGTTGTGTGTGTGTGTGTGTGTGTGTGTGCGCGCGCGCGCGCGCGCGTGCGCGCGCGCACACACATGCGCGCACAGCGATATTCTCTATTCTCTTCCCTGAATGTGAGGTCTCTCCCTATTTTCTCACACTTTCAGAGACTTTGTTCATTGTATTCCAGTCTGTTTTCCATCCATCGTTCAAACTCGGTGCTTTCTACTGTTGCACTCAAGCTCCCTGATCCAGTTCCTCCCTGTTTCAGGTCTGATCTACCTACCCAGGGAGGCTTTAAACTTGGAGTGCTTCTTTAAAGTTTTATTTTTGCTTTTCTTTATATCTCCTGTTTGTTGCTAGGTAGTCTACTTTTAAGTTTGCTTTTATTTAAAGTGTTTGTAAGTGCATGTTAGAGTATTCTCTGATATGTTTGTCCATAAACTGTAGCACCTGTGCCTCTCAGCGCTGCCATGTGCCCATCCCACTGCCTCCTTTGAGTTGGGATTGTTTCTTCATATGATGACAATCTTTAAACTGCTTGGACATCTTGGTATACTGTGTTATCAGGCTTATTTTTATTTAGGCAATAGTGACCCATTTGGTCATGTCTGCCCTACCTTAAAGGTCATAGTTCAGTTGTCAGTTTGGCGTATAAAGCCCAGTGGCTTATTCTTATCTTCCCCATTTGTATAGTCCATACAGGAGAGGATAGGAGTCCACAGCTTCATCAGAGTCCTGAGTCATGTGCTGCTCACCACCTCAGGGTGAAGACAGGAGACATGCTTTTGTGTATTGGCATAGCTATGGAGGAGAGGGTGTTCTTGTCACCTTCAAAGATGACAGTGTCGCAACTTTTCTCCCAACCTTCACAGAGCAAGGGGACCCTTATGATTGGAGACAGAGGCTAAGAAATCAGCTCTTCCTGGGAAGGAGTGGCATACTTCCTTGCTGCTATTGGAGGGTGGTGGGAGTCTGTTCATCACGAACCATGCAGGAGTGCAGAGCGTGGAGATTGAGCAGAGCCTTCAGGCTGGGGAAAGGCTATAGGAGAAAGGGTTCCAACCAGAACCCCCGCTGCCTGAGGGTGAGAGCGGATGCTTTTTATGATGGCTCCATGGGTGGGGGGTGCTTTTGTGCAGACCTGACCACCTGCATTCAGTCCCCAGGTCCCACAAGCGGATGGGTGAGAAGAGACTGCCAAGAGTGTGCCTCTGAGCTCCACACATGCACACTGTAGCACCTGAGATGCACCTGTGCTCACACATGCATGGTCAAAAATAACTCATTAATTAAAAAAAGAACAGGCAATGATCACTCAGTGTTTCTGCACTGTTGGATTGTGACTTTCATGTGCCTTTAGCCGGAGAAGACAGTTTGTCTCAGGGTTACTTTTTTGTCTGTGTCTTTCATGTGGCTCAGTTGCTGATTTCTCGACCTAAAAGTAAAAGATGAAGCAAAAACAAAGTCAAAAACGTAAAAGCGAGTAAAAGATGAGTGAACCAGCATACAAGGTCCAGCACCTCAATCCCAGAGACTCCTGGACGCTACAGTTCTTATCCAGGCTGCCTTTCCTTTCAGAGTCCTCTGCTAGGAAACTGATCTGTTTTTTTTTTTCTAGTCATTATTATTTTGATGAAGGTTGGGAGAATTCCCAGAATTGGAATGTTGAGAGGTACCACCACCTCTTTTTAGTTTTTATTTTTATTAACTATTTTTACATATGTATTTATATTATTACACATGTATACAATAAACTACCTACAGCAAGAAGAACCATGACACAATCAGGAATTGTATAAATGTTACATTCATAGTATTTTGGCTATTTGCATTTGGCAGCCTTAAAGAAAACATCTTTCCTATCTTGGTGAGTCTAAAATTCTGAATGTAAATCAATATCTATCATATCTTATCATTATCAACTTAAAACAACTATCTAGACCTAAAAGCATTTTAACCCCTAAACAACTAAGCTTAATTGTAAAACTAAACTATCTGGTCTTCAACCCCATTAGAGACTTGAGAAGGAATAAAATTGCTAACTTGAGTATACAGGGAGTCCAGATTAGCAGCTTCCCAAATAAGAAGATGACAGAGACAGTTTGCTGCCTGAATAGTCAACCAAAAATTCTAGATAATGTTGGAGTATCATCTTCAACCTTCTGACCCAATATATCTGACAGATATATTTATGAAACAGGAACTATTGAGGACTTGCTTACCCTGTCTTGGCAGAGTTTGGCTGTCAACGCTACCTGCAATGTTAGGCAGAATTCTGTCTGTGGTAGAAATGAGGACATTTTGCCCAGTGACTTGTTTGCCACAATTGAAGCTATCTCCATAAGGAGGTTCTTTGATGCTCATTATCTTCTTTGAGGTAGGCTGGATGTTGACTGGAGTTAACCTGTTTCATTGTAAATCTATCTTTGAAATAATAAAAACATCTTTAAATGTCATATTCTGTATGTCTCTGAGGTTTCTGAAGACCTTATCTAACTATTTTATCTTATCTTTCTATAGAATCATATCTATCTATTACACCTAGGATGTATAGTCTTGTGATAAAAATAGACTAGTAATTGATATGACCATGACTTGATGAACTAGCAATTAACTTGTATAACTTACTTATTCTAAATATCCTGCAATAGCACTTTCAAAGTATTAGAAGTAAACCTCATTGGGAGTTGGTTATGAGTTATTATTGATCTTATTTAGTGAGAAAACAAGATTGGACTTAGGTATGTCTCTCTTTTCATTTATCTTTCATCTTTCATTTTTAGGTTTTGAGATAGGTGTTATAAAGAAAGAAGGGGGAATATAGAAATATAAAGTGATGATAGGACAAAAAGCAGATAAATGACTCTACTCTACAACTTAATGCCTTGTTACTCACAAGGTTATTTTTAATTCACTGGTATATAATTTTGTATATAGATGCAAAATAAGTTTAATTTTAGATACATTGGTATAGAACTCAAATTTAAGATTATTCTTTATACACATTTTATATATATTTCCACGCTAATATGTGGTATTGTACCCATACAACTCAATTATAATAAAAAAAGGTCCCCTTTTGAGGTGTTTTTTTTAAAATAAAACCTTTGCCCTTATGAACAGTTCTATTGTTCCTTTTCTTATCTATGCCATTGGCTCATTAATTCATTAAAATAAATTGCTAAAAATAAAGCAGTTTCTTCTAACCCTGCTCCCTGCTGCAGTGGGCCACTTCATTACTTCTCAGTAAAGCCTGACTGTTGTCTTTCACAAATGATCAGAGAAATTCCTACAAGTTGAACTATTGAGAGTTATTACCAGCCAGGTGCAGTGGTACACACCTGAAATCCCAGCACTCGGGGAGGCAGAGACAGGTGGACTCTATGAGTTTGAGAGCAGCCTGGTCTACAAAAAGAGTCCAGGCAGCCAGGACTACACAGAGAAACCCTGTCTTAGGAAAAAAAAACAACCACAACAACAAACAAACAAGAGTTATTACCATATTAACTCTTAATACACAATATATGCTATGTAATCCCTCATGCATCCTGTCAATTCTTGTTCAATATTATCTTTCTTTGTACTGTTGGACAAACTGACACATTATAGACTAATCTGAACTACTCCTACGAATATGCATTGTTCACTTTATGTTGCAGTGTTTATATTTTACTCGCAGAACTTTTTACTTAATTAAAATATAAGTACATCACTTTTCCCCTTCTTCTCACCCCTCCTACCCTTTCCAGAGCCCCAACCCTTACTCACTCTCAGTATTCACTCTCAATGCCATGGCCTCCACTTTTTTTAACTCCTGTTCTTGCATGTACATATACATATATAAATACATAAATTACATAAATATGACTTGCTGTGTCCAGCCAGTGTTGTCCAGCCAGTGTTGCCTGCAAGTGTATGTTTCTAGGTATGAGCCCTTGGTGTTGGAGAACCAGTTAGGGAGCTCATCCTGTAGAAGACTAATTGTCACTCCCTCAGCAGTTGTCAATGGCTTGTAGCTCCTATCTAGGGATGTGAGATCCCCCTCTCCATATTGGCACGCCAACTGTTGTTGAAATTCTCCCGGTCCTGTTTAGGAGGCTATATTGCTGAGATTTCAAAGGTGTAACTTTCCTGTCATAAAATGCATAATTTCACAACAGACTGCCTGATCCCCTGGCTCTTATAATATGTCTGCCTCCCTCTCTTTTGAGATGTTCCTGAGCTGTAGATACAGGAGTTGTATGGTTGATATATCAATTGTGGATAGGCAGCTCACTGTCTCTGCATTTTGACTAATCGTGGTTCTCTGTAAGGATGTGCTTTTGCTGCAAAAAAGCAGCAGCTTTGATGACGGGGTGAGAGCCATACTTATTTGTGGGTGCGAGGAGCTAAGTATTAGAACACAGTGAGGACTTTTACTAGTTTAGGAAAGTGGCAGTAGGAGGTTCCCCTTTCAGGTCTCTGACCTCTGCAGCCACCGTATCTGGTTATACTTATACTACAAAGCGTGATCTTTCTGTGCAGCAGGTCTTAAATGTAATTAGACAGCTGTTGGTTACCACCGAGAAAAAGGTGTCATTGCTTCACTATTATAGCTGCGTCTTCATATTCTTTGCTTCAAATTCTGGGAGGAAAACCAAAGTCAAAGCAATAGTGCATGTTATGTTAGGAGTCTCTTGTGAGAGCATCATTTACCAAAGTAATGTAACTATTTTAAGCTGTGTAGCTGTGTGTGTGTGTTTGTGTGTGTGTGTGTGTGTGTGTGTGTGTGTGTGTGTGTGTGTGTGTGTGTGTGTGTGTGTGTGTGTGTGAATTATATGTAACGTTGGGTAAATGTAAAATGATCATTCCCCTTTTCGAGCATCCTAGTTCCAAGCATCGCTCTTCCTCTTGTTCTGTATTTCTCTCCTTTGGCTCTCTCCTGTTAAAGCGCCCCCTCTCATCTTTCCCATTTCTCCATTCATAACACCCATGCTTTGCCTTTCCCCACTTTAGGGTTCCCTCCTGGCTTCTGTGGTTACCTACATCTAAAGATTTGGAGAGAAAACAATAAAATAAGAAGGGACAACTAAAGGTTGTCTTTCTGGTTCTGGGTTACCCGATTCAGTACATATTCCAGTTCTCGCCATTTACCTGCAAATTTCATGATGTCATTTTTCTTTACAGATGACTAAAATTCCATATGTATGTGTATGTATATATATATATATATCACATTTTCGTTATTCATTCATCAGTTGAAGGGAATTTAAGTTGTTTGTATTTCCTAGCTACTGTTAATAGAGTGGCAAATGAAAATGGCTAAGTAAGTATCTTTGGAATAGTATGTCCTTTGGACATATGCCATGGAGTGGTATAACTGGATCATAGGGTAGATTTGTTTTTTAGCTATTTAAGAATTCTTATGCTGGGCAGTGGTGGCACATGCTTTTAATCCCAGCATTCAGGAGATAGAGGCAGGCAAATCTCTGAGTGAAGGAGAAATAAACATGTTTGTGTTTAGATCCCGACTGTGGGATGAGAACAGACTTTTGAGAGAGCAGGTGATATTTATTCCCTTAGAAGTCGAGTCACTTTGTGGGGGAGCTTGGCTGGTACCAGCTGAAAAGCATCCTCAAACAAATTCTGAAAGGAGATACAAATGTGAAACAAAAACAGGAGGCGTGGTCTTTGGAAACTTGGGATTGAGTGGCTGTCCATCTCTGGCTTTCGAGACACTCCTCAAGAGAACCTCTCCAGTGAAGGCTTCAGGGCTCCAGGCTTCGGCTGCAGCTCCAAGCCTTGGTGGAGGCTCTGGGTTCCGGCAGAAGAAATCCTGCTGACTACGCCAGGAGAGTCTTTCCTGGGAACTGATACCCATAAGGTTTCATTTTGTGTTTTTTAATCTTCTTTTCCTTAGGTTTATGCTGGTTGGGTTATAAGGGAGGTACGCTCATTTGATAAGTTCATAGTAAAATGTAATTGTTAAGAAAATTGAGCCTACATCTGAGTGTGAGGCCAGCCTGATCTGCAGAGCAAGTTCCAGGATGGCTAGGACTACACAGAGAAATCTTGTCTCAAAAAAAATCTAGATAAATAGATAGCTAGATGATAGATAGATAGATAGATAGATAGATAGATAGATAGATAGATAGAT
>OU015745.1:45340427-45364486 GCA_907169655.1 Acomys percivali | reverse complement strand
GTGTGTGTGTGTGTGTGTGTGTGTGTGTGTGTGTGTGTGTGTGTGTGCATGCCCGCATGTGTGTTCATATTCTTTGCTTCTATGGTCTAGTTGTTCTACTCTATCTTCAAGTCCTGATAGTATGTCTTCTACTTGCTCATTCTATCTGTAAGGCTTTCCCGGGCACTCTCTCATTGGGTTGCTGAGTTTTCCAGCTCACCTTCATTTCGGCTTGACTACCCTTCAATATTTGTATCTGTCATTTGAACTTAGCTTTACTGTCCCCATCATTCCCTTCAGCCACAGATTTGTGTTTTCTTGGCATCACCCAAGGGCTCATTGCTCTTCTCTTAAAGTTCCTTGAACTGCGTGTGTCTTCTTCAAACTCCTTGAAAATTTCAAAATATATTTTATTAATTTATTCATATTACATCTCAATTGTTATCCCATCCCTTGTATCCTCCCATTCCTCCCTCCCTCCCATTTTCCCCTTATTCCCTTCCCCTATGACTGTAATTGAGGGGGACCTTTTTCCCCCTGTATATGCTAATAGGGTATTTAAAGGATATTTATGACTGTTCTTTGGAGTTCTGTGTCCTATGGCTCATCTGGGTAATTCTCACTGGAGAACATTCCTACATGACTTGCGGATTTGGGAGAGATACACTATCTTGGCCTTTCATTATTGCTTCTATTTTCACAATGAGACCTGAGCATGTGGATCTACTTCATTGGTTGAGCATCTGATGTAAGGTTTTAGGCTAGCATACTTGTGGCATATGTGACAAGGCATAGGAACTGCACATTAGGACAGGTTCCACGAACTCACCAGAGTGGGTTCTTGTAGGATATGGGACATTGCCCTATAACTGGATATATGGTTCAGCATGGCTATGAGCTTTAGACCTGGACACAAGAAGCTGTACTACCAGGAATAGACCAAATTGGTGGGCAAACAGAGTGTGGTATAAGGCCAAGTCCGATTAGGCGGGAGGGGGGGCGGGGGGTGTTGCTGTGTACACAAAATCATATTGGGCCTGCAAAGAGGTGTGTCAACTTAATGCTTGGAAATTTAAAAGGGGATACAGGTGAACTCTAGTTCAGGAAATTCACTTGGTGTTCACTGGACTAGAACTGGTCTTAGGATGTGAATTTATCTAGGCAAGGCCGAGAGGTTGACTATGACACAAGTGACTTGAAACAGGAGATAGGCTAACAATGGGGCTGAGGCTGTCTGTGGCTACAGGACTAGGGGTTCTCTAAGGAGGCTAGAATGGAGCAGAGGAATAGAACACAGGTAGCCTACCTGGGCCAATGCCATAAAGATAGCTGTTGGCATAATGTTCTTGTGGACTGTGTAAAGTTTATCTTGATCATTCAAATGGTGAATTTTCTACCCCTCTATCTGATTTCAATCTGGACATGCATTGTAATGTTTACTCTAAGTATTTCCTATCTCAAGTTTGTGCAAACATGCACACCATTTCTTCTCTCTTTTGCCAGTAAAAATCCAACCAGCCAATGCTGAGCAATACAGAGACTAGGGTGGGACATCCAGGTACAGAGAAGGCAGGAGAAAGAGGAAGTGGGATATGGAGCCAAGAGGAGAGGACTGGGAAACATCAGGATAACCATCAGGATAAATGAACCAGACCTAGGATATGCTTAAAAAGCAAGTATAATGTGGGATGTCTGAATGGGAGGAAGCTATACTATCTTGGATGTTTAGTATGGAGTAATTATTGCTCAGTAATGTGCTCTAGCTAATTAAATCCTAGTCTTTCTGTGTGATTATTTGGGTAAACAGCTGGTTAAAGAGTAACTTCTATATTACTAATACTACAAATCAATATTATTACTAGTCATTCAACAGATAGCTGTGGGGTATTTGGCAGGAAGCAGGGCCACCAAGTTTTAAAGCCATGAAAATGTATTGGAGGAGGGCTGGCTCACTCACTGCTTTTTGAAAGGCTTTGTGTATATGGATTCTAATAGCTTGCTAACAGGTATAAATACTATTCCTATTTTGACGTCTATTTGGTCTGTATGATTTGTTATATGTGAGGTGTGTGTGTATGTGTGTGTGTGTGTGTGTGTGTATTTGTGTATGTGTGTGCCCATATCTGTGTGCAGTCCACTTGTTCCTGCATATGTGCGGAGAGACCAGAGGTTGACATCAGATGTCTTCTTCTATAGCTCTCCACCTTATTTTCTGAGACAGGATCTCTCACTGAGCCTAGATCTCATAATTAGGCTAGACTGGCTGGCCAGTGAGACTCAGGATCCACCTGTCTGCAAACCACCACCACCACCACCACCACTACGAGGCGACAGATGCCTGCAGTAGGGTTATGGCTTTATGTATGTGCTGAGGGCTGACCTCCGGCTCTCACGCTCATCAGGAAGGCACTTTCCCACTGACCCATCTCCCCAGAACTATACAAGCTTTATGAAGCAGTTGTATCTTTTTGGCCCAGGTTCACTGAGTAGGCTACACTGACTGGCCAACAAACCCCAGCGATCTGCCTGTCTCTGCCTCCCCAGTGCTGAGGATTACAAGTGCACACTATTGCGCCTGTTTGTTTGTTTTTTGTTTGTTTGTTTGTTTTTGTTTTTTTTATGTGTGTCTTGGGGATAAAAGCTAAGGTCTTTTTGCTTGTATAACAGGCCCCACTCAACTCCATATGAAGTTTGTGGAGCCTGTGTGTGCATGCATTGTGTGTGTGTGTGTGTGTGTATGTATGTGTGTGTGTATTTTAAGTGGTCATATCAACTTTATACATATCTTCTTATTAGAAATCTCCATCTGCTAAGCCCCATTCTCCCATTCTGAGGCTGAACAGTCAGTCCTCTTTACACTGATTGCCTTTATGTATCTGCTGTGTCAGAAATGAGAAGAGAAGCTGTCATGGGTCTCTCTGAGCTGGAGAAAGATGAATGGGATTACAAATGGGGGTGGTCTCAGAAGAGTCTTGTGTCTAATCAGACTTGAAACAAAAGCCCTCCCCAAACCCATGTAAATCCCTGGCCTTCTTCAGTCCATCTGACCTCAACCCAGATGCCGCCATCACCATGTCAAAGCCAACTGCACACCGGCACTGGCTTCCTGTCGGGGAGTTGCTTCCCTTGGGAACCCCAGGCACAGTGATTTAATGCCCTCAGTCCTGGACCCACTCCTCTGTGATTCAGCACTGAATCAGGAGAGACAGTGATTGAAACAGCCCGCACCAGCATCAAAGACCAACTTTTCTGACTTTGACAGTTTTGATAGTTGTCGGTAAGTTTTTTGCACAAACTGAGACTTGGTGGCTTTGCCCCAGTTTCTTTACTGTGACATAAAGAATCAGTTTCAGTCTTCTGTCAGACACAGGGCACTCATAAATATTTAAATATTCCAAAGCACCATCCTGATTCTTGTTTCCTCTGGGCCCTGCCACTGAGCCAACCTCTATGTTGCCCTTTATTGTATGAGCAACTAGAAGTGATCCATGTGTGTATGTGTGTGCATATGCATACATGGGTTCTGGGGATTCAAACTCACTTCCTCAGGCTTAGAAGGAAAGTTAAAACTAGATGACCCGCTGCCTGAGCTCTGTGGGTAATCATGTTAAATGCTTTCTTTTCCGTTATTAGGCTTCTTAAATATAAAGAACATGATTTTATTTTTTTATAGTTTGTGAGTGCTCTACACAACATGGAGTGTGTGTGTGTGTGTGTGTGTTTGTGAGAGAGAGAGAGAGAAAGAGAGAGAGAGAGAGAGAGAGAGAGAGAGAGAGAGGGCAGAGGAGAAAGGAGAGGGGAGAGAGAAAGAAAGAGAGAGAGAGAGAGAGAGAGAGAGAGAGAGAGAGAGAGAGAGAGAGAGAGAATATATGAATGTGAGGGCTGGAGAAATGGCTCATCAAGTTAAGAGTACTGGCTGCTCTTCCAGAGAACCCAGGTTCAATCCCCAGCACCTACATGACAGCTCACAACTGTCTGTTACTCTTATTCCAGGGGATCTAACATCCTCACATAGATATGCAAGCAGTCAAAACATGACTGTACATAAAATAAAAATGAATAATTTTTTTAAAAGATATATATATATATAATTTCAGAGAAGGCAGGAGAGTTCAGAGACCAAATCTACATGACTGAGAGAAGGAGTTCTGCTTTGGAACTGCCGACTGAAGTTCATTTGCTCACTTCCATTTCCTCGTGGCTACTTACAATTATTAAATTAATAGCTCAATGTCTTGAACTACTTTGATAACTCCTCATTAAAAGAAGCAAAGGTGATCATTAAAGCATGGGTCAGAGACCCGAGCTACAGAGAGCGAAAGCCCCAACACACAAGGCAAGGACGGCAGGCCAAGTTATCTATTCCCAGCACACCAGCAGGCTGTGAATATTGATGGCCCAAACAGGGGAGGAAGAGACTGAAGGAAGCACTTGCAGCAGAGCCGGTTTTGTTCCCAGCCCTGAATCAATACTGTGAGGACTGCCCAACACACTTCAGTAAGTGCTCATCCATTATTTACAGGGCTCTTTTGTTCAAAGTTTCTGTTTACAAGATTACTTTGTAACTTGAAATGATTGTTTCCTTTCTGGGTGAAGCTAGACGCAAGAGGTAGTTTTAAGGGGTGAATTTGAAAGAAAAGAGTTGGTGCTTGTTTTATACCCCACCTTCCCAGTCCAGACTCAAATCAGGATAATTCTTGTCCCTCCTGCCTTTCTGTCATATTGGCAGCCAAGGTCACAGGGGAGCTTTGCTGCCTAAGAGGTCCCTCTCGCTCAGTGGGTCTCAACCTTCCTAATGCTGCAACCCTTTAATACAGTTCGTCATGTTGTGGTGACACCCCCCCCAACCATAACATTATTTTTGTTGCTATTTCATAACTGTAATTTTCTGTTATGAGTCATAATGGAAATGTCTATGTTTTCCTGTGGTTTTAAGTGGTCCCTGTAAAAGCATCATTCGACTCCCAAAAGGGTCATGACCCAGAGGTTACTCTAGCTTGCTCTTCTGTCCTGTCTCAACATTTGCACCGTCTTTGGCAGAAAAGAAAATGGTGAAATGTCTCATGTTGTCTATGCCGGGCTTCTGTGAGCTGTGAGCCTATCAGATGGTATCAGTTTTGAGCAAGGGCTGTTTGGTTTCATGTTTGTAGGAAGTATCTTGAACAAGTTAACTGTGCAAGGATATGTTTTTTTTTTTTTTAAACTTACCATGGTATGTTATGGTACCGTTTTTTTAAAAGCAAAAACTATGAGGTTGCTGTGGTTTTTGAATATGGCTTGTACCCTTCTAAATGCATGTTGATTGAGTCTCTCAACCTTTTGGCTAAAATCATGTGAAAATGCATATTGAAATTTGCTTGCCATTTTGTTGTCAGATGGAGCTGTGAGAGACTAGGTTCTTGTTTGTTTGTTTTTCAAGACAGGGTTTCTCTGTGTAGCCTTGGCTGTCCTGGATCACTTTGTAGACCAGGCTGGCCTCGAACTCACAGCAATCCTCCTGCCTCTGCCTCCCAAGTGCTAGGACTAAAGGCGTGCAGCAACTGTGGACTGCTCGCCTGTTGCATGCAGAGATTTAGGCTTAGTATATATAGTACGGCCACACAAAGCGGGGATCTGAGCCTTTCCTGCCAGAGTCAGTCCTTGATCCCACAAGCCTAGATCGGGAGTGTGTTGTTTAAAAGTAAGACCTTCTGTGTCTTTGTGGCCTGACTGGGAAGCAGCTGCTGTCTTTACAACCTTACAGTGTGTTGAGACTTTTCCAGACACTGGCTCTATAGCTTTGGACTACATTGGCCCAAGAAACATGCTCCAATCCTTTGTAAACTTGCCCATCTCATCCATTCTCTAAGACAGAGAGGAGATAGGTTGATGATAAATAGTCTCATTGTTCCATTCTCTAGAAACTGAATCTTAGGGAGTATAAAACCTTAGGGATAAACAGCAGAAGCATCTCATTTGCACGCAGCACTTGGGCCTTTTGCTACTATCTTGCACTGTTCTGGAGAACTGTAGTTGAAGGGTCATACCTTCTCATTACATAAAACACATATTGGAAAACTCCTCCTGAACTGAGCCAGAGACTATTTTAGACCTTGCATATCATAAAATATTTGCCACAGCCAGTTTATTCTGCTTTTGTAGGGCAGCAGTACCCAGGGATAATATATAAAAAGATTGAGGAGGCTGGGTCCTGATAATTTTATATTTACACAAATAAGCGAGCCAGACTTGGCCTCTGAGCCTCAGCTTGCAGCTCTAGTGTATGAGTCCCCACACTTGACATGCAGTTGTGAATGGTGCTTTCCCATGGTGGAAGTCACCATGAACATGGCATCGGCTTCATCCTCGTTCATGAGCTGCACCCCCTCCCAAAGTGCACAGTTATGTGCAGAATTAGCTCCCAGGCCTGGAGAGACCATTAGGGAAATAGACATTGGTATTAAGCTTGGTTCTACTGCCATTTTCAGGAGTTGAGCCTCAGTCTTGCATAATAGCAATTTCTTCAGGAAGTAAATGTAAGAAGGTAAGCAAAAATGCTAAAGAGGAGACTAGCTATGTGATGATGAAAGGGGGGGAGGGCATACCTGTTAACCTCTATGCCTTCACTGTATGCTAGGTACTATCTAGAGCTCCTGGTGACTGGCCAGCGGACACAGCAGTCTGTGTAATCTTACAGGTAACCTATAGGCCAAGTCTAACCACATGGCAATTCAGCATGTATAATAGTCTCCAAAACTAACAATTGCCTTTAAGAAATAGTTTCTTCAACTGGAATAAAAAACCAGCCACAAGTATTTGTAAAGTCCCTTTCAGCTAAATGACACTTATTAGATGGTGGTGAAGCTTCAGGCACCAACTGCAAACACATCTAACTCAGGGACAAGCACGGCCACAGAACAGCCCGGTGCTAAAGCTAGTCCACGCCCGTGACAGTTTTGATGCAGAACAGTCTGTGATATTTTAAAAGTTCTCAGAGAAAACTAAGTACCATTTTCTGTATTTTATCATGGCTGCTCGTAGTCTTGGTTTTGATAAGAACTAGCTGTGTGAATTTGAGTGAGCTCAATATCACTACATCCAAAATCCTCCTCAGTGAAATAGAAATATTCGTAAAGATCTCCCAGGAATCACTTGTATAGGAATAAAAAAAAAAAAAATCACAGTGAGGCAGAGCAATCATAGACAGGTTAGGTTTGTTGAACTTAATGCTCTCCCGTTTCCAAGGGTAGGTGGTATAAAAGTCCATCCACATGGAGCACCGCATCATCTGGACCTGGGGGCAAGCTGCATAATCACACTGGTCACTGGTTTTGTTAAACTGAGGCTTCATGCATACCACTAGATGGGCAACAGTGTGTTTTAAGATTTTAAAAATAAAACAAAACAAACTTAAGATCTACCTGAAGGGTACTTGACTGAGAGCCATTACCACTCCCTTGGAAACCTGATTTAAATTCTGTGGAAACAGATTAGTGTCTCCCACATACTTTCCTATAAAAGGGGGGGGTGATGACATTAGGATGAGGCTCAAAGCCTCAGCTCAGGGCCAGCTTTGGAGCTACATAAATGGGGCACACTGAGACAATAACAGGTAGAATAGCACTTTGCTGGCCTTCCATTTTCCCTAATGGAGCATCTATTCTCTGGCAATAGTTTAGCCCCTAAAAACATTCCCGAAGGTAAATGCCTGTTCTGCTTCCTGGTGCAAGAGCAAATGTGAGCGTTACAAACTAACAGTGCTCCATGTCCTGAACAATCACCTCACATTTTCAAAGCTCCTCAGCAAAGGAGGGTCTTGTGCCAGTGACAGCAGAGGACACACAGCACAGCATGAATGTGCCCAAGTCTTACTGATATCCACTGGATTATTTTTCTTTCTTTCTTTCTTTCTTTCTTTCTTTCTTTCTTTCTTTCTTTTTTAATTTTATTTTATTAATTTATTCTTAATGGTTATCCCATCCCTTGTATCCTCCCATTCCTCCCTCCTTCCCATTTTCCCCTTACTCCCTTCCCCTATGACTGTGACTGAGGGGGACTTCCTCCCCCTGTATATGCTCATAGGGTATCAAGTCTCTTCTTGGTAGCCTGCTATCCTTCCTCTGAGTGCCACCAGGTCTCCCCATCCAGGGAACATGGTCAAATATGGGGCACCAGAGTACGTGTGAAAGTCATACCCCACTCTCCACTCAAGTGTGGAGACTGTTCTGACCATTGGCTAGATCTGGGTAGGGGTCTGAAGTTTACAGCCTGTATTGTCCTTGGCTGGAGCCTTAGTTTGAGCGGGACCCCTGGGCCCAAATCTGCCTATCATAATGTTCTACTTGTAGTATCCACTGGATTCTAAATGCTCCTCTTGTAAATGGTACATACTGGAGACAAAATAAAGTAGTGACCTAAATTAGTCATACCCCCAAAGTTAAATTTAAAGTAACCCAATTTCATATTTATGTTTGAAAGGACACTTGCAAGCTTGTACCGTGAACACAAAAGCTTAAGGCACAAAATAATCACAAGATCTTATCTGCCATCAACAGGGTGATATTTTACTTATTCATATGAGAATAACTATTCTGGTAGTCAACCCAGTCAGTCACATCCAAACCAAAGTTTAACCAATAAATATGTAGCACCCATTTCCATTTCTTCTTCTGCAAGAATAAAATCAAATAATTGATACCACTATAGACAATATAATGGGATTGATTTCTCCTTGTAACTGTGAAAGGATAGGGACAGTTGGTGCAGCAAGTGTATTTTTAACATTTCTTAATATATACAGTCAACCTCACATTACAGATGCATGTACATGAATAACATTGCATTTCAAAGCTGTGCCAGTTTCTCTTTGTTTATTATGTTTCTGCATGGCAGCATCTATAAAATGATTGAAACACAAGGAAAGATGACTGGGAGTTTACTTAACATTTAAAGAAGTAAGAAAGCTGACAAATGAGCATAGAAAGAACCATGTTAGGCTAGCCTCATCTGCAGTGTAAATATTTAGCATTTAAAGACTTTCTAGGAGATAACAAAAATATTTCCGTAGAACTGGCATAAAGTGGATTTAAGAAATCACCCTAACTCTAAACAGAGACTGCCCTCTATTTTAAGTGGTTTTCCTATCTGATGATCCCCAAGTCATAAAAATCCCAAGTTTACGTTCCTTTGTGAATGTGTGACGATAAAGCCTCGGGGATAAAGCTCTGGCGTTAATATGCTTCCCTTAGAACGCAGGTGACAGTGTGGGCGCCAGGGTTAAAACGCTTCTGCTGCGCCTCTGCTAATGCAGGAATAGAACTAAGAAGTTAAACATGTTAAATTATCAAAAGTAAAAAATACAAATGCGCACATAGTACCCCCAGTGAGTCCTTCCATTCTCCAAGGCTCATAAAATTAATTTCCTGACAATTACCAGGATATTTCCAGATCATTTGAGTTCTTTAACCTAGAACACACATATGTGAGCCAAATCTTCTGTCCTTTAGGCTCCCTTCATGCCTTCCACATGATTACTAAAGGACACATTTGAAAGAGGATCAGCCGGGCTCCCTTTTTACTTCTTGTCCATGATCCTCGGGAAGGGAGACAGCGGAGCCAGGTTCTCCAGGGTGTCACTCCACTCTGACACCTCTGCGGTCCCCTTCAGCGTTCCTTGTGCTGTGCTCCTTTTAAGGTCCAGGTAACATGTCGGTTGAGCAGCCACCTGTCATTTGTCATTCAGGGCGATAAGATCACAAAGCAGAGAGAGTAGGGACAGCCAGGTAAATGCCAGTTTTCACAATGCGCATATTGCAGCTATGAATGTCTGAGCAAGTTCCGAGGTGAGTTCTCTCTAGGCTGGTAATCCACACAGCACAGTTCTGTGTCCTGATTCCCTTCAGGGTCAAAATGCTTCTGTGTCTGCTACCGCGTCACCTAAAACAAATGAGACTAAGTGAGCATTTGACCTTATATCGTCAAAGGGAACCCTTCCTGCCAGAGAGCTAGAGTCCTGTCCTGTCCGGATCATTAGTGTCTGGTTTATCAGTTGGAACCTGTGCCTGTAACCAACCTCACAAAAGCAACCCTTCACATCCAACTCGGCTTTCCATTTTTCACTTTTGGCATGCAAAGAAAACACGTACGAAGGCTTCTAAGATGGGGAATTATGTGTCCTTGCTTTTCATTTCTGAGGTTATAAAAAAAAATGCCATGAGATTAGATACACCCACTGCCCACGAATTTATGCATGTTAATTAAGCATGCTTTGGTAATGGCACTGAATAGTCTTTCGAATGAATGCTGATTAAAATCACTGCATGTCAAAATCAAATTTTAACCTTTGTTACACTTTTTAATGCAGTTAACCTGTTTTTAAAAAGCAAAAATTGTTCCACAGAAATGATCGGTTTAATGGAAGCATATAATCATTAGGAAAGCTTTTGTGCTTCTCATTTTTAAACACATGGGCTCATTATTTAAGACCTGAGAAAACTTTGCAAGCAATGGAGTCAGCACACCAGCTGAGGGGGTGAGCAGCACAGTGCTTTGATACATTTATACTGTGCAAATATTTTCGGAATAAGTTGTATTATTTGATAACACAGCCATCATGCCTGAACCTAACAGACCTTTTATTCTAAAGTAGGAAGTGGAAGGCTTTCTCTGCAAAGAATTAAGTGTAGGACAGACTTTGAACTGTGTGTGCTGGACAGTGGCTATCTTCAAATGTCGCTCACACTTATAGCCATGGACTACAGGTAGACTCACAGACATTGATTAGTTCCAGCAAGTACTGATGGATACTGAATAGGGATTTCACATAATTCTCAAGTGTTAGGAAATAGTCTTTTTTTTTTAATTTTTTTCCAACTATTTAAGAACAGAGGAGGTTTTTTTTGGTTGGTTGGTTTGGTTTTTGGTTTTGGTTTTGGTTTTTTTAAGACAGGGTTTCTCTGTGTAACCTTGCCTGGCTTCAAATTCCCTATATAGACCAAGTTGGCCTTAAACTTAAGAGTGCAGCCCATCTGAAGGAAGAAATTCCCACAAAGAGCGAAACGCAAAAAGGCATTAGGCCACTGTAAGCACCCTAGCCTTTCTTTGATGAGATAAGAGAAAAAAGCATGGCCAAAGCATTAACTTACAGGGGCCGCTTTGATCCAAGCAATGAGAGGAAAAATACCAGAAATTAATACAGAGGATGAGGATGTGATTAGAAAACTTGAGGCGCAATCCCAAGGTCTTTGGCATTAACTAATGGGTGGTGGATTTGGTCCTGATTGTAGGTGAAATTAAAGGCACCTGTCTTCTTTAGTTATGAAAAAATGCCATTGTCCAATGCCTATCCCTTGAGAAATGATGGCCTTAAAGCCATACACCACCATGCCCAGCCTGATGAAGTCCATTCCTAATGCACGTGTAATATAAAAACAAGCGTAGGGCGGGTGCTGGGTCAGGGTTTCTTGCCTATATTTGGCACTTTTAGGTGCCTCCTACCTTCTCTTTGCAAGCTAAAGCATGTGCAGGCAAATATCTACCTATACCTAGAAGGTAATTTTCAAAAGCTTCTAACTTGAACTGGCCCTATTAGTCCAGGCATTTTCTGATGTTTTCTCTTTAAAGTCATTATTATACGTACTACATCCAGAACTTTTATTTCTATTCTCAAATTCCAATGGATGTGAAGTCACTAACATGAGAATTAGCTTCATTTACCAGCTACCATACCTTGAACATCCAAAGCCTTGATTATAGGGGTCAAGGAACATAAGACTTCAGAGTGAGGGAGACACCTCTCTTACTCTTCAGGTAGTATGTGAGACAATATCTTAGGGATGACCAAAAGCAACTTGGACAGGGTTTCCTTCAGCTTACACTTCCGGGTAACAGTTTCTCTTCTGATTGTTCCCAAAACTGTCAGAGCCAGCAAAAGGTGGATGGAACCAAAAATAAAAAACCAGTTTTCTTCTAAGTATATCAAGAGTGAAGGCACCAGACTCAGGGACTATGTTGCACTGAACAGTCTTCCAGCATGTACTATAATGTACATGTATAGTTTTAATTGTAGCAGTGTATGGGGTAGATGTAGTGATCTGATACATAATCAACCAAGGAGGGTTAATGTTTCCATCTCCTTACATATTTTAAAGGTTTTCATGGGTATGTATATATTATAGTTATTTGTTATTAACTTAGTATTTTTATGGGACTCCTGACAGTGAGGATGAGTAAGTCTCTGACTCTTGTACCTGCTCTTGGAATTCTTGCCCTCCTGTTTGATTTCCATGGCCAACTTCGATAGGATAATTTTTGCTTCGTCTTATTTAATTTTGTCATGTTCTGTTTTTATCTCTTAAAAGCCTAATGAGATACAAAGAAAATGACCTGGGGGAGGGGGCTAGAGGGAAGTCTGAGGAACTGAAGGAGGGGAAACCATAATCAGTATATATTATATGAAAAAGGAATATTTTCAATAAGGGGAAATGAAAACTATAAAGGTTGTTAACATACACAGAATTTCAATGAATGTGTACTACAATCGTGCTCTATGCCTTTATCATTCCTTGAGGTTGGAAGCTTTCCAGCAATTATCTTGTGTTTTGAGGTCTAATAGCATGATTTTTATAAAATTCGATGTGCCGGAGTGCGGTGTATTTATGCTTAGGATTTCAGTGTCTTCTGGGTTAATTTTCCCTCTTTTAGAATGCAGTATCCTCCCTTATCTCTTCTGATAAGTTAGTTTTAGTTTCTAGGCTGGTTTGTCTGATATTAGAGTAGCAATTCCTACTTGCTTTCTAGCCCCATTTCCTTGGAATACTTTTTTTACCCTGCCATTTAACCCTAAAATATTATTCATCCTTGAAGCAAAACAACGTTTTTCGAAGTCTGTGTTCCAAGTACAGCCCTAGAGTTAATATGCCAAATAGCATAGAGATGGTTACTAAAACTGAGGTTATAATAAGTCCCTTGATGAATATTCTACAGTCATGAAACTATGAAATAATTCTGACAATGACCCTTAGTGACCTAAGAAACAGAGGAAAGGCCCAACTAAGAAGCCATTTGAGGAAGCTATTAGCTAGGACTAGGGCATGAAGACACTAAGAGGAAGGAGGCTTCTAAGGCCAACACTATTGTTTCTGTTATTTTATAAATTTCTGCATTTTTCAGATGATTAATATTTTATTATTATTCCTGATCTTACCAATGTCAGTTTCGTAGGTGATCATTGTAAAGATTGAAGTCTCTTGAGGTTTAAACAAATATGCATGAGGCACGTCCCTTCCTGGCTCCTCCCTCTTTACATTTCCAATGACACCTTAGAGATTTTTAGGCATGCAATAGAAAATGAATGGATAAAATGAAGCAACAACCAGAGGCATGAGTGAAGGCCTGTCGCTCAGTACCAGGGAGGCTTCAGACAAGAGCATTTGTCTCAAAAATTTTTAAAGTAGAGATAAGATACTTAGCTCAGAAGAGACCTGGTGGCACTCAGAGAAAGGACAGCAGGTTACCAAGAAGAGACTTGATACCCTATGAGCATATACAGGAATAGTCATAGGGGAGGGGAATAAAGGGGAAAATGGGAGGGAGGGAAGAATGGGAGGATGGGATAACCACTGAGATGTAATAAGAATAAATTAATAATAATAATAATAAATAAAGATTAAAAAATAAATAAAACACACACACACAAAGATACTTAGCTCAGTTGCCTTGGGACTTAGCCCAAGCATGTGTGGGTCCCTCAATTCAGTGCCCACTTTTGTGGGGGTGGAGGGTAATAACAAAGTGGATTTCGAGAGTCGAGTCCCAGAAAGCACCTGAGAAAATGTGTGACTCTCTAGAACAGCATCTCAGCCTAGACACTGGTGCCTGTGGGGACCACCCCATCCTTTGTAGGATGCTTCTCTCTACCTTCCGTGTTGACTCATAGATCCCTGTAGTATCTCCATCTCAACATATGACAAAGCAAAAAAAGTTGTCCAGTGTCCACAAAGGGCAGAAAAACACAAGCCTGTTCCTTTAAAGCAGTTCTTCTCCTTATTCAGTTTCACAGTAAGAAGCTTAAATACCATAGACTTTCTCAAGAGCAACGTTGTTTTCTACTACTGACAAAGTATTAAAATGCCCGACCATGTCCTTGCATGGATGCTACAAAGTCACCGGGTCCTTGTGAGAAACCTCAGCACTGACAGTCTGAAACAGGGACGCAACCAATCAAAAGCTCTGAATAGTGTTGAAAAAGGAAAAGTGAGGCATGAGAATGGCAAGACTTAACTTTGCCACAGGAAGTAGTTCCTGTCTGTGACTTCCCTAGAGAAGCCAGAAACTACAAGAAGGAAGAGGATGTCAATCCTTTCTATCTGGGGCTGATGACTAAGGAAGGCCTCTTCCCCTCTCTTACTTGCAGCTCTGAGACAGAGCCCATTAGTATCCCAAACAGAAGGCTCTTTCTTTACTTGCATTTACATGGGAAATAAAATCCTTGCATGGGTGGCTTACTACCCAAGACTTAACATTCTGCGCTCTGGTTTCCTACGCTGCTGTTCACAGACTTTTCAAGGAAAATGGGAAGTATTTTGTTGTGTAGTTAACATCTCCTCCGGCGAGGCCACTGCTTTGCCTTTACAGGATGGCTGTCCCTCCAGTGGTATAAGGTCAGTACCGTTTCAAGCAAAAGATACAGCTTCTAGAAGGCCCGGCTCAGCATGGGTGGCAGTCTGGGATCCCCTAATGAACTTCTGTGTGCATATGAGCCATAACAGACATAAAATGTTTTATGCAGTTCAAGGCACGCTGACTTGGATTAATAAAGGAAACAAAGTTTTATACCTTCCAGATTATTCTCAAATGGCATATCATTGGGAAAAAAAAAAAAAGGCAGCCCAAGTATTACGGTGGCTTGGGGAACTGTATTATGTTTCTACATCTTTCCGGGAGATAAATGAAATGTCATTACCATCGAGAATTTAGCTAGAGCAAACTCATATTCCCAGCACACAAAGGCAAAACGCCCCTAAAGGTTTGCTTCCTGCTAGTGCTCTCACTAAATGCACATAAAGAGAGAGAGAGAGAGAGAGAGAGAGAGAGAGAGAGAGAGAGAGAGAGAGAGAGAGAGAGCCACTCTACCATGTAAACTACTTACACACACTCTTTTTCCAGAATTCACTTGGCTTCCATTCAATCTTGTTTTACATTTATATCTAAAAATCAATACAAATTTAATCTTCTAAAATGTTATTTCTTCGTCTACAAGAAATACAATGGAAGTTTATTTTAATCACTGATAGATGGAAGATTATTTTTTTAACCTCATAGGAGACTTCAATATTTTTTATTTAGAAAGTACTTATGGGACCGGCTAGAAAGAGTGGGAAGCAGGAAGCAGAATTTGCTTAGCAAGTCCAATGGCTTTAGCTGGCTGGAAGCTTTTTGGGAGTGGCCTATTGGGATCAGTGGGGTAATAGGAGAGTTAACACCATGGATTATCTCTAACCCGTAGATAAAACAAGACTTGTAACTTGGTGTCTTCAGAGGATTGTCTCCAGGGGTCTCCCATGGATACCAAAATCTGTAAATGCTAAATATTTACCTGGAATGATATACTATGGGCATGTAGCATAAAGCATCTCTAGATTGCCTATAACAACTGCATCAGACATGACTTTTATATGTCTGAGGTTTTTGTTTACATGTATGTCTGAGCACCACAAGAGTGTGGTGTCCATGGAGGCCACAAGAGGCACTGGATCTTTGGAAATGGATTGCCACCTGGTTGCAAGCTATCTTGTGGGTGCTGGGAATTGAGCCCAAGTCCTCTACAAAAGCAGCCAGCGCTTTTAACTGCTAAGCCATCGCTCCAGCCAGAAATGGTTTTCATACTGTATTATTTAAGGGATGATAACAAAAAAAAAAAAACCTGTGCACGTTCAGTTGAGATACGCTAACCTTTTAATATTTCAGTCTGTGATTGGTAGAATGTAAATGGACCCTGTCATCACAACATCACTAGTAAGGACAAAGTACATTCTAATGGAAAATAAATTTGAACAAAAATTATTGCAGCCTATCTGAAGTCAGCTTCAGCAACCTCAGAAAGACTTCTGTCATTACCTGGTGTCCGAGAAATAGCTGTATTTGGGCCTCCAAAGATAAGCAAACTCAGACAAGTCCTTGACTTCACAGGTCCCATGCCAGATGAAAGCCATGGGTAGGGAGCAAACGGATAGTGCTACCCATGTAAAAAGTAAGCCTGCCAGACACACTCAGAGACACCAAAGACAGAGGCAACCAAGGGTGGCTAGAAAGGAAGGGAAAGAAGCCTACCATATGAGAGGGAAGAGATGCCTTAAAAAGAGCATGATGGGGACCAACAGAAGACCAGGTGGGTTGGAGCAGAAGAATGACTATGTTGCTGGGTTGTCTACAAAGAACCAATGTGGTGACCGAAGCAGCCCAGAGGCTTTAGGATGCCCTGGTTTAAAGGGCTGACATCTCACAAGTACTGCAACAGACACTGTATGGAATCTATACGGGAAGGACGCTGTTACTCATCCGGGTGTGATGGTGGATGAGATGGGAGCGGTCATAGAAGGATTTGGTAATAAGATTTTCTAGAATCCAAGTAGTGGAGGAGATGTGAGGAAATAACAAAGTTTGCTTTCTCAATGAGGAACTAAATAGCTCACATTTTTGTCAGGTGCAAAGGAATTCAGAATGGGAACCACTTGGGAGAAGCTAAGAGAGACAAGTAAGAATGTCTCCAAACTCTTTGGCAGCACGTTTTCCTACCTAAGTCAATCATCTGGAGGTGGACTCTTGCCAAGAGGGCCTGATACGCTGCTCTGTTCACTCCAAAGCCTTCACTTTAAAATAGGCTCTCAAAAGGAGCAAAAAGTGAATTTAGGAACCCTGCCTAAAATCACCCACCAAATCACTGCCCGACACACACAGAGACACTGGCAAATGCATTTTCCTGGAAGGCTAAAGCCACAGTGTAGCACAGCCACTTTATCAACATAAAAAACACTGTTGGTGAGATCAGGTTGCTGTAGGGACCCCAAGTGAACAGCTACTGTGCCTGTGAACTACAGTTGCCTTCTGTCCATACTTGCCTTTGTGGTTTTGACTTTATTGCCACTGCTACAGGACCAACCGGAAGCATCTGGAAGCACCTTACAGTCCTCTCCTTCCAAGCAAGGATCCATGTGGCACCACCACTTCTCAATCACAATGGAGGCTGGAAAACAAAGGTTACATGGTGTTTGCGACAAGGTTTCTTGGTCTCTATGAGGGTGGCAAAGCTGAATAGAGATTAGCACGTCAACGCAAGCATGGCTGACTGGAATGCTTGCATAAGTGCATTTAAAGAATCCAGGTGTTCCTCCACATGCTCTGGAAAACGCATCGTTGGAATCGGCTTCCAGGCTGTCATAGAGTCGTCCTGTGGACGATGCTAAGGAGGGCTAAGGCATGTGCTTTGCGGGGCTCCGGCCCTGATTTGAATCTCAATGTGTTACTTTCTCCATTGTTTTAAAGACCTTGGAGCTCTTTATCTAATTTCTCTTACTCTCAGTTTCTCCAAAGAGACAGAGATAAAAAACACTTGCCAAGAGATGCAAAGGGATATAATGAATTTAGGAAGTTGGACCAGACTTGTGTCCCAGGAAATACCAGCATCTGTGATGGCCATCCTCTTTGGCTACAGCCTCCAGTGGCAGGTTTTGATACTGCGATTACACTGAAAGTTAAACCTTCCTCTTTGTATGGTGATCACCTCTGTAGGCCATTGCAGTAGACAGCTGAATGGTAAGCCATAATTTGTCATATGGTGAAACTAAAGATGACAGGACCCAGCCTTGCCTCACAGCCCACGAGTGATTATACTGGAATGTTTAGTTCGCCTGTGAACTCATGATACCTCATCCCTCATCATCCATGAACACACAGGAGTCTACCGATAAAATTGTGTTGTTCATAAGGCAAAAAGTAGCATAATGGATCTCTGGAACTGAACACAGACAGAAGGAGGGGACTCTCCATCACTGGAATAGTTAGCTCTGC
Organism: Acomys percivali; assembly: GCA_907169655.1. Classification (NCBI taxonomy): domain Eukaryota; kingdom Metazoa; phylum Chordata; class Mammalia; order Rodentia; family Muridae; genus Acomys; species Acomys percivali. The sequence continues at coordinate 45,346,462 of OU015745.1, read as the reverse complement.
AGATTCACGGGATAGCTGAACTACAGGGACAAATTCAGCCAGTGAGTGGGTACAGAACTGAGGTGGGGTTGGGGTGGCGGTGAGACAAGGGAGACTGGTCTTGTTTTCTGGTTGAAACAGCAATACTTACATAGAAAACATGCCCAAGTAGATGCTGCAATGCCCACACACACATACTTTGGGTTCTGAGTGGCAGAGATGTGTAGTCCATAAATTTCTTTTGTATTTTAAAGGACTTTAATAGATGGCATCAGGGTAAGCATGACAATTTGCTATCCATGTACAACGTGTGGTGACTACCAGAATCAAATAAACTATCTCATTCACAGTCACTCGTCATTTAGCATTAGACCCCCCCCCAACCACCAAACCTGTGCACCTTGTAGCTAAGGATTTGCTCTCTTTGGACAACGGCACTTCGTTCCCATCCTACCAAGCCATCCAGCCTCGAAAACCACAATTCTTCTCTGGACTACCAGGAACTCTACTTTTTGAGATCACGGGGTTCTTTAACTCTTCAGTTCATGCATGTTTTCACAGACACCAGGATCTCTTAGACTGATCTAATATGAATATAGCCCACACCTTCTTTCTGTCCCCATCAGTGAAGTTACTGGGTTGTTGCTAGTTCCCAGTTATTTCAGTGAAATGAGTGGTGCAGATGCCTTATAGATACTGATCTCAAGGATGGATATGTGCCTCACAGCATGTGCCTGCCCCATGTAAGACTCAGGGTTGCACCTGCAACACCATACACAAAGGAAGGACCAATTTTATGTCCTGTGGATTATGCCTAGGAGGATTACAGCATACGGAACCTTATTTTCTGAGGAACATCTATATTGCTTTCTATGATGTCTGTACCACTTTGCTTTTCTGTCAGCACTATGTGAGAGTTCCCCTTTTCTCTACAGCCCCACCTTCCCTTGTGTTTTTGATAAGTCATTCTATTAGGCAGAGACGGTATATTACAGTGATAAAGAACACTGCTTCAGATGCCTGTTTGATATCTCTGTCTTATCTGAGCAAAGCAGCTATTTAGGACTTTTATTTTTAAAGGGGTTTTGGTATGGGGATATTAAGTGCTTCAAGCCTCTAAGTGTTGCATGTAGAACCCCTTACGGAAATACGGCTTGTGGGGATAGAGAGATGGCTCAGCAGTTAAAAGCACATGGTTTTTCGGAGGACTGCTATTCAGTTCCCATTACCCATGAAGGGCAGCTCACAACCATCTGTAACTCCAGTTGCAAAAGATTGATGCCTGCTTCTAGCCTACACACACACACACACACACACAGTGGGGGGTGTCTCTACAAAGAGAAATGTGGTCTGCAAATAACATCGAACCTTCTCTTCAATGTTCCCTTTGCAGAGCTTTGGGTGTGATGGGCATGCACTAGTTTGGATTTGCTTTTGTTGTCTGTGTTTTTGGTGTCATAACTAAAAGTCCATCACCAGTGTCAAGGTTGGTTTTGGGGATTTTTGTGTTTTTTTTTTCAGGACTTGTTTCTCAGTTTTGTAGTGTCTGGTGTCATGGTAGTCTGTGGTGCATTTTTTACTCATCCTTGTGTACAATACATGAGGCTGACTTTTGCTTGCAGCTACCAACTTTTCCCCCGCACCACTGCTGAACAGCTGACATAGTCTTCAGTGACTATCTCCAGTGCCTTGATCACATGAGTGTAAATTTGTTGCAAGGCTTTCTATCTTGTTCCATTGTTCTGTGTGTCTCCTTTCATGGCACCACTACACTGTTATGTGATTACTAAGGCTCTGAAATGTAGTCTTTCTTTCTTACAATAAACTCTTGATTTATTTGTGTTCTTTGTGACTTCACATAAAATTTGAAATTTTTTTCCATTTCTGTGAAAAGTGCCACTTGGTTTTTGACAGGGATCCACAGGTCTTTTTGGGTTTTTGGCAGTACTATTCGCTTTTATGTTGTATAATTTCCTTCTGCAACCTCAGATACTTTTTACTGTGCTGATCTTTTGCCTCCTTGGTTAATTTTTTTCTAAGCATTTTTTTTTTTACCACACTGTAATAAATAGGATTTTTTAAAAAATACTTTGTTAACACATGAAAATGCAAGTCACTTTTTTCCAGTTCATTTTTTAAAATTTTCTATCTGCCAACTTTACTGAATTTAATATCAGTTGTTTTCAGACTCCTCCAAAGAAGTGGGGCAGAAAGAATGTTCCAAATACATTGTATGAAGCCAGCTTTATCCTCATACCAATGTCAGGTCAGAAGCCTACAAGAAAAGAAAATTACAGGCCAATGTGTTTTCATAAAAATGAAGGCAAAACTGCTTAGAGAACATTAAAAATTTTCCAGCAGAATGTTGAAAGGATCACAAACAGTGATTAAGTATTAATCAGTGTGGTCCACTACATTTTGAGAAGAAATTATAAAAATCATATGACCCCCTTGGTAGATATATAAAATCATTTTGAAAGTTCCACACTCCTTTAATGATAATAACTGCCAACAAGTTAGGTTTAAAAAGTGTCTCAACACAAAGAAAGCCATAAATGTCAAGCCATAGTTGCATCATAATCCAGAGTAAAAAGCTGGATGTCTCTTAAAGGAACAGGAGAAGGATGCCCACTCCTACTAAGCACAGCAAAGGAGAGCAATTAGGTATAAGAAAGAAAGGCAGGCTATCCAAGATGGATGGGGAGCAGTTACACTGTCTCTACAGATAAGATGGCATTATAGAGAGAAAACAGGACAGCCACTCTCAGTGTTATAAGAAAGACCATCAATGTCAAGTGAACAAAAATATAAAGTTCATGCTCCATATAAGCGAAGGGCAACCTTTCTCATTGAGTGCCAGGCTCCCTGCTAATTGCTTATCCTCTATTATCTCACATAAATTTTCCATCAAAGTTGAGGTTGATACATTTTTCTCATAGCTTAAAAACTTTGAGGGACCAGAGCCCACACGCCGACCCTTAAATACACATCTTCCTTACACTGGAGGTGTCCAGAAGAAACAAATCCTCATATAAAGGTAGCAAAATAATAACACAAAAAGTGATTGGATTGGAACCCATCGGGCCATGGCTATACACTGTGATAAGAGCATGGGTTCTTTCCACAATTGCTGAAAGGGTCATATTTTCTTCCTTGTGTAGCCACTGTCCCTGGGCTATCATCTCATGACCCCGGTAGCACCTGAGTCAGGAAGACTTGTGGTCTAGGTTAACCATTCCCTGTTTAAATCAGTATCTGCCCAGGCAGAGAACAGTACATTGCTGCATGGGTTATTTATTATGTCAGAGAGGCTGCTGCTGAGCCAGGATAGATGGACATGAAGCTTAAGAAAGTTGGTTTTTTTTTTTTTCTAGCTCCAAATATCATAATGATCTCACCCTGCAGCTGCAGGAAACTTTTGTCATTTCAAAGCACTTTTTTCTTTTACCCACTGTTCCTCTTCTGGTTGTCCCCAAAACTGTCAGACACCGTGAAAGGCAGATGGAACCAGAAATAGAAAAGTTTTCCTCTAAGTCAGTACATTAAGGGTGAGGGCACCAGACTCAGGATGGTGTTGCACTGACCCTGTGTAGCAGTCTTCCAGCATGGACTGTAATCGATGTGCAGGTTTAACTGCAGCAGGGTGTGGCGTGGACCTGCTACGTGCACACAATAATCAAACAAGGAGGGTTAATGTTTCCATCTCCTTACGTAACTGAAAGGTTTTCATGGGTCTGTACAAGGTCTTCTATGTATATATTATAGCTGTTTTTTAATGTAGTATTTTTATGGGACTCCTGATTGTGAGGACAAGTGGTGACTCTCGTGCCTGCTTTTGGGACCTTTTCCTCTTCTTGTGTTGTCATGTCCAATTTCAATATGATAGTTTTTGCTTCATCTTATTTAATTTTGTCTTTCTTGGTAGTTATCTCTCAAAAGCCTGTTCATCTCTAATGAGAAACAAAGGAGGTGGATCTAGAGGGGCTGGGGGAAACTCAGAGGAGGAGGGGGAGGGGCTCTAATCAGTATATATTACATAAGAAAAGAAGGTCTTCAATGAGAGGAAACATAGAAAAGTAAAGGCTTTAGCATCGACAGTATTTCAATGAGTGTGTACTACAGTAATGGAACCAAGGCCCTCATGTCCTGTGCCATTACCATTGCCCGGGGTTTGAAGCCTTCATGTTCCTCTCTGGTGATAAAAATAGTGCTTCAGGTTAGTGAGAACCAGGTTGGCATAATGTCCCATCAGGTACAAATACTTTCTACATGAGCCAGGCAACTCATGCTGGAAAGAAAAGACTAGATTTTTAAGGATTGCCCTCCGGACAGGAGCCTAGCATAACTGTCACCGGAGAGGCTTTGCCCAGCCACTGATGGAAACAGATGCAGAGACCCACAGCCAGACATTAGGCGGAGCTCAAGGAATCCTGTGGAAGGGGGGAGAGGAAGGATTGAAGGAGTCAGAGGAGACAAGGACACCACTAGGAAACCTACAGAATCAACTAACTTGGGCCCACAGGGGACCTTAAAGACTGAACCAGAGAACATGTGTGGGTGGACCCAGGCCCTCTGCACACATGTAACAGTTGTGCAGCTGGGTCTTCATGTGGGATTCCTAACAGAAGGAGTAGGGACTGTCTCTGACTCTGTTGCCCACCTTTGGATCCTTTCTCCTAACTGGGCTGCCTGTCTAACCTCAATAGGAGATGCACCTAGTCCTACTGCATGCAACTTGATAGGCCAAGGCTGGTTGATATCCATGAGAGGCCTTCCCTTCTATGAGGAGAAAAGGAGAAGGGGCCACTGAGGGAAAGGGGAGGGACTAGGAGGAGAAGATGGAGAGGAAGCTGTGATAGGGTATATAAAATAAATATATAATTAATTTTTTTAAAAGAAAAAATTGTCCTCTGATCTCCGTATACATACCTGCCTTCACACACAATAATAAAATAAAAATTTAGATTAGCAAGTAACATATAAGTCTTAATACACTCATAATGTCAACCAGTTGTTCATTAATTACTCAACACCTTAGTTTGGTCCCAAATGAACATCAAGGTAAATAAGTCCTCAACTTATATCTGCAAGACTAGAAACATTATATAAATGTGAGTGAAGCTGCACTATATTATGTGAGTGAAGCTGCACTATATTTCCACAGGGTTAGAGCTTAAGCTAAAGGACTTTTGTATTTAAGATGTCTTCTTAAGCAAATGCCTTGCTCTCCGTGGGTCCCTTGACACTCTGAAGCAAATCAGAGTTCTATGAAACACCCGGACGAAGCCACATCATGTGGCTCATGATGTGACCAAATGAAAATATTAGGGCTAACAGGCCAGTAGCCCATCAGGAAGTTAGCCAACCCTGGTGGCTTCAATGAGACTTCTGAGGGAGCAGTGGGCATCTGGTTGAAGAGGGTGTCTAGGGCACACCTTTTAGATGCTCTTGGGGACCATTTAAGACTTGATTCTCTAAGAGAACCATGGCAGGAGTCTATACCCAGCAATGAATATAATGAGACAAGGAAATCTATAGCTTGTGGAAAATGACTGGGTGAGGCAAGGGACCCCAGAATTCAGAACAGGAAGAACTCTGAGTGAAAATGTAAACTAGGAATGCAAGAACTGAAAAATGAGGAAATCAATATCGCAAGGAAAATGCCAAAAACTTACTGAACCTGAGGGGACACAGGACACTTCTGATGTCATAAATGAAAAAGGAACTTGAATAGAAAAGTACTGAGGCTCACATCACAGGGAAAAAAAAGGCTCATATGTAACTAGAGAAAGGTTAAAATTCTACTGCCATTCCTGTGCTGTTGGCATTGATACAGTTACTCTGCTATTTCCATAAACACATACACCACGAATCAACCATGATTCCATGTTTCTCTGACTAAGAATCTGTTGTGAGATCTTTCTCTATCTATATGTGTTGATTGGCACCCAGGCTACTTTGAAACATGGCTGTAACATGAACACACAGGATCCTCTTCGGTGAACTGAGTCTCTCTCTCTCTCTCTCTCTCTCTCTCTCTCTCTCTCTCTCTCTCT
>OU015745.1:45327645-45340417 GCA_907169655.1 Acomys percivali | reverse complement strand
TCTCTCTCTCTCTCTCTCTCTCTCTCTCTCTCTCTCTCTCTCTCTCTTTCTCTCTCCCTCTTGCCCCCTCTATCTCTTTGCATGCTCTACCCAGGAGTAGGACATGTGGACCAAAAGAGAGACCTATTTCAGCTATTTTAGGAATGTCAATACTGCTTCCTATAGTAGTGGTGTTAATTTTCATTCCACTGTTATTTTATATCATATCCTCATCGGCATTTTTAAAATTTTTTTGGTGGTATACATTCTACCTAGTATGTAATGGTATCTCTTTATAATTCTAATTTGCAGCCAATGATGCTCAACATTTTTTCAGGTATTTGTTGGCTATCTGTATTCCTCATTGAGTACTATATAGTCAGATATTTTAGCCAGCCTTTATTTCACTGCTGTTTCTTGGGAGCTTTCTTTTCTAGTTCTGCATAGATTATGTAAATTCATCCTATCAGACATACAGCTGGCATAGACTCTCTGCCTCTCTGCATGTTGCTTCCACTCTTGATCATCCCCTTTGCCACTTACCTCTATTTCTTCTGCTTTGAGAATGCTGTCCAACAAAATCACTGCCTGTCCCAGTGTCCTCGAGTGTTACTGCTCTTGTTTCTTCTAGTGGCTTCTGAAATGTTGGTCTTATGGACAAGCCTTTGCTCCATTAGAATTGCCCTTTTAAAAATATTTATATATTATTATGTGCACGGTTGGGGAAGGGGCATGGCCTGTGTGTAGATTTCAGAGGCCAACTTGGTTCTCTCCTTTCCAGCTTTATACGGGTTCCAGGGATTGAGCTGAGAATGTGGTGATTGTGTGGCAAGCCTCTTTATACAGGCCCTGTATTGTTTGGTTTTGGTTTTTAAATAGAAGCTAAATCTTCTGTGTGTATATACCCAGTACATTCTTCTATTCTATAAATATACTTTTTTAAAGCTTTAGATAAAAGAAAATATATTACCAAACTCTTATGATTTTTTAAACCAGTTTTCTTTTGTTTCAGAAGTGATACTAGCTAAAATAACAAGTGACGGCTGGAATTTGAAACTGCCACCATTTGCAAAAACAATAATCCTGTATATATCTAACAGGAGAATGCCGTAAGGGGGCCCTGGTGACAGATTATCCCGATGGAGTTTCTCTGTGAAAGACCTAGCAACAAATGGTATTGAAGAGAGGAGAGAGAAAGGGGCCACAGAAACCTAAGCGCCAGACTTGAACGCTTTTCTGTGCTGAGGATTGCCTATGAACCTCCAGCAGAGGTAAGATCTGACTGAGGTCAGACCTAACAGGGAGACAAATACTGGAAAAGCAGAGCTTCTAGAAAAGCTGGAGCCCAGCTCTGAGCTGAAGCAAAGGCCCAGAAGTTGGATTCTATTAAAATAACTGTCAATGGCATCTGCCCATTTCCTGGGCCGTTTCTCCCTAGGACAGCACCTTGTAGGAGGTATGCCCGCCCCAGCTGCTCCTGAATATCACAATCTAAATGAGAAATGACCAGCCATGTCTATTTTTAAAATAAAATTCTTTTAAATCTCTCATGCTTTTCTGGTTTAGGAAAACGCATTAAACCCCCATCTTCAAGTTGTAATGAATTTCTGGTTCTACACAGAAAGGAAAAGTCAAGGTGGTGGCGCCCCCTGGTATTTGTTGGTGGTTAGTGCAACATATAATGTTTGCTAAGGTCTAAGTTTCAAGTGGCTGCTTGGCTCTGGTGCAAGGAAGGGACTCATTTCTCAAGAGGTGCTCTCTCATTTGTGGACTTAGTTTGGTCATATTTACAGAGCTAGAACAAACAGAAAGACCTGGTCTTTGAGATAATGTTTTGTTTATTCTTTAAGAATTTTACACCAAACATTTAGATCATGTTCCTTCAAATCCTCCCATACATCCTCACACATTCAATTTCATATTCTTACTCTCTCTCCTTAAAAAAAATATATATATCATGTCTAGTTTGTGTTGGCAGACTACTCCTGGGTATGAAGTCTGCCCCGGAGTGTGGTAAATATGCCATTGAAGAAAACGGACTTTCTCTCTCTCCCCAGCAACCAGGTTCGAACGGCTCCTCAGCTAGCAGTCAGACTGCATGCCCACCCCATCCCTCTATGCTGGAGTTTTGTCTGGCTTGAGCTTGTATAATTCTTGCTTATATTGTCTCTGTGTGTTCTCATCGGCAAGTCTGGAAAACATGGTTTACTTGAATTCGTCTGCCATTTCTGCCTCTTACAGTCTTTATACCTCCTCTTGATAGAGATTTAGGAATGAGCACTCCAAAGTCTCTTAATTTTCTGCATGTGGACCAGTTGTCAGTCTTTTTACTAATCACCACCTACTGTAAGAAGTGGCTTCTCTTGTAAGGGTTCAGCGATGCACTCATCTATGGGTATATCAATAAGTCATTATCACTCTTTACTTAGCAGAATAATAGTAGTAGGTTTTCCTCCAGGGCCCGTAATCTTTATAGTCACAGGTTCTTAGCCTCATTAGCAGCATCAGGTATGGGTTCCATCTCATGGAGCAGGCTTTAAATACAATCGAAACATGATCCAACTGCTCCTGTAACGGTCCTGCCACTATTGCACCACTGAGCACATCTTACAAGTTATGTTATTACTGTAGCTTGCAAGGCTCATGCCTGGATGAAATTGCTGATTACTTTTCCCCCTCGGGCAGCATACAAAGCACCTTCCAGCACTGTGTCCAGTAAGGTGGTCGGGATGAAGCTTCCGGTTAAGTACCAACTAGATTTCTCCATGTTCTACGATTCTACTCTGTAGTGGCTTCAGCAGTGAGGCCTCCTGGTCAAATTCTAGAGGATAACAGATAGCACTGACAACCACCTGTTATGTTTAGAGGGACTATATTGGCTCCTGCTTTTTACTTTGTTTGTTTGTTTAAGGTTATTTTTAACCTCCAAGTCTGGATAAGGAGATTTTGAAAACATCTTCCTAGAATATACAACTTGGAAACTCCGCACTAAGATTTTAACATGTTAGGATCTTTCAACACACTCAGTGTTCTCTGCGAATGATGCTATTCATTCCTCTCTTGCTTTCTCAAGAATGGACCACCTAACTACTATGAGTAGTAAAGAGCTACACTATCTTATAGAAATTGTATTTGATTATTTTGCCAGCAACACTATTCCCACAATTTCACAAACCCCTGAATGAGCTACTATGTAAGTCTATGCTGGTTCCCTTCGGGTTTTTGTTTCTAATGACCTGAGTGATTCATCCTTGACAAACATAGACTCAAAAACACATGTATGTATACTGGAGCATTCCAATAAGGGTTTCTCAACCTTGGCACCATGGCCATTTCTTTCTTGTGCAGTCTACCCTATACACTGTAAACTGTTTGACAACATCTGCGGCCTCTATAATAGCAGATGCCCAGTAGGCACTTTCCTAAGTCTGCCCAATGTCCCAGGGACACACAATGCATGTTTCTCAGCCATAGGTGCTTAATACTTTATAGGAAAACTCAACAAAAATGGGGGGCTCTACTAGCTTATTGGATCTGTTGACAGCTTTGGTTGGTGGGAGAATCCTAACACACACCATTCTGTGCCTTCCTTCCTGCTGCTACTGTGGATGATGCAGCACTTCTAAGACTTGTATTTACTCGCTTGTTCTCACTCACAAAAGCACAGATCCAGGGCTCACTGTGTAACCTGTGCTGAGAAGGGGGCCTGTCAAGTGCAGGGACAGGGGACAACACTTTGCCTTTCCAGCACACCCAAGGTGCTCTATAGGAACTTGGCTCACAGCAATTCTCATCTTTTCCACTGGCACACAATCTGCTTCCTCTAGTCTCCTAAAATGGGGATGCCCAGAAGGAGTGAAATCGCACCCCAATATTTAAGGCTCCATGTTCCTCCAGTCACATATGTTGGCCCATTCACGCACATACATTTTGCACTGCCTCTTTGCCTTCTGCACCTCTTTACCTTCTGCCTAGTCAGTTCAGACCCACTGCTTTCCAAGGGGTTCATCGCTGACATTCTCTGTTCTGCGATAGTTTACCTGTCTCTCTTTCCTTGTATACTATGAACTATGGTCCTACAGTCAGCCCATTGTTACCCAATCTCCAGCACACAGAGTAAGGCCAGCATCAAGGTGCTCAATTAAAGTGATATGAATGACCCAACGGACTCAAGATGCACGTCCTGCAGACCCTGTTCATGTGTGAAGTAAGTTTCACTGTCATTGGCCTGACTTCCCCTGACAGAAACTCAGTGGCCAGGAGAAAAACCCAACTGAAAACCAATCACAGTGAGAGCACATCCTAAAGAGAAACCCTGTCTCATCACACATCCCCTGGTGCCATGAGAACAGTTTGGTCCAAACAGTAATTCTCTTCTCTAATTAAACCAGTCCTTATGAGCCAGAAAAGTAGGAAAATTAAAGCTTTATCAAAAGATATAAAACAACTTTAGAAGTAACTATCTTCCATCCCAAAGCTTTAGTCTTATTAATCTGTTTTAAATCCAATATTTGCAAAGCATTCATTTTGACAAAATAAATTAAGCTTTCTTGTAGTGCACGTTTATCTCGCTTTATCATAAAGTCAGTCAGCAGTATCTCCATGGGGCTGTGGTTTGATAAGCATGTATAACATTGCTCCCATCACAAAATGGCCTCGTATGTGACAGGACAAGACCTTAAATGAAGAACTCTCACCCACATAACAACTGTCTGTGTCGGGACACAAGGAGCCACAGCTCAAGATGATTCCCCTTCCTGCTTCCAAATCCCCAGTGTGTGTTTGTGAAAATGAATTGGAATAATTCAGAACTAATTGTAATTTAAAAACTGGGGTGGCTGGGTAAAAATAGAATCTAAGTTTTTGTATTTAACTAATGAAGGCTAAGCTTTCATAGAGAAGCAATGAAAGTGCCAGATGAGGATCTGGGGTGTGGATTAACAACAAAACAAAAGGATATTCCAATTTCTATGTCAACATTAATTAGTGCCCTGCTCCAGTATCTCCGTGCCTTTGTTTTAATTTAAATGTAAATGCAAGTGAGTTTTATATTTTATATCCTCTCTCCTCGTATTTACAAATAAGATAAGAAGGCCAGAGCGGTAGAGAATGAGTCTTCCCACATGCCAATTAACATGATACTGCATAATTATTATGAGATAAAGATTAAGCAGGTAAGCCCTAATGGAAACATTCAGATAAGGAAGAGATGGTCAGATGGGCAGGAAACAGATGTACATCCTAACTAAAGCTTAAAACTTCTATGTTCCCTCAGTGACTTTGCGCTAATAAACATTTGTTGAACAGGGCTGTTTACCAAGGAATGTTAGGTATATGAGAACAGAACAAGAAGACAATCAATTCGCTTTCAGGATATTGCTTGGTATTCACTAGCCATAAATGTTATATTGAAGTTGCAGATAACATAAGTCTAATGGTATACTGGCTGATATGAAGCTTTGTCCCAGATGTACCCATTTCAACTCATATTAGCCATATGTGGCTCATCACTTCTCCTGAGAGAGAATATTTGTATCAACACAGAAGGTCCTGTTCAACAGAACTTCATAGGATATGGTCAAATGCCAAACAAATGATAGGCTGTAATTGCTCACAGGTCCTAAAATGCTTGAAAGATCAATCATGTAGCTGGCCTGTGAGTGTGTTGGACTTGCCATAGACACAACCAAGTACCCATCAATGAAGTAACAGCTGAGCTTCAGCCAATCCCTTCAATGGAATGCTGTGCAACAGAAAAAGCTAAGTTAGATCAACAGATATTAGCACACAGATACTTATGATCCAATACTGATAGAAGAAATTAAACAAAACATACATTTATACTGCAATCTAGACAAATGACTACAGCCCAGCTCTACAATTTATAGATACACCTAAAAAAAAAAAAAAAAAAAAAAAAAAAAAAAAAAAAAAAAAAAAAAAGCTGACTAAATATTCTAGTTTCTTCAAGAATGAAATCCAAAGATGGGGTTTGGGTATTTATATACTTTCTTTACTGAGGTGGAGAAAGATCTGGGGTACTCAGATGCTTTCTTTGCGGATGAGATTTGAGGTGCTCATACTTTACTAAGGTGAAGGTGACAACAGGAATAATCATCATATCAGTAGTTTTCAGGTACCATGAAAAGTGCTGAACAGTGCAAAACATTACACACAAAACTTTTTATCCAGAGATGCTAGGCTAGACAGGATGTAAAAATAGTACGTATTATGATTCATTGCTTCCTTTAGAAGAGGTTTCAAGCCCACGGAGACAAAGGTAGCTGTTACCTTCAACAATTAGTTAGGATGAGTCAGTTCTCTGTCAAGCTAAAACTAGTACATGGCCATCCTGTGCAGGATGGTGAAAATACTGCTTGCAGACTATCAGGAGGGTATTGCGCACCAGGGTTTTACAGAAAAATGGAATGGGGAGAAACGAAAACATATAGGAGTAAGTCAAAAGTGTGTCCTGGGGACGAGGGCAATAGTCCTGGAGCAGAGATAGGTGGAAATCAACAAGTTCAGGGGAGAGGAAGCGGAAAGACAGTGAGATCTTGGAAATGTTCTTGAGCATGGAACAGCATCTGAGGCTCATCTTAAGCCTGGTCACTTAAATGTGGTTTTACAGCATCAGAGTCACAGTTCTGCTCTGTTCTACAGAAGGTCTATTCTGGACATAGGATGGAAAACAGAAGATGGGGAGCAGGAGCCCAGCGACATGTACCCTGGTCCCTGGAGTATGGACTTAGCAAGTACAGAGGATGGAGGGAAAATGAACCCATATGAGAGACAGAAAGGAGACAGCACACAAGGGTCTTAAAATTGTAAAGGGGAGAGATAAATACTCTTTATGCTCCTGGCTGAGAATAGAGGGCCTTGGTGAATTTAAGTATCATTTTTGTTGTTGTTGTTGTTGTTGTTGTTGTTGTTGTTGTTGTTGTTGTTAGTGCTTTGAGAATTTCGTATAATGGTATTGATCATATTCACCAACACTCCTCACGGTCACTTGTCCCAGGTCCACCCACAACCTCCCTACTCCCTCCCAACCTCCTCCCAAATTTGTCTCCACGTGTTGCTGTTATTTAAAGCCCACTGATTCCTGCTTGTACTATCCATACACTCACAGTGTGAGGCCATCCACTAGAGTGTGGTGGACCAACCAAAGGCCACTCTTTCTGAAAACACTGTCTCCCTCCTCCCAGAAGCCATCTACTGTTAAGAGCTCCTCTTCCTCCAGTAAAGGTTCCTGAGTCCTTCCTGACTCTAGACTAGAATCTTGACTGGCTTGAGTCTGTTCAGGCAACCATAGTTGCTATGGTTTGAGTACAAAGTTGTGGTCCTGTCCAGAAGACATACAATCTTCCCACACCCTCTTTCACAAAGTTCCCTGAGCCTTGGGGCAGGGCGGGGTCGGGGGTAATATAGATGTTCCTTTGGTGGAGCACTCCCCTGAGAGTTAAAACCCATCAAAGGACAGTGACTGAGTCTGTGTTAAATATAGTCTAATGCTTGATTTGCTTTTGTTGTTGGTGGTGATGATTTTGTTTTTGTTTTAAATATTAAAGATCCTTATCTCTTTTTATGGCTATAGTCCTTTATCAATAATCCACAGAGCACTGAAGAGGACAGTGAAGGCTCCTTGACATAACATGAGATTATTCGTATTCCATATGCCACATTGCGTGCAGATCCACATCCTACACTACAGAAACTGCACAATCAAATTTTCAGGATTGGCATGCAGGGCACCTTGGGTCTGTTAGGTCAGGACAGGTTATTGTTATGTTACCCTTTTAATCTGAATTCAGCAACACAATCAGACCCATGGCTTTTGATAAGGAACTGTAGAGAAGAAAGTTTCCCTTTGCACTTTCCCCCTTTAAAGGTGGTGGCAGGGAGAGGAGGAGTCTCTCATCTTACAACCATGACCACCTGGTGCATAGGGTCCGTTATTATCACTGACTGTGCAGTAAGTTGTAGAGTTAGACTCTGTCTTTGTTTATTTGCTGCTGACCTTTCAACAGGCATCTAAAGGGCTGGTGAGCTTGCTATGGTCAGGTTCATGAAGGCAACTGCAGAGAGAGCACCTTACACCTCTTTCCCTGGGGACTGAAATGTAGTTCCAATAAGGTGCCTCCTACAAGAGCCATGGGACTCAGTATCAAGCCCAGGCCTCCACCAATAACCCTCAATGGTCATTCATTTTGTTATATACATCTTCTCTAACATACAAGCTATCAGTACAGTACTCTGCTAAGGGACTTGGAGACTATCAATGAATAATACATGATCCCAAACTCTTGTCAGGAAAGTTGTTTCAAAGGTGTTTTATAAATGCATGTTAACATGATAAAGTAGGGGCCTGGGAAGATAACTCCATGGTAAAACACTTGCTGATCTTGCAGAAGACCCAGGTTCAGTTCCCAGAACCCATATGAAAGTCCAACTATGAGGGATCCAACACCCTCTCTGGCCTCCACTGGCATTTCATATACATATATACATGCCAGAAAAATACTCATTTACATGAAAATTTTAAAACATGAAAACTAGAAGTAATAAAAATTATTAGTAACAAAGGGGATATCACTGTGTACCAAAAGCAGAAAATAAAAGACCATACTGCCCGTTCTAAGTACAGTCACCTGTCCATATACATTTACTAAACATCCTGGGACTTAATTGATCACAGACAGAACACATGTGTACTGAAAATGTGCAGGATTTTGTCTCAAAAAATTATAATACGATCATCAGGCATTATAGGAGACATGACTTCAAGTATATAAGAGAATGCATACAGGTGATAAACACAATCCATCATTTTTAAATAAGGCTCTTGGGCCTTTGTGGATATTTGGTTATCCATAGATTTTCTTTTTTTGTTTTTGTTTTGTTTTGTTGATTTTTGTTTTTCAAGACAGGGTTTCTCTGTGTAGCCTTGGCTGTCCTGGACTAACTTTGTAGACTAGGCTGGCCTCGAACTTACAGCAATCCGCCTGCCTCTGCCTCCTGAGTGCTGGGATTAAAAGCATGCGCCACCACCTCCTGGCTCTATAGATTTTCTAAGAACCAATTCCTTCAGAAGAGTAGGGAACATATACACAAAGGGGAGAAGAGAAACTGAAGAAAGAAGTGCTTGGTCTGAGTGGT
Source organism: Acomys percivali (assembly GCA_907169655.1). NCBI lineage: Eukaryota > Metazoa > Chordata > Mammalia > Rodentia > Muridae > Acomys > Acomys percivali. The sequence goes on along the minus strand of OU015745.1, from coordinate 45,331,282 downwards.
ATTTGGAGACAGATGAGCAAAGATGTCTTAAAGCACATGTGTGTACACACACACACACACACACACACACACACACACACACACGAGAGTATCCTTGAGAGAGATTATTAAAGACTTGCCTTACTCATCAAGAAGTTTTGAAGCTTGTTTTTTTGTGTGAAGTTTTGGACAGATACTTACCTCAAAGCACCCTAGATTGCTACAGATTTCAGTCCTATTAAAAGCACCCGACAGACTGACCAGAAACGCCATACCTTCGACACAAGAAGGCTGTGCCCGAGTTGTGCCAGCCACCTGGCCTGGGAAGCAGGAACATTTGACCGTCTGGGAGCGCTCCTCTATGCGGTTCTTATTGCAGCAGCGGTGCACGGCAACCACCTCGCAGGTACCTTGCTTGATCAGGTGATGGCCTGGCAGAGGAGGAGAGAGCACACAGACCAGATGCTATGTGAGTCAACAGAATCACCAAGAGCTTAGTGATGCTGTGACTACCTATTCCCACCTACTGCATAGTTCCTGCCACACTACGTATCTTGGTAGTGTCTCCATTTCAAATTAACACAAAATCAGTAAGAAACGTCGGAATCCTCCAGAAATTCAGCTCCAGAACTCTCATGGTTTTGTTTGTTTGTTTGTTTGTTTGTTTGTTTACCTTCATGGCATAGCCCCAGAGATGTTACTGGAATTAAGATGTCTGGTTGGCTAATTTTACGGTAGCAGATCCTGGACTATCCAAATAGAGACAACATAATGAGTCCTTCAAGGTGGACGGAAATGAAAGCACATGTGGGCTTAAGGACTGTTGCTAGTTTGCAGATGGAGGCAGCAACATGTAAATGAACTAGAGACTTCCCGTCCTATCAGACATGACTTCAACCAAGAACCTGACTGAGTCTGAAGGTTGTTTGTCCCCACAGTCTACCTGAGTATTGACATCTCAGTCATGACACCTTAGGGAGATAACCAGCCAAGCTCAGACTGCTCATCTTCTGGGATGAGGACCTGACTTGATGGCAACTTGGTAGGGCAGCAATGGGGACCTAACTGTTCACCCAGATTTACCAGTTTGCATCTCACCACATTTGAGATATCCCATTAATACCCACTCAACCCCATAGTACATCAGTGCACAGTTTCTAAAAGATGAGCATCCTTGTAAGTTAGTCAGCCTACTTCCGGATGCATGCTGCTGTGCTGTATCTATCTACACATGCAGCATGCCCTATGTCTCCCCTGCCCTGACTCTATTAAATGCCATTAGCATCCTTTAATCAGAACCAATTCTTCAATCTTTCTTGACCTTGACATTTTTAAAGAACTTTATGAAGTTCTCTCCCTTTGTTTTGTTTTGTGATTCTTCCTATTGATTAGACTCAAGTCACTCATCTTTACCAGCGTATGCTAGCAGCAACTTTATATTCTCTTAGCCAGAGACACGAGAGGCCCAGTCATCCCATTCTTGCAGTGTTAGCTTTAACCACCTAGTGTCTGTCAGGCTTCTCTGTAGTGAAATTCTATTTTCTCTACTAATTTGAGAAGAGAAATATTGAAACTGCATTATATTTTGTCAATCTCCAATCCTCTCCTTTTAGAATCCATTGATGATTTATACCTAAATCAATCAACCATTAATTTGATGGTTATAAGGCTGATGCTTTATCAGCATTCAAATTATTCTGAATACACTTGACTGCTGTATCATTTTGACATGCACCTCAGTTTTCTTAAACAATGTTCTAAGCTTCTGGCCCACAAGTACATTCTAGGCATATCATATTTTCCAGATCTCCTCATTTCTCTAGCCTTGATGACTTTTAAGAAGTGGCACACTTAGAAACCATGACTTTCATATGTAGGCTTAGTCATTACACCAATGGAGTGATTTAGACTCTGTTAGGGCACATATGCACACATACCTGGCATGAGTCTACAAAGATATCACCAAATTCCAGTTGTGATGCAAGTTCACACTATGCCCCCATACCAGTCTCTCTATTACTAACAATAACAAACCTGACTTCCACAGTGCATAGACCCCAGAAGAGAATGGGTACCAGGCTTGTTTTCATCACCAGTGGTATACAGCAGAAACAGTACCGTGGCACATCAAAGACGAGAAAGCTTCCATCCCTGGACCAATCCTTCATTTGGGAATAGCTGTGCTAAAAGCAACTAAATTCTACTGCCAAGACCCATGTACAGGAGCTTGGAAGCAAAGCTGTTCTAATGACCCCTTCCCAGAAGGAAGCAGAGCGGGTCTGTGTGACAGTGGTAAGCCATACAGAACTAAAGATTGGCATTCATCGTCTGTGATAAAAATAGATGTAAATGAAATTGAAGATGTTACAGCCCTATCACCAATGCAGCCACACTCATGGTTAGGGAATCAACACAGACATTGGGCCAGGACATCAGCATTCTGACCACGAAAAAACCAGCAAGCCTTACTAGATTATTAAATGATCCTAGAGAGTCCAGAGTCCATAATGAAGGTAGCTCCCTGCTTCATTTAGAAAATGAAAGACATATGCTTTAATAACTTCCTAGAAAAGTTAACAAAGGTAATTTGGACCTTCAGTAATAAAATGGTCTGCTTGGTGCTCGGTTGCTGTTTGGGTAACTGCATACAAACAGAAGTGGATTGCCTTCTATTCAAGCTTAGAATTGTTCCAGGTTCCAGGCCTCCCTGAACGATCATTTTGCCTGACTTGCTATTACATTTACTTATACAAACCAATCTTTTGAACTTCCTTCGTTTTAAGACTTACTATTTCATCTTCTGACATAAGAGAAAATAGCACAGCGAATAGCATCCTACAGTAATAATGGGCACTACTTAAAATCCTTAGGAGTACCCACATCGTGGTGTGTCTGAGACTGATGATATCTAGGATTTGATTAAATATGGCAGGCACTGTTGTGAATATTTTACAAATATCCTGTGTGATCTAATAAAAATGCTGTGAGACAGGAATATTTTTAGTCCAGTTTTACTTCTTTAACAAAATATACAAGAACTGTTCCACTCAAAGGTCACATGGATACATGACTTGCATTTGAATCTCACCTCTTTACAGTCTGTATAGGATGGGAGGGAATGGTGTCTGCTCCACAGCCATTCACACAGCGTATGTCAGCACCCTGCTGAAACTTATTTCCCTACTCAATGATAGTGCTTGTGTGAGATATACATGGTTTCTGGAAATATGTGGAGTGGTGACACTGGACCTTCTTCTCTGGCAAAGTCTGCTTCTTTCCTCTCCAGTCTCCCAGTACAGAAGATAAACGCTCCAGAGTGAGTGCCAGCATAAGAACCCAGCATGCAGTGAGCACAGAATTCACTAATTACAGTTGTGTGCCCACAACACATTAGAACAATACGTTGAGCAAGGTCTCCGGAGAAGCAGGACAGAAGGGATGTGCACAAGGGAAGAGACGTACCATCTCTGCAACTGACCACCTGGACACCCAGCCAAGAGCTAGGCTTCAGTTCAAGACAAAGGGCCGGAAAAGACGGCCAGGCACAAAAACACATCAGTAAGGAAGAACTCTTTTTTTTTTTCTCCCCCTAGAAGAGTATCAGCCTTTTCTGTTTAGGCCTGCACACGCTGGAAAAGGTGGAGGTAGACTACAAACA
>OU015745.1:45312064-45327635 GCA_907169655.1 Acomys percivali | reverse complement strand
TGGGTTGGATCTTGGGTGGGTTGGATCTTGGGTGGGTTGGATGGGGTCTCCCCTTCTCTGGGGAGAAGGGAAGGGGACATAGGGGGAAGAGGGAGGAAGGAGAAGGGAGGGGGCTACAATCGGGTAAATAAAAAATAAAGTGAGGTAGAAGGAAAACAAGAAAAAAAGAAAGCCTCACCCCTTTACCCTGCCTGTGGAACCATGTCAACAGCTTGGCTGTTTCCTTTTGTGTGGGTAGAGGTATGAGTAGATATAGAGATATTTATTTCTTTTCATTTTAACTCACACCTATGTATAATATACAGTGATCTCCCAGAATAGCTGGCTCTTGATAAGACATGTTATTGAAGTGGGGGAGCTTGAAACTGTTGAGTAATTCTTTTCCACACCTCTGAAGTTGCAGTCAAGGGTTGCATATTTTCTTTTCAAAAGGGAAGAGTTAAGATATTGGCAGAGCTGTAAAATTCAAGAAGCCTCTTCCATCACTCTGCAGAATAGTTACTGTGCACAGCACTATTAAAGGGTTATGATAATCCTTGCAATAAAAATTGATTGCTTCAGAATTGCTATTGAGGGTGGATTAACTCCACCTGAAGAGTAAATAGCTTAAATACATATGAGGGCTTATTATTATTATTATTATTAAATATGCCTTTAAGAAAATTTTCAAACAACATAAAAAATGTTCATTTGTCCCAGTCAAGCAAAGCTCTTCCACTGTGAAATGGATAAACTACAAAGTCACATGTGCAGCAGCAGAAGTTCTGCTGAACTGTGGAGAGAGATAGACAGACAGAGACAGAGACAGAGACAGAGAGACAGACACAGACACAGACACAGACACAGACACAGACACAGACACAGACACAGACAAGACGGGCTGGCCTGGGATGGCCGCCTCAGGCTAGTGTTTCCCTGGAATCCTTTCTGTCGAATCGTTTCTCCTCACCCTCCTGCCCACCACTAGAAAATACACCCTTAAAGAAAAGCGTTATACTCCAGCCATCTTCTCAGAAGCCACAGCTTGACTCAAATCTGGTCTTCTCCCTGGCATTGTTCTCCATGAAAGCAGAACAGAGGAGAGAGGAGGCCATTACAAGATTTCAGTGCATGAAAACAGAGAGGCAGTAGCTTATCAGTACCTGTGGCAGAAACACGGCCAGTATCCCCAGTATTCTCATACAGTTTCCTTATCTGTTTATCCTAACCCCATCCCAAGGAGAAATATTTACACAAGAAAAGAACCACCAAGGTATAGAACCAAAGACTCTAACAGTCATTAGCTGGATTTGATCAATTCTTAGGGAGGCAAATATCTACTGAGTCCTCCATGTTATCTGCTAGCTCTTGAGGGCAGAGAAATAAAGAAACAAATGACCTGTGCTCCACGTGTGGTAATACCAAATGGAGACACCTTATAAAGCCCTGGGTACACACAGATATGTCCTCATCTTGCGTAACAAGGGGGACAGGAGAGAACTTACAGAATTGGAAAAGCTGAAATACACAAAGCCAGCACCCAGATTTAATGATTGAGCCTCTCAAAGTTCGCTTTCGTCACATGTATGTAGTATAATATATATGGTTTAAATTACTTAGTGAACATTATGAGTCACTGTCATTTATCTTTTTAACTATATTTATTTAATAAATAATTTTTAGAATTTCCTCTGTGCTGAGCACGTGAAAATATAGCATCAAAGCAAACCAAAAAAAAAAAAAAAAAGTTAGCTTCCTGTAGACCTTTTATATGTTAATGATGAAAGAAGCAAAAACCAGAAGAAAAGCAATTTAAAATAGGAAGGGCTTAACAAGTTAACATCACGGTGTTAAGTGAGATGTTAAGGCAGTTAAGAAAAGCCTCTCACTTGTCACAGGAGCTGTATGAGAAAGGGAAAGTTAGTGAGCAGTACTGAAGACAGAACGGACAGGTTACCTCATATGTCATTTTCCTCCAAGAGGGATAGGTGACATTTGAAATTTTGAGCTTAGTATGACCTGAGATGACATGTCTATACATATATATTATATACTCATACATATGTGTATGAATATACATACATACATACATACATACATACATACATACATACATATGAATTAAATGAAATGAACCTTTAGATATTTGTATGTGGAGCTCAGGAGAGAGGTCTGGCTCATATGGGGTATTGAAACTAGATAAAATCCCAAAGAGGAAAACTACAGCTAGAGAACAGAGAGTCATTTCAATGTTGATGCTCAAAGGGGAGAAGGAAGCATTGCCCAGAAAGAGAAACCAGGGCACGAGTGAGTCCATGGTGCACAGGAAGAAGCTCAGTGAAGAGGGATATAAAGATAAGACGATAATCTCATTCAGAGTCTCTGGGAATCCGGAGTAAGGCAAAGTCTACAGTGTGAGGGTCACTAATACATTGATGGCTTCAAGGGCAGTGGTGGGAGAGTAAAGTCTTGACTGGCACGAGTTTGGGAGAAAAACAGGGAGTAGGAAATTGTGTCCAGTGGGTGTTTGTGTGAGAAGTTGCATTATGAAAGAAAGGAGACTGTACTTCAACTAACAGTGTGTAGAGATGCTCCCAATTGGGAATATGGCAGCTGGGCATCTGCAGAGAGAGGGAGCACACTGAGGAGGCATCTGAGTAGACAGAATAAATAGACAGATCGTCAAAACAGAGGCAGACCTGTGATCAAAAGGAAAGAGTTTGTGGACACTTTGACTCTCCCCAATTTCCTTGATATTGTCCCTGTGATGAATGATCTTTGTGGGGACGCATAGCTCTTGCTATGTATTATGCCGACCATGAAAATAATTGGTCCCCAGTCAACAACATAGACTGTGTCTCTCAGCACCTCAGTGACTTACCAAAGACATTCTACGGTGCAAAGGTCACACAGATGAAGAATCTCATAAAGATAATGAAAGTTCTACTGAAGAATAAGTTGAATACCATGCAGAGAATATTGATTATGCAGAAGGCATCAGCCAACAACTGGAAAGAACATCCACTGAATAGTCAATAGAGATTTGTTTACATGGAAAGGGGCTAGCCTTGGGAACTCGAAAGATGTTGAATGCTCTGTCAACATTCATGGTCATGGAACAAACGATAATATAAAATGAAGGGCATATTGGAATATATTACATGTCTCTCCCTGAGAAGCCATGTAACAAATTTAGTTTATGAATTTGATTCTACTTCTGTTTTTTTTTTCACCAAGAACCTCCCTCCTCTGTCCAAAAATATACACTCCACTTGCCACCTTTACTCAAAAAAATAATAATAATAATAATAATAATTTGTCATTTGCCCAGAACACTCAACAAGAATAACTACAAATAGATTTAACCAGCACATTTTTAAAAAATAGAATAAGTATTTATACTAACCATTATATTTTATATCTTACCTTAATTCTGTAAGATAACTAATAATTTTCCAAAATTTATCATTTCTAATAAATCTTAATTTTTCTTTTTCCATAACTCAAAATACTATGTAATTTAAGGGTTTTCCTCCCACCATTTTTCTTAATCATAAGTCTATTGTTTCTACCATTCATTGGCAAGCATGCTAGCAACTACAAAACTGATTACTTCTAAAGATAATAACATTAATGGGATGACTAAATGCTCAGAGATGATCTCAAATTTTAAGGAACATTGAACTTTAGGACACATGACATGTGTTATATAACAGGCTCACTTCACATTAAGATACAACATACTTCATTTTCTCTGCATTTGATGAGTAATCTAATAAGCTGTCATACAATGAACTGTCTCACATCCAAATCCATGTGTTAAAGTGCCAAAGTAGCCATGCTTAGAAAAGTTTGTCAAAGAGATGCCCTTAAAGTTAAGTGAGGCCCTAAGGGCCAGGTCCCCAGTCAGTGTCCCTTTGTCCTTGTAAGCTGAACCACTGGAGAACTAACTCTATGCTCACATAAACATAAAGGTCATGTGATTATGAGTGCTCAGGGGGGAGAGCCATGGCCACTGACAAGCTGAAAACAGAGGCCTCACTAGAAATCAAACTGCTGCAAGCCTGAGATCAAAAGTTGTCAATAAGTAGCAGAAGTGACAAGATGAGTCTGGCTCAGCAGAACTGTGATGAAGGAAGTTTCTAGTCTTTATGCCATCCAGTCCATGATATTTTGTTATGGCAGTCCCAGCTACCTGACACTTAGCAATTATCACTTTACAGGCTGAGAAAAGAGACAAAATGCTTCCTGTTAAGAGGTATCACAGCAGAAGCACAATTGAGTAAATCAAATCTCTTGGGATCACTAAGGTTTCTGAGAAATCTTTCACAACTTGTACCTATGTGCGGTAAATTGGCTTTTTGGATGCTATTCAGTACACTGGAAAATACTGGTTATAAGGCAAGATCTTGGTCCTAAACAGTTGGGAGTTCAGCCCGTCTATCACTGACTTTATATATCAATATAGATTACTACAATAGCAAATTGTATTAGAGTATGGCATTGTTCTTGGGAAACACATATGATCTGTCACTCGCTTTCAACCTCAGAAAGAAGAATGTATGGATAGGCAGATACAGGGAACTAAGACTTTGAGTGTAGCAGCTTGCTGATGGGTTGTAAGTGTAGTACACGATGTAAAAAAGTCTGTTTTGATTTCTTTAAATCTGAAAGCCTTCCAAACATAAGTGTGCATGATAGAGGGAAATCAACCACACATAAGGGTAAAATCCCTGGGACTCCCAGACCCTCGTGCTTGTGTTTAACTGCTCTGCCATCTGCTACTTTCTGTGGGTTTTCAACAAATGATTTCACTTTTCTCTATTTGTTTTCCTTGTCCACAAAATAATAAACTCAGGGAGCAGATGTGAGACTACATGCTGACATGGGCGAAAGGCTGGCAATAGTGCCTGACATGTAGGAAGGATAGAACTTAACAGAATGGTCATAGGTAGTACCATTACTACACCCAGAATCCAACTGAAGTAACCATGGACTTCGGCAGATTTTTGGACTGAATAAAAGAACTGGGTTTACTTTGTACATTTTGAAATTCAAAATGACTCAATAGAGGTTTGAAGTGCTTTGTGCCTCATCCGTTAGAAAGATGAATAGCAACAGGTTTATAATTCACTTTGAGGTAGATGGTTATAGGAAATGCTGGCAATCAACAAGGGAAAAATAGATCCTTGTACAACTCAGCATGTCAGGGAGAGAGCTCAGGAAAAGACATGAAGTTCCCCACAACTGCCAACACACATCCTCAGCTGGAAACCAAAGAAAGTCAAACAGAAGAGACTCTCAGCACACTGTGTCAGTATACACATTGGCCTCCTAGCTTTGGGAAACTTCCCAGCCATCACAGGATTAAAGCCCAGTTAATGAAATAATCTAGAATCTGCAAGGTTGTTTTTCTTTTGAAAAGAATCTCACATTGCCTTCCTGTGAACTCCCAGTCTACTATTAGTAGGTGTCAAATAAGATGCAAGCTCCTGCCCAAATTCATACCCCTAGTGATCAGATTTCTACATATTCCCACCTGTAGGACCTCACAAATACCCACTGTTTTATGGCCATTTCCTTCTAGTTAAAACATTCTCCAATGGATGGAAGAGACTAACAGGGCATAGATAAAGCAAGAGTCATAAACCCCATCCCCAAAGTTACAGAAGCAGTAAGCAACTACTGAGGAGGGGACAGCCCCAGTGGCCATGCTTTCTGACAGTTGGGCAGGGGGCTCCAGGGACTTGAGTTGTTTCCCTTTCTGAGCTGAGATCTTTCATGATGCAGCTGCCTTTGAATCAACCACTCTATAAGTAATTTCTCACCCAAGTACAGTATAGGACTACAATAAGTTCACTGGTTCACTGAGATGGAGTTGATGGATACTATTCTTTGGTCTGTTGTCACCCAACCTGGGATAAATAGACATTTGTTTGTGCCATCCAAGGAAATGTCACACAATACAACTGGTACCCAAACAGACACCAAAAAACCCAAAGATGAGTAAGTTGCCTTGGCCATGGTGTCTCTTCCCAGAAGTACAATAGTGACTAAGACACCAAGCCACTCAAAAGCAAATGGTAAGGTTTGTGTTGAGCCACAGTGTTAAAGAAAAAGCAGAATACCTATTTCCTTGAGTTTCTGAAAGACTTTAAAGCCTGAGCAGCAATTCAAAAAGTAAAGTGAGGGTGGGGGTGGGGGTGGGGCAAGATGGTGACGCTGACTACACATTGTGTCCACCAGGCTGGGAGCTATAGACCACAAGACCTGGAAAGCCATAGGTGAGAGAGGTCCACATGGTGCAGAGAACATGTGGGTCTGGCCTCAAGCCATCCAATTGGTCCATAGAGGATGGGTAGCCTGTCCCCAGAGACTGGCTGCATACCATCCTCTGAGCTGAAGCTCTGCCCTATATCTCAGACTCTGTATCTGGGACTGAGCTGTGGGCAGTGAAGCACCAGCATCTAGACCTACTGACCCAGAGAGAACCCAAGAGATTGAATGGATCTGGCTTCAGACCACCATGCCAGTCCATAGAAAGCCCCATGGTCCTCTGGACATAGGCAGTGTCTCCAAAACCCACTGCAGCCTATCTGGCAGTACTGGCACTCTCGCTGACTGAAGTGTGGGTTATAGAGCACCAATGTCAGTGTCTGCTAGCCCAATAGAGAGCCCAGAATGTGGATCTGTGATAGATCTGACTTCATATCACCCTGCCAATACATGGGGCCAGGAAGGGAGGCAGGTGGCTGTGTATAAGTTCTCTGGCTGGCTACAGCATGCTTCCCACAGTCTTCCACAGACTGAAACAAGATCCCAAGGCCTGAATGAGAACAGGCAGAAGCCTATCCAACAGTTACAACCCAGCAGGTGATATCCCCACTCTCTGGCAGACTGAACCAAGGCCTCAGGGCCACAGTGGCCAACGGCAAGGTCTCCAAAGCCCAGCCAAAGGAAAAAAGTACCTACACTATCTCTGATTGAACCTTGGGCTGCAGAGCACTAGAAACTGCCTCCAAATGCTAGAAACAGCAAGATGACTAAAGACTACTGTAAAAAACAAACAAACAACAAAAGCCAGAATAATATGGCATCTCCAGAACCCAGTTACCCCAAAGAATTCAACACTGGGAACTCAAAAACAATTAAAGCACAAGAAAATGACCTTAGATCATTAGTAATGAAAATGATAATGAAGGAAATGAATAAAACCCATAAACAAATGCAAGAAGATGCAGCCAAACAGATTAAGGACATAAGAGAGGCCATGACAGAAGGCTATAAAGAGGAAAATAAGGAATCATTGGAAGAAATTTAAGAAAATGCAAACAATTGGATCAAAGAAATCAATAAGTTGGTTCAAGAGCTGAAGATAAAAATGGAAACTGATAAAAGCACAGACAGAAGAAAGCTGGGAACAAGAGAACTTAGAGAGGAAAACAGGAAATGCAGAGGTAAGCTTCACTAACAGAATTCAAGAGATGGAGGAAACAATCTCAGGTATAGAAGATACAATAGAAGAATCTGATGCAACCATCAAAGAAAATGTTAAGTCTGAAAAGTTCCTGACACAAAACATGCAAGAAATCAAGGACACCTTGAAAAAGTGAAACCTAAGGATAATAGGAATTGAGGAAAAAGACGCTTGGCTCCCAGGTCCAGAAAATATTTTCAACAAAATCATAGAATAAAATTTCCCCAACTTAAAGAGATTCATATAAATATACAAGAGGCCTACAGAACACCAAATAGAATAAACCAAAAAAATCCTCCTGCCACATAATAATCAAAACACAAAATATACAGAACAAAGAAAAATATTAAAATTGACAAGGGAAAAATGCCAAGTAACATATAATGGCAAACATATCAGAATTACACCCAACTTCTAAGCAGAGACTATACAATCCAGAAGGACCTGAGCAGAGGTCCTGCAAACCCTAAGAGACAACAGAAGCCAGTCCAGATTACTATACCCAATGAAACTGTCAATAACCATTGATGGAGAAAACAAGATATTCTATGACAAAAACAAATTCAAACAGTACCTATCCACAAATCCAGCCCTACAGAAGTTACTAGAAGGAAAAATCCAAGGCAAAGTGACAAACTACAACCAAGATAACACAGGAAATAGATAACTTCACTATAGCAAAACATAAGCAGACAAATATTCTACCACAACCAATATCAAAATCATGCAACTTAACAGTCACTGGTCATTAATATCTCCCAACATTAACAGCCTTAACTCTCCAATAAAAAGACACCAACTAACAGAATGGATGCATAAAAATGACCCAACATTCTTCTGCATTCAAGAAACACATCTCAGCCACAATTATAGACATTACTTCAGGGTAAAAGGCTAGAAAAAGATATTCCAAGCAAATGGACACAAGAAGCAAGCTGGTGTAGCCATTCTAATATCGAATAAAATGGACTTTCAAACTAAATTAATCAAAAGTTATGAGAAAGGACACTTCATGTTCATAGAAGGAAAATTCAACCAAGATGACATCACAATTCTGAACATATACACCCCCAATACAAAGGCACTCACATTTGTAAAAGAAATATTAATAAAGCTTAAACCATACATTGATTCCCACTAATTAATAGTGGGAGACTTCAACTCCCCACTTTCATCAAAGGTTAGGTCAATGAAACATAAGCTAAACCAAGGAATAATGATACTAACTGATGTTATGAATCAAATGGATCTAACAGATATCTATAGAACTTTTCACCCAAACAAAAAAAGATTACACTTTCTTCTCAGCACCTCATGGAACCTTCTCCAAAAATTAACCATAAAGTTGGTCACAAAGCAAGCCTCAACAGATATAAGAAGATTGAAATAATACTTTGTATCCTATCAGACCACCATGCACTAAAGCCGGACTTCAACAACAGAAATAACAAAAAGCCTACACACACACACAGAAACTGAACAACTCTCTAATTAATGACAACTTGGTCAGAGAAGAAATAAAGAAATTAAGAACTTCCTAAAATAAAATGAAAATGATGGTACAATGTACTGAAATTTGTGGGAAACATTGAAAGCAGTGCTAAAGAGGAAAGTTCACAGCACTAGGTGCCTTCATAAACAGATTGGAAACATCTCATATAGGCAACTTAATGACACATCTGGAAGCCCTAGGGAAAAAAAGAAGCAGAAATACCCAAAAGGAGGAGATGTCTGGAAATAAACTCAGGGCTGAAATCAATAAATTAGAAACAAAGAGAACAATTCAAAGAATCAACAAAACCAGGAGCTGCTTTGTTGAGAAAATCAACAAGATAGACAAACCGTTAGCCAAACTAAAAGGCAGAGAGGCAATATCCAAATCAACAAAATCAGAAATGAAAAGGGAGACATAACAAAAAACACTGAAGAAACACAAAGAATCATTAGGTCCTACTTCAAAAGCCACAAAATTTAAAAATCTAAATGAAATGGTCAATTTTCTTGATGGATTCCACTTGCCAAAGTTGAATCAAGATCAGATAAATAAATGAAATAGTCCTATTTCTCCTACAGAAACAAAAGCAGTCATCAAAAGTCTCCCAACCAAAAAAAGCCCAGGGCCACATGGTTAGAGCACAGAATTCTACCAGACCTTCAAAGAAAAGCTAATACTGATACTCTTCAAACTACTCCACAAAATAGAAATGGATGGAACATTACCAAATGCATTCTGAGACCACAGTCACTGTGATACCTAAATGCCAAAAAGAGCCAACAAAGAGAATTTCAGACCAATTTCTCTTGTGAACATTGATACAAAAATACTCAATAAAATACTCACAAACCGAATCCAAGAACACATCAAAGACGTTATTCACCATGACCAAGTATACTTCATCCTAGGCATGCAAGGATGGTTCAATATATGGAAATCTATTAATGTAATCCACTACATAAGCAAACTGAAAGAAAAAAACTACATGATCATCTCTTTAGATGTTGAAAAAGCATTTGACAAAATCCAACACTCATTCATCTTTAAAGTCTTGCAGAGAGCAGGGATTCAAGGTATATACCTAAACATAATAAAGGCTATATACAGAAAGCCAATATCCAACATCAAATTAAATGGAAAGAAACTCAAGGAAATTCCACTAAAATCGGGTACTAGACAAGGCTGCCCAGGCTCTCCATATCTCTTCAATATAGTACTGCCAGACCAATAAGACAAAAGGAGATCAAGGTGATCCAAATGGGAAAAGAGGAAGTCAAATTATCTCTATTTGCAGATGATATGATAGTGTACATAAGTGACCCCCAAAATTCCACCAGAGAACTCTATTTTAATTTAAAATACTATTAAAATATATATGTTAAATCCACATCTTTGAATTGAATACACACAGAGATATACGCACAGATATTGCATGCATGTATGAATGGGTAAAACAGAACAATAAGGAATCAGAAAATCCAAACAGACTTATAAGTAGATAGTGAAACAGGATCAGTAATTTTTTTAAAGCCACATAACAAAAAAATAATAATATATTGGAATCACTCATTGATGAAATCTACCCAAGATTCTAAAGGAAAAACTAACAGTGATTCTTCTCAAATTATTCCTGAGAATTTAAAGGGAAGGAATTCTTCCAACTACTTCCTATAAGGTCAAAATTGAACACCAAAAAAGATCAGAAGTAGAAGCACAATAAAAAATTATGAAATATAAATCATTATCTCTGATGAACATAGATATAAAATATTCAACAAAAGAGTGGCAAATCAAATTCAACAGTATATCAAAAATACAATTCACTATGCTCAAGTGGAACTTAAGCAGAAATACAAGGATGGTTCAACATACGACGTAATGCATCACACCAACAAACTGAAGGGCATGACGTCCTAAGACTGTCTCGGGAGATGAAGGGAAATTACTTAATAAAATTCAAAACCATTGCTCACACACACACAAAAAAGTATTTGAACAAATTAAGAATGTAAAGGTCATGCTCTCCCCTATTTTCCACTACGAAAAACCCATAAACCAACATTATACTGCATAGGAAAGGAAGGAAGCTGAAAATGAGCCTCCAGTATCTCAAACAAGAAAAGACTGTAACTGGACTCACTGTTACTGAATATAATAATAGAAAGTTACCCAGGTCAATTAGGGAAGTGAAAAAGTATACATCCGGAAAAGAGGAAAGTCAAAATATCCTTATTTGTCCAGGTTATGATTCTCCATGTAGAAAAATCTAAGGATTCCACTTGCAGATACTATAACTGATAAGTGAATCTATTAAACTTTCAGAATGTGAAATTGAAATACAAAACCAGCAGCACGGTGCAAACAAGTTACAAAGCTGATAAAAAGGAAACCATGAAAAGAATCCTGTTCCAAATAATGAGAAAATAAGCAGGAATTAGTTTAACCAAAAAGGCAGAGATTGTTACAATAAATAATAGAAAAACACAAATAGAATAAGCTGGAGAACACATGAAAAATGGAAGGCTTTCTGCTTATAGAGCAGAGCAATTCTCAAATCCCAAAGTGACTTATCGATAGAGGACACCTCTATAATAATGCCAATGACGTTCTTCCTAGAACTAGGCAGAAATCCCATATTCAACCCAGAAACAGAACAGAAGAACAAAGCCAAAAGCATCACAATGCCTAATTTCAAGGAACATGACAGCCACAGTAGCCAAGACAGCATGAAAACAGACCAATGGAACTGAATGCAGATCTCAAAAATAACCCCACACATGTACAACCAACTGGTTCTTGGAAAATGTGTCAGGCACATACATAAATCGACAGCCTCCTCAAGAAACAGTGCTTGAAAACCTAGATGTTCGTGTACAGAAGACTGAACCTTGACCCCTGCTTCTTGCCCTGTACTAAAATCAAGTCAAAGTAGATGAGAGGCCGTATTGTAAGAATCGTAAACTACTGGGAATAAAACAGGGGGGACACACATTAATATATACACACAAGGGCTGAAGAGTCCTCTTCCAGAAGACCCAGGTTCAATCTCTAGCACACACATGGAGGGCTCACAACTATCTGTAACTCTAGCTCTAGGGACCTGACACCCTCTCCTGGCTTGTGTGGACACAGGCACACATCTAGTACCACAGACACACACACAGCAAGTAAAGCACTCATTTACAAAAAATAAAGGACATTTTTTAAAACGTATGTACAGGCTATGATTTTATGGCTTGGAGTCTAAAAGTACAAGAAATAAATGCAAATATAGACAACTATGCCTAGAAAATATTTTTTAAAAAAAACTTCACAGCTAAGGGAACAACAACAAGATTAAAAAAAGAAATAGCTTACAGAATAGAAGAAAGACACCGAAGCTTTGTCTGACAAAGAATTAATAGCCATGTCAAAACCTTGAGTACATATGTCTCAAAAAATAAAAAAATAAAGATATGAAAAATACTTGTTGGCATTAAAGCCATCACGGAAATGATAATCTAAACTACAAGGCAAATCACCCCTCCTAGTTAGGCGATCAATAGATAGATGGCTTTCTTTGTTAACTTCACACAATCTAGTCACCTGGGAAGGGTTTGTGGATGAGGAACTGTCAAGATTAGGTCAGGCTGTAGTCATGTCACTAAGGGTGTTTTTTTTCCTTTTGTTTTTCAAGACAGGGTCTCTCTGTGTAGCCTTGGCTGTCCTGGACTTTGCTTTGTAGACCAGGGTGGCCTCAAACTCAGAGATCTGTCTGCCTCTGCCTTTCGAGTGCTGGGATTAAAGGTGTGCACCAGCACTGCCCTGGCACTAAGGGATTTTCTTAATTGGCTTCATTGAGGTGAGAGTGTAGGCATTGCCACTCACTGACTGGGCCCTGTGCTGAAAGAAAGAGTGAGTTGAGTGTAAAATGCATCCCTCAGTCAATTACTCTCCGCTCTTCACTGTGGATCTGCCCAGTTGCTTCAGGTTCCTGTCTCCCTGACTCCCCCCAGTGATAGACTGTGCAATTGTGAGCCAAGGCAGCCCTTTCCCCTTAACATGGTCCTATGAATGTATTTTATCAGGAAAGAAAACTGAGAGCCTATTATAGAAATAACAACAACAAATGCTGGCAGCGATAGGGAGAATAAGGAACTCTTGCACATCGTTGGAGAGAATCTAAACTAGTACAAACATTATAGAGAACAGTGTGAAGATCTTTTTTTAATTTTTAAATCTAAATATAGAGCTGCCATTTGATATAACAACCCCTCTTCTCAGTATATACCCCAAGAAAATGAACTCCATACATTGCCAATGAGAAACCTGCACACGCATGTCTCTTGTGGTGCTATGAATAGCATACAACAAGGAATTAACCTAGGTACCATCAATGCACAGGTGGGTAAGGAAAAATATATACAGTGGAATATAATCCTACCATTCACAGAAAAGTGGGAAGCGCAGGGCCTAATGCTAAGTAGAATCAAGCACAAGGACCAGTCCTGTATGATTTCTCTCACAGGCAGAGGCAGAAACAACAGATGGAATGCATAACAGTTAACAGAGTGCCTTAGTTAGGGTTACTATATCTGTGATAAAACACCATGACCAAAGCAACTTGGGGAGAAAGGGCCATGTATGTCTTACACGTCCACAGCACCATTTGTTCATCATGGAAGGAAGTCAGAACAGGAACTCAAACAGGGCAGGAACCTGGAGGTAGGAGCTGATGCACAGGCCATGGAGGAGAGTTGCTTCCTGGGTTGCTCCTCATGGTTTGTTCAGCCTGCCTTGTTATAGAACTCAAGACCAGGAGCCTAGGCGTGGTCCCACCCAAAATGGGCTGGGACCTTCCCTGTCAATCACCAATTAAGAAAATGACCTAAATGATTCCCTACTGCCCAATCTTATGGAGGCATTTTCTCACTGAGGTTTCTCTCAGAGGACTATAGCTTGTGTCAAGTTGACATAAAACTAGCCAGCATGCAGCAGTTGGGGGTGTTGGTTTGATTGGTACAAAGCGTATACACATGCTCAAAGACCACACTGAGCATTGTGTAATTTATATGTAGCAATCAAAAAGACAAAAAAAAAGCATAGCTAGGATGTGACGCAATGGTAGTGTGTGCTCAGCACTCTCAAGGCTCTTTTCCTGATCCTCCCAGAACCAAAATGGAAAGAAGTTAGGAAAATACACTTTAAAATGCATTGTTTTCATTATATTTCTCAGAATAAGGAAAGAGTAAACACATTCTGGGAGTAAAAATCAAGATGACAATATCCCTCTTACCAGATTGATGTTTACTGTATTTGAGGATCAAGAGAGCTGGCCATCTTATTTTCACCTCACACATGACCCATATTTTATTTTTCCCCCACAAACATTAGTCTAACACCTCAAGTCTCCTGTGAAAAAGTGAGCCTAGACCAAATTTAGGGTCTGTCCAACAATCTGAGCGGCCTCATCTTGCTGTGTTGACTGCGCTGGGCACTCCAGGTCCCATGCTTGGCTTCTCGTTTTACAAATGCCTAAAGGTTTTAGGCTTGTGGGGCCATTTAGGGGAGGATATCAAGGAAAGCGGTTCTCCAGGCTCTGCCAGGGTCCCTGAGCAACATGCTTCTGAAGAACATCACTGCGGAGACACGTCAGAAGGATCAACCAACAGAGCACTCCTCCTCCCAGCCCCCATGACCTCTCCTTTCCCATGACCGCAAGGTTTATCCATGATAAATGGGACAGACTAAGAAGCAAAATTGCTTGGGCCAATTATAAAACTATCCATATTAAATTTAGAACAAACTCGAACACAAGCTAAAAGTTACAGATTAGGCAAAAGCCCTGCTGAGGGCCTTGCGGGCCTCCTCATACTGCCTGCTCTTGTGATGCCAACATCTTGTGCACAGCAGGGTGGATTTCTTATTTGGTTTTCTGTTACATTTGTATGCAGAAGCATCTCAGTGGACAAACTATATAAATCTCAGCACAGAAACGAGTGATGAGCTTGCACTTATACATGTAAAATATAAAAAGCTTGTTTGTGTTTTTAACATTTCCCCTTAGGAAATTTTGTTCCATTTTATTTTTAAGTTAAAAAAAAAGTCTCCCACAATGGACTACATAATGTGCTACATAACCTAAATGGTATTTTAGGTGTTATTTAAACTCTCTTTTCTAAATGTTATTTTTCCCCCACATACACACAAATGCTAGGGCATTCTAACCTGCCATGGCACCACCATAGGCTTCTCCTTAACAGCGGCAAGCAGATGCAGGTTTCTACATAGGTTTTATTCAATCCCAGGGAAAGATTACAGTAACATATTTAACAACCAGCTCTACTGTTTTGTTTTCCTGTCTTCTAGAATATCCTACCAGAACCATAGTAAAGGAGGATAAAAGATCCATGCATGTTCAGAAGAGCAAAAACAACGGAGGAAGAATGAGTGCAGGTAAAGCATGTTTAGTAGAGTTTCAGAGGATGGGCAGATGGAGTGTCACAGTGGAGGCAGGAAGAGTGGGCGCTATGGGGAAAGAAGGATTCACCACTAAGGAATTCTGCCTGAGCTTCAATAAAAGGTTAACAGCAGAAGGCCTGGGTGGCCACTGCTCAAGGCCTGGGTGGCCACTGCTCAAG
>OU015745.1:45294097-45306726 GCA_907169655.1 Acomys percivali | reverse complement strand
GTGGTTGGTGGGCAGCATCAGTTCCCAGTCATCCAAGCAAGTACAATGGAAACAACAAAACAACCGTAGCCATGTTGCTCAGACAGGATGTTCAGCAGCTGTGGTATCTTATTTATTAAATGTCTCTCCTAAGGGTTGCCTTAGAGAAGGGCACTGAGACTGGACCTGGTGTGCCCATGCTTTCCCAAGCACCTCCATCCTGCCAAGTGTATGTTTAACTTACAATATTTTTGTCTGACAATGGGCAGATAAAGATATAATCTTATCATGGGCGGAGCACTTGCCTAGCAAGTGTAAAACCTTGGGTTTGAGCAACAGAAAGAAGAGACAAGATACAATGCAGATGTAACTTAAAGAACATTTGTACTGAAAGGGAAGCTTCTAGAAGACGTTTGCCTCAGCAAAGGCCTACTGAACTATTCAATGGACTCTGCTTTGCAATGCACAAACTGAGAGAAACCATTTCCATGCCTTGTCCACTCAAGCAGAAAATAAAACAGCACAAGAAAAGGCACACTCACACTGGTGAGGGTTGTGCCTGTGACCTTTCACCTGGGATTGCTTTCACCTGGAATTTGAGAAGTCATACAGAAAAGCTGACTTGTCCAACAAATGGGTCGACCAGATAGCTGCCTAGAGGGAAATTAGTGTAAATTAACATACTATGTTGCACTAGTGGGTGAAATTTCTCAATTGTAAAATAATAAAATGTAAATATGACACAAAGAAACATGGTTCAGTTTCTGTTAGTTTATAATAGGGAAGTCCTTTCTAATCAAAACATCAAATCAAAGCATAAAGAAAGAAAATCTTGTGTGTGAAAAAAAATTACATGACTATAACTATGGAAAAGAAAAGTCAAAATACAGACAGCTCCACACCAGAGCTTAAGATGTAGGACACTGCAAAAGAACAGCTCTCGCCAAAACAACAACAAACAAAGCTAGAAAATTGGCAAAACTGTAAGACCTGTGAGTCCATCAGAGCCTCACAAAGAATTGAGGGAAGTCCCTTCCAAAGGATGGCAAATGGCACAGAGGGCATGATTTCACTTTTGGCGGACTGAGGCTGCCATAAAAGCCAGCAATAAGAAAGCAGCTGAAATGCTACCAATTTCCTGAGGGCCAAATGTACACTGAGAAAGCCCTGCACTTCACACTGGGCTGGGGGAGAAGGGATGTGCTCTCACTCCTTTCCAAGGTCCTAGATGTGGTACAGGTCACCAGAGAACAGGCACAGAGCATGGGCTCCTGGAATCTTCTCACTTACTCTACAAGAGTCACAGCGAAGACAGGAGGCTGCAATTGCCTTTAGGGAAGGGAACACGTGACTCTCTCTCAACACATGCACTACACACCCTCCGGGAGGAGAAAGAAAACGCACTCATTTACAGCATCCTACAGTAATTTAAAAAAAAAAAAAAGTCAGTTACCATGGTGGGGAGCAACTGTTCCCCTTTCACACCAAGCTCCCTTCCAAGTACAAGGGAGAGCTCAGCTAGCAATGAGAAGAAGCAGCAGCCTTGCATCTCAGGCCTGCCTGGGATGGAACTGGGAAAAAAAAGGAGCCAAGACATAGCATTGTATCCAAGGCAGGGGCTGCTTGTCACCAAGGAAGAAGAACAGCAGCAAGAAGGTAGGGTATCTTTGTGGTTCAGATGACAGGCAGGCCTCTCCAGCTGGGGAATGTAGGAGAAACTCTGAAGAGACATGCAGGCAGGTCCAGCACTGACCGAGGCAGCAATCCAACTCCAACAGCCCCCTGCTAAAGGCATGGGGGGGTTGTAGGGGACTGAGACAGTGAGGGCAAGAGCAAACCACAAACACAATTCACCTTCAGGTGAGACCAACTAAAGTCAACAACTAGAGAGACGCTATGGACTGTTTCTGAGCATGTATAATATTAAGCTCACTTTCCTAGTCTATAAACTCTACCCAGATTATCAACACAGAACGATGAGACTCAATCAGAATATGCTCCAGGCATGGTGACACATGTTCTTAGTCCCAGCACTTAGCACCTAAGAGGCAGAGACAGGCAGACTTCTGTCAGTTCAAGGACAGCCTGGTCTACACTTCAAGTTCTAGGCCACTCAGAACTAAACAATGAGACTGTCTTAAGAAGGGAAGAGGGGACTGGAGAGGGGAGGGAGGATGGCGTTACCTAGAGACACTGAAGTAACAATATAAGCAAACCTAGAGTTTGGGTATGTGTGCACATGCGTGTGTGCATGTGTAGGTTCCCATGTTTGTCTGTTAGACAAATGTGGAAATCGGAGACAACGTCAGTCATCACTCCCTGCCTTCCATTTTGTCTAAGATGGGGTCTCTTGCTAGTCACTACTGATTGTGTGTGCCAGCTTAGCTAGGCCACAAACTTCTAGGAGTCTCCTTTCTCTGCCTCCTATGTTGCTGGGATTGCAGATATGCACCACTCTATACGGATTTACAGGAGTTGTGGGAGTCCAAACTCAGGCCCTCATGCCTATACAGCAATCACGTTACCCACAGATCTATCTCCCCAGCTCAGAATTCAGAATCTTATCCTCAAAAGTGCAGATGAAATACAGAACCAAAACTGAAGCAGAATTCTCCCAAAAAGTATACAGAAAAACAAACAAACAAGCTCTGCAATGGACAAGAAAGAAGGAAATGAAAGCAGGAACAGAAAAGCAATAAGCACTAAAGCAAAACTAAAGGACTCAACCAAAACCATATCAGAAGTTACAATCTATGGTAAAGGATTAAAAGTCAATAAAGGGCAGCTGTTTCACAACAGACATGTTATCTACAGCTTAACACAAGAAAGTTGAAAGTAAATGGAGTTTTAAAAAATGAAACAAAAAAACATGTGTCATGCACACAAGATTGGAATCACTGGCTGGAGAGATGGCTCAGCAGTAAAGAGCACTTATCCTTAGCTTCCAACACCCACAGCAGGTGGTTCGCAACCACCCATAACTTCAACTACAGGGCATCCAACACCCTCTTCTGACCCCCATGGGAACCTGCACTCAAGTGCACATATCCATGCACATAATTTAAATTTTTAATTAAAATATAGTTTCAATAAGTATATGAGGAATAGTTAGAGTACATCCAAAAAATATATATTGCTGTAGATAAAAAGAAACATGTTATAATCAAAGAGTCTGCTTAACAGAAAGATAGAGAAATCATGAAAGTATATTGTAGAGTCCTTAAAAAAATAAGTGAAGCAAAAATGAGGAAATTAAAGACAGAAAGAGGAAATCCTACATACAGCTAGACTAGAGATTTTTTAATTCTGTTATCTTGATAGGCCATGATACTAAATCAACAAAGACATTATATGTAGAGCAACAGTTAGTAGACCAGTTGTACTGCAGATGGATGGAGCACTTCCCAGTAACTTCTGAGCACACATCACTGTGGCTAGGTATGGTAAGCTATCTGAATAGAGCATATTATAACCATAAGTCTTCATAAACTCAAATACATGAAAATTATAAAGAATAGGATAGCAAAATAATGATTTAATTAAGTTAGAAACCAACAATACTGAGAAAACCAGTGGGGAAACAGTAAGTTGAACATACTGCTAAATAATTATTGAATCAAAAAGTATATGGAAAGATTTAAAGGGGGGAAATGATGTGATTATATTATTACCTCAAAAATAAAAGAAATAATTCTTTAAGCAATTAAGAAAAAAAAGGTCATTGAGGCCCTCCCAAAAATAACCAGAAAACTGAATCTGAAATGCACACTACTGATAACCCCATACAAAATCTCACTAATAACTAAAAAACTGCTAACTAAAATAGCTCAGATTGTCAGTCAGAAAAGCTTGATGATTCAAAGTATTTGGAGAGGTCATGAGCAGAAGGAATAATTTTTCATGTTACTTTTGTACTCTATAAATATTATGAAAAATGCTAAGATACTTTTTTAAAATATGCATCAGATTTTTAAGTAACCTTTAACTCAGAAATTCTACTCCCCAGGAATGGGTTCTTTAGGCATATGTACAACATGTATACATAGACCATAGGCATGGCTATTCCAAACACTCCTTTAAAATACAAAACCAACTAATAAATAAAAAGCGACCTAATTGGACAATAAGAAGAGACTAGTTAAACCACAATAAGTCCCCACAAGACAAAAGAGGGACCTACATGGCTACTGACACATCTATTTTTTTCCTTTTCTTTTTTAAAAATTTATTTATCATTTCACTTTACACCCTGGTCATAGCCCCATCCCTCCTCCCCTCCCAGTCCCACCCTTTCTCCCACTTCCCCCTCCCCCTCTCCAATTCCTCTTAAAAGGGGAGCCTCCTATTCCCATCCACCCCAACTCATTGGCAGATCAGGACTCAGTAGGTCCTCTTCCCCTGTGGCCTGGCAAGGCAGTCTTGCTAGTGAGAAGTGATCAAAAAGTACATATCAGAGACAGCCAGCCCCTGCTCCCCTTACTAGAGGACCCACATGAAGCCTGAGCTGCCCATCTGCTTCATCAGTATAGGGGGCCTGGGTCCACTCCATGTATGGTCCTTGATTGGTGCTTAAGACTCACCATGCCCCTCTGGGCCCTGGTTAGTTGGCTCTGTTGGCCCTCTTGTGACGCTCCTGTCACCTCCAGGTCCTTTTCTCCTTCCCCCCACTTTTCCACAAGGCTCTACTACGTTTGGCTGCTGAGTCTCAGTATCTGTTTCAAAGCACTGCTGGGAGGAGCTTCTCAGAGGACAACTCTGCTAGGCTCCTTTCTGCAAGCATAGCAGAGTATAGTTAACAGTGTCAGGGGATTTACCACATCTATCTACCCTCAGCACTACACAAATAGGCTAAGCAAGTTGTAGGCTGCTGTGAAGAATTCCATGAAGCTTACTCAGGCTTCCTGTGGTCCCCTGACTAGGGGATGCCTCTGGCATGGACTCTGTTGACTTCTTTTTGATCACTTCCCCCTGGCAGGGCTGCCTTGCCAGAGGCACAGCTGAAGAGGACAGGCTGAGACCTGAAGTGACTTGATGAGCTGGGGAGGTAGGAGGGGCTTCCTTTTTCTAAGAATAGGGGAGGGGGAGGGGACAAGCGGGAGGGATGGCGAGACCAAGAGGAGAGGAGGGAGGGGGCTACGATCGGGATGTAAAGTGAATAAGCAAATGAATTAATTAATTAAAAAAAGAATTGCATGAAGGCTGCCATATAAAATAAAGAGTACATACGTGTCTGAATGTGTGGGAGGAAAGTGCTGTTACCAGAACTGGTGTCTTCACTACCCTTCGCCCAGTCTCCAGTCAAACCATGTCCATGTGTTGACTTCAGCTGCCACTTACCCTTGAGGAATAATGCAGCATGCCTTGGCTGTCTGTTTTGTGAAATGGCAGTAACACTCGTCCAGCTGATCTCACAAGGTAACTCCAAATAGCAGATGAGAAAAAAAAAATCAGGCACGTGACTCACACACTTTAAACAGCGGTCCACAAACCGCATTAAAGATGCTGTTGCTAGTTTTTTCTTTCCCACTCCAAGAAATTATGTGGTGCCTGGGATTTAAAATGAATAGGTCTGAGGAAATTTAAATTTAGCAGAGGATATCAATGGGAACTAAAAGCTAAGTGCTGCAAGGAACCGTATTAGTGGGTGAAGGCTCTTGTCTTATTTTGCCTGTAAGGCTGTAGCAGAAAACTGGGAAGGGTCAATACATATATATATATATATATATATATATATATATATATGGAAGCTCATGCAAGAATCTGTTTTTTTTGTTGTTGTTGTTTTGGTTTGGTTTTTTTTTGTTTTTTTGTGCTGAATACAAAATTCAGCCCATGGAACATTTCTGAGGTCCTTTAAAAAGGAAGATATAAAACCTCCCTTGAAGTTGCACGGGAGCCTCATAATTAAAGAGGAGTTGGCTGAGGCCAAGGTGATCCAATGAGAAATATGTCTGTTCCATGCTGGGTGAATCTTAAGCAGGTGTTTGCAGGTATCAATAAAGCTAATGTTAAAGGGAAATAGAAAAACAAGGAGACCTCGGAGTATTCAGCAGAGACAGCAACTGCAACCAACTAGCCCCCCACACTCACTATTAAAACCTCATTAACTCCCAGCTGTTCAGCCATTAGGCTGCAAAGAAGAAAAAGCACGTGCCCTCATTGTCACATATTTATACCAGGGGCTTTCATCTCATAAACGGGAGAGTGCAGGAAGATAAGGAGAGGATAACCATCATAATTATATCACCAGGCTGTGGAGAACGCTGTGCTAAGTATAATAAACCTCTCAGGCAATAAAGCCAGATGGATGTCCAAAGGCTGCCATGTCAAGAGGAAGGGAGAGGCGGGGCTACAACCCACTGGCATTGTGGGACGTGTCCTTGAGCCACTTGCAAACTGAAGCCCCATGATTCACCTCGCCAGGTCACATCTAATCACCTCAGGCAGTGATGCTTGCAAATGAAATGCTTTCACCTGGCTTTCCACTAAGGTGCACTGCTCCTGACTACAGTTTCAAATGGCAGAAGGCATAAAGAACACAATTCAGATCTGAAGCAATCTATGCCCAGACAATTGTTCTCCATAAAGATTAGAGAATGGGGTTGCTTGTTGTATGGTTTAAAAGAGAAAAAATAAAAGTATTCAAAAGCAGGCCTAATATTAGCCTGCCTGCCGTTATTTTATTTGCCTCCAGGCTCCTAGAAATACATTTAATTTCACAGTTTAAAAATCGAGATACGTAAAGCCATGTTAGGATGGTAGCTCAGTCAGTAAAGCACTTGCCTTTTGAGGATGAGGACTTTGGTTCAAGGCCCCAGGGTCCACGTTTAAAAAATTAAACTTTGAAGTTAGGCTTTGTCGTGCATGTGTAGTGCTGTGCCAGGGAGACCAAGACAGGCGGATGCCCTGGGATTCACACTCCAGCAGCCTAGTCAGCAAAGTGTCCCTGAGGCCAGAAGAGAGGAGGTGGCTCCTGAGAATGATAGCCAAGGCCTTCCTGTCCTCCACACATGTACACTAACACACACACACACACACACACACACACACACACACACACACACACACGTATGCACATGATTCAATGATCATCCAGCTAATCGTGCAAAATTAGAAAAGTGGCATGCACATATTTCTGTAAAAAGCTGGCCTCATGTCTTTCAGGTTGTTTTCTTTTGGTATCTGTTATATAACCTTGGGAAAGTGAAAATTTAAACAAAGCATTTCCCCATTAGTCTCAATGGCATGCAACAACAGCCACTTTCCACAGCACTGTCTCTAGGGCTCATGGCCCCCTCCATGGCTGCCTTCCTCATCACCACACCCTCACTTCCTAGCCACACTGGACTCTGTGCTGGCCCTCAGATATGCCTCTGTCTCATCACACCAGCACTTAACTGTTCCCTTGCCTAGAACATTCATGAAGTCTGACTCTCCACTTCCTTTTAGTCTTCACTCCACCATTCCCTTCTCAGGATGGTCTTCTCTGGACATTCTATTTAAAGAACAAGTCTTTGCTATGAGCCAACTTTTTAAAAAAAAAGATCTATCTATCTATCTATCTATCTATCTATCTATCTATCTATCTATCATGTACACAGTACTCTGCCTGCCTGTACAGCTGCAGGCCAGCAGAGGGCACCAGCTCTCATTCTAGATGGTTGTAAGCCACCATGCGGTTGCTGAAAATTGAACTCAGGACTTTTGGATGAGCAGTCAGTGCTCTTAACCTTGAGCCATCTCTCCAGCCCCATGAACCAACTTTTTAATTAGGTGTCCCATTGCTTTCTATTTTAAAATAAGACATAAAAGCAAAAATCACATCTTCTAGTGATATTTCTTCAATACATATAAAATCAAAATATGGTCATGATTGCATATGCTTCTGTATATATTGCTCGGGGTATCAAAATATCAACTTTTTAGTAAATTTTAATAAATACAGTCTAATAGTAACCACTAAAAACTCAATGCTACTAAGGTCAATCCCTCCCCCTGGAAAAAAACCCACAAAACTCAAGAAATTTTTCAAAAACTCCATTAAATTAAAGGGCTATAAAGTATTCATGTAAGTCATAGAAAAGGTTGAAAAAGGAAAAAACAAACAAAAAAACAGAGGTGACAAGAAAAAATTAGTCAGTGGTAAATGTAAGCCCAAACCCAAGTTCATTATAATAAATGTAAATGATCAAAACATACTAGGTAAAAAGTGTATGGCTAGATGGGATAAAAAATAAAATACTTAATAACTTGACAAATAAAAGTGTTTTAATTGTATAGCATTTATTATTTATTGTACATGTACAAAAATTCCATAATCATCTTTCAGAAGTAAGTTCTCACCTTCTACCAATTGGTCCCAGGTCAAACCAGGTTGTTAAGTTTGTATAAGGTTGTTTTTAATTGTATAGCATTTATTATTTATTGTACATGTGTACATCTGTGTGCATAAATTCCATAGACATCTTTCAGAAGTAAGTTCTCACCTTCTACAAATTGGTGCCAGGATCAAACCAGGTTGTTAAGTTTGCTTGCAGCTGCCTTATGCTTTGAGCCATCTCTCTAGCCCCAAGAACACTTCCTCCTCCTCTTCCTCCTCCTCCTCTTATTTTTCTTCTTCTTCTTCTTCTTCTTCTTCTTCTTCTTCTTCTTCTTCTTCCACCCCCTTCTCCTTCTCCTTCTTCCTCTCCCTCCTGCTCTTCCTCCTCCTCCTCCTCCTCCTCCTCCTCCTCTTCCTTTTTTTCCTTTGGCTGAAACATCATGTTGTATGCATTCAAGTGACTTGAGTCTTACAACAAATCTCAGGAAGGTCAATTTTCATACAGAGGCGGGACTCTCCTAAATCAGCAGTACAAAGGGCTTCAAATCTGATGTGCTCAGACACACTTAAGCCATAAAACAGTGTTGTGCAGCACTGTAATGACCACAAAGTGGCCAATGATCACATGGCCCAGAATCACTGAGAAACAAAAAGAACCTCCTGTCCCCTGGCAGCACTATGGCACTAACATGTGTCAGGAGCTATGTTTTGGCAATTCTGACTCTCTGGTGTCTATGTTCATTTCCTAAACACAATTTTCTTTTAAAGTTTTTATGGCAAGCTCCAAGGTGAAAGAACAAGGTAAACATATATACGGCAGATACTCACGGAAATCAGATGGTGAATATGCATGATAAAGAACCAAAACAAGGCCACTTTGTGTGGCTGTCAGCCCATCTGCCACCACCTTACCTTCCTCCCACACAGAATCCTGGGGCACAGGGCACATCAGTTAGAGTCTGCACAAGTTAACTGCAATAAACACACACATATACATGCAAACACATATACACTGTATATATATATATATACACATATGTATATACACACATACATATATATATGTATACACACACTATACTGATATACTAGCCTCCATTTGGAAATCAGTCATGGTTGACATATGTAATATGTAATCTAACCATTTTATAGTAAGACATGCTATGCAAACTAGAAGCACAGGACATATGAAAAAGGAGGCCGGGTCAGAAGTGCTGTGAGCTAAGAAAGCATGAAGTTACTAAAAGGTGGGATGATCCAAGCCAGAATTCTCCCGAGAAGTTTCAGAGGAAACCAGGCATTGCTTACTCTGTAATAGAGTAAGGTACTACTACTTTAAGCATCCTAGTTTGTGGTGTTTTGTTATGGAAATTCTAGCAAACTAAAAAAGCAAGGGACCATATTTTTTTCGAGCATGCTATAACGTGAAGAAAAAGAACAACAACAATAATTTCCTTTGTTTCTATCAGAAGAACCAAGAAAGAGTTCCATGCAACATTGCAAGACATCATTATCTACAAAGTTCATTCTTGAGAGCCATGCAACTGAATCAAGAAAAAAAAAGTTGAAAAAATCTGATATTTAAAATTTACAATTTTGTATTGGGTTACATTCATAGCTGCCCTCAAGGTCACTTGTTAAGCATACCTGAATACCTTGCCTTGGTTTCTTGTCATGAAGAAGGAAGCTTAACTCTCAAATACAACAAAGCAAATGACAAAAGAAGCTGTGTGTCCTGGGGGCCATAGATGCAAAGGGATCCTAAAAAACGAGCCACAGCCTCTCAGCGCTACAGAATAAAAACCATGCATTAAAATTTAGACGTGATCATTCCAGACAGGGACCCACAGCTCTTAACAAAGTTGGGCCACCTCAACTATATTAACCAGTTTATAATCTCTGCTATGGGAGTCAGCATCAAAGCTCAGTGATTAAGAGCATGCAGGGTTGTTCCAGAGGACCAGGGTTCCCAGCAACCACACCAGAAGGCTCCCAGCTGTCTGCAAGTCCAGCTCCAGAGGCTTAAACACACTATGGCCTCATCAAGCATCAGGAATACACACAGTGCACATAAATTCATACCGACACACACACATACACATAAAATTAAATACATAATAAATACATTTGTGTAGTCTTAACCATGAGCCATTGTGCCTGGTGCAGAGATTCCATTTTTAACAAAACAAAGGGACTGTCAGAAATGTCCCCAGACTCTCCATACTGAGTGGCTTACCACTGGTTTACACTAGTTTCAAGACTTTGGGGGTAAGTCCTCTCCTAGAGACACTTATTGATACCCATCCTTGCCAGCTCATTTCACACATCCACAGAATAGAATTCCAGGTTGATAACACATTATTGAGTAGTACTTAGCGGGGATAAGTGCTTAGTGGACCAAAATTGCCTCCTGTCATTAATGGAGGAAAATTGTAAACTGTTGACCTCACCCTTAGTTTTCAGTTGAGAACATTGGTTACGATTACATATGTGGGCTCACCCACTGACAATCATTCTCTACTTCAAAAGGCAAGGAACATTTTAGGGAGAGACATATTGAACTGCCAAACTTGGTAGTCCAGGTCCCAATCTGGTCTGGGATCTGGCCAGATAGCTGAGGTTTGACAAACTTCCACGATACCCTAGCACACAGCCAAGCTTGCAATCTCTACCACAGACCATGCAATGAAGAACCGCCGGTCCGCCCCCCCCCCCCCAGCACTGGGAAAACCTTCTTTGTCTATCTCAGAGTCAAAATATGGCATGCTCATCCCATGCAGATCATCCCTTCAAAGGTTTCAGAGTTGAGGAACAGCCTGATGACTGCTGCCTCCTGCCCTGGTGTGAGCTGGTGAAAACCTTACAGGCTCCTCAACCAACCTGTTATTTGTCCAGGCCCTTTGGTAGTCACTGTTCCTGAGTAGCAATAATTTTCATCTGAGCTGTTTCAAATTAACTAGATTAAAAGAATGCCACTTAGGATGAACAGAATCTGTTCTGAAAATAGCAACAATTTAGCTCCCATTCGTAATGAAACTCCAAGCTTTCATCTTCAATTCAAGCGGAATCTCAAGCACTCAAATGAAATGAGTTGGACGCTTCCATATTTCTATTAAGCGGATGGCCATCTACACGCAGGTGAAAAGCCTTCTCTTTCCCTTCATTATCCTGGTACAGCTGTGCACTGCTCCCATAACATCAAGGGCTGAGATTGTCAGTAATGACGGGATTACTTTCTCCCTGTATTTCTGCTTTCATTATTGTCTTCACAAAGCTTCCCAGACTTACTCCAGACAAATACAGAAAGCTCATCATTCTATGATTTCAGGTGCAAAGGGAGATACCCAAATCCTACCATGGAAGATGATCAGTTGTGATCACCTGATTAATCAAATTTCGGGGGGGGGGGTGGAATGTGTGTGTATGTATGTAGACATATATAAGAAAATATATATATATGTGTATAGAAATATCTATCATGTGTGTATATATGTGTGTGTATATATATATATGAATGATGAAGGTGCACTGGCATGCCCCAGCATTCACTAAGGAGAGCAGTAGATGGACTCTTGTCTGTAAGCCCCGCCAAGCAGACTATGTAATTAAGAGAATATACAGTCCCAATTTAAATTGCTTGTTTGCAGTTCGTTTCAGAGCTTGATTTTGCAGTAAACTTTCAGATAAGCAATCCTATTTGGCGGTTCACAGTGAGACCGCCCAACGTAGAAATCCAATTGCCACTTAGGCAATAATTAGTCATAAAGCTAAATGGCAAAAATGGCATTTTAATTCTCAGCTTATATTTGAGCAAAGGAACATTGAAAACATTTAGTATGAGCCAGTGCACTCTCCTGTGCGTTAGCTGAACTTCGTGGAGAAACAGTCACAAACTTCATGAAAGGAATGAGTGAGATGTTGAGCCCTTCTTTTTAAAAGGCTGCTCTCTTTATTCCTGTGCTTAGAATTTAGATTATAAGAACCATGTCACCCATGAAGGCTTAATTTGCTCTGTAACAGTGAATCAGATGCAGGTGTAGGAAGAAAAAATGCAAAGCAGACAAGCGAAATTCAGAAAATGGCATCTCT
Organism: Acomys percivali; assembly: GCA_907169655.1. NCBI lineage: Eukaryota > Metazoa > Chordata > Mammalia > Rodentia > Muridae > Acomys > Acomys percivali. Next base: position 45,294,338 of record OU015745.1, on the reverse strand, counting down.
TTACCTGCCAGTCTACACAATCAGTCAAAGATGCATAGGTAAGAACCTGTGTTTAGTGTCATCCAAGACACTAGAACTGCAAAGCTGCTCCCTCCACTTACACCCTGTCCCAATGACTCACTTAAAAGTGGGCCCGTTGTCAGAATCAATGGATATAAACACCATTCACTCTCTGAGAAGCTTCAAGGACCCTGACACACACACACACACACACACACACACACACACACACACACACACA
>OU015745.1:45230492-45287281 GCA_907169655.1 Acomys percivali | reverse complement strand
GTGTGTGTGTGTGTGTGTGTGTGTGTGTGTGTGTGTGTGTGTGTGTGCTGGTGTGTTGTTTCAAGAGCATCACATAGAACTCAGATAGGACTTCAGATATTGCTCAATGGAAAAGCACTTAGCTAGCATGTATAGAATCTTGGTATGAATTGACATCACAGAAAATAATAGACAAAGAAAGCCAGGCATGGTGGTACAAGTTTGTGGCTAATTCCAGCCTTGCAAAGGTAAAAGCAGAAGGATCAGAAAATTGAAGATCATCGTCAGCCTCAAAACCAATTCAAAGCTATCCTAGGCTATACAAGACTCTACATCCAAAAAAAGAAAGTAACCAACTAACTAAATATAGACAGACAGACATAACAAAAATTAATACTATAACATATATAAATATACATAAATTATATAATAAATACAAAATATATAATTACATTCACATACACACCAAAAATACTATCTACAAAATAAAAACATTAACTGGGTTCTTCAGGGAAGCAAAAACTAGTAAAACCAAGTTTTACAAAGCCTTAAAGAACTGAATAACATTTTAAATTTCAACACAATTACTATAATTTAGCTTAAATATATCAAAGTTTCCTGGTAATCAAGGTGAAAATAAAATTGCAATCTGTTTAACTGTAGACCCTGTTTGTTTAGTTTGGAAAGAAAAATGTTTTACTCTCTATTCAACAAGAAACCATGAAAGGATGTGTGTGTGTGTGTGTGTGTGTGTGTGTGTGTGTGTGTGTGTGTGTACAGACATTGGGGGTGGTATATGCATGTGTGGCAATGCACATAACCATGTCCTGTCCATGAACAGGCCAGAGTGAGGAGGTGTTTGTGAGACAGGGTCTCTCTCTGAATTGGAAGCTACCTTTTGCAGTCAAGATGATCAGGTAGATCTCAGGGTCTTCCTGCCCATGCCTACAGATGCTGAAGTTACAGGTGCAAACAGCAATGGGTAATAGCAGTAAAACCCAGGCCCTCAGGCTTGCAAAGCAAGCACACTGACCACTGAGCCATCTTCACAGGTCTGCTATCAAGTGCGTTGAAGCAGAAAAGTGGTACGCATATGTGACAGGCAGGATGATGTCCCCTTCTTATTCCATCAACATGATAGTGTCCTAATCCCCAGAATCTGTAAGTGAATTAGCTCAGGTACTGTATCCACACATTTAAGTTGCTATAACAAAACACCAGACACTGGGTGTCTTGTAAGTAAAAAATGCACTTTCCTCATAGTACTGGAAGTCTCTGAGTCCAAGATCAAGGCACCAACTAAGTGTCTGGTGAGAGCTGGTTTCTAGATGAAACAGCACATTTTTGGTGTCTTCACTTGGTGGACAGGACCAACAGCTCTCCAGAGTCCCTTCATCTAGGATGCTCCTCAGAGGCACCACCTCCCAACACAATCACACGTTGGTGTTTCCATGTATACACGCAGTTTCCAGGAGACACGGATACTCAGCACGAAGCCCCTGGTAAACCAGTAGGTAGGAGAAATTCAAGATCTTGGTAAGACAATCCTGGATACCAAGAGAATCCCAGTTAAGCCATGTGAGTTCTCACAAGAAGGAGGCAGGAAAGAGTCAGAGAGAAGGCAAAGTCCCCCAGAGCAGGGGGAGAAAATCCAAGAGAGAGATAAGGAGTCAGTTAGTCCTTTTGATGGGCAGCCAGTTACAGAGAAAGGGAGTGCTGGGTGAATATAGTTTCACCATCACATGTCCTAAGATTGCCAAGATAGTGTTCAACTTCTGGGTGCTTTCCTGAGAACAGATGGTGGAAGTTCTTTTTCTAGGGTACTCCCCCAAAAAAATCTACCTATGGTTCCAGATATGCATAGTCTGCTGGCTTGCCCTAGACATGTACAGTCCTGTAGCCTGCCTAGCAGTCCACCCTTCCGCCTTAGAGTAAAATCAAGCAAGTACAAGGAGGCATAAAAATAAATTAATAAATAAATAACACCCACTCTGATTAGGTCCTTACCCAAAACAAAAGATGAAGACCTTCTGAGAAAAAAGAAAAAATATATAAAAAGTACTTTCTGGATATACTCCTTAGAAGAAGAATGGGCTTTCTCACTTTTTTTTTTTTTGGTAGGCCCTGGCTGGCCAAAAATTTGCTTTGTAGACCAAGCTGCCTTTGAACTCACTAAGGTCCTCCTACTTTTGTGTCCCAAGTGCTAAGATTAAAGCCATGTGCCACAACATGGAACTCTTCTCATTTACTTTTGCTTTAAATAAATTTTGGCTAGGCAAACCTTGTTTTCCTCCTTTCAATTATTTAATCCTCAGAGAAAACAAACCCTTCCTGCACCCCTAGAAGGCATCATAAGGAAGAAAGACAGCCCACCAGGCACTGGAAGAGGCAGGAGAAAAGATGCTCTGTAGCAGCCAGCCATACCAACACCCTAACTCAAGACCTAAGAGTCCTAGAGCTAGAATACAGCAAATGGAGAGGCATTAAGCTACTGAGTCCTTGCTCACTTGTTAGAGCAATAGTAGGACAAGACCATTAATAACTGTGCTCATCAGTGAGCAGAACAGGCTGAGCAGCGAGCAGATGTTCTTAGGGCCCACCATGCCAGCACTACAGAATCAGACTTTCAAAACGATGGACATAGCAGATCATGACCAGCCCATCAGTGTTACTTATGGGGGTAACATGAATAAAACTGAAGTGCACAGTGTCGAAGAAAGTGTCCCATTGCAGAAATGCCCACCATCACTGCTCTACCAGACCTGCTCTGAGCCTTCTTCTCTGCTCAAGAAGCCTTGCAGCAGAAAGGAGAGGTTTCTCGTGCGTGTTCATTAGGATGCACCGGAAGACCTGACAGGCTTACCATAAGACAGATAGCAAGTTTCTGCCATGTGCTTAGTTGACAAATTAATGAGAAGCCACACACTGGGGACAAGAATTATCGTTAAGGCAACTTGTGAATGAAAATGAGGCTAAGGAAAAGCCAGAGCGACGGGATCAACAATGGGATATTTACTTTGTCACTATAGTCATGAAAAGAGGCAAGCATCTAAGAGGAAGAAAGGAGATGCCACCCCTTCAACAACAGCAAGGCCCACTGGGCTTTCAAGTGTAGCAGCCAACCACTGCCGAGGTAGGGATGTCCCCTTTACCTAGAATGACCACAAGACCACTGATAGTCACAACCGAACTCCAGCATTCAACCCCCACAACAAGTAGTCCTCCTAAATACAAATAATAAACAAACTGAGAAAGAAATAATTTTTAAAAACCCTTTCACAATGGCCTCAAATAATATAAAATATCTTGAAGCAACTCTAATTAACCAAGCAAAAGACTTGTATAATAAAAACGTGAAAACATTGAAGAAATTGAAAAAGATATCAGAAGAGGGAAAGATCTCTCATGCTGACAGATTGGTAGGATTGCATAGTAAAAATGGCCACCCTACCAAAAGCAATCTAGAGAATCAATGCAATCCTTATCAAAGCTCCAACACAATTCTTCCCAGATTTTGAAAGGCCAATTTTCAGCTTCATATGGAAACATAAGAATCCAAAGATATCTAAAATAATCCTGCATAGTACAAAAACTGCAAGAGATACCACCATCTCTGAGACTCAATTATACTATGGAGCCATAGTAATAAAAACAATATGGTATTGGCATAAAAAAACAGACACGTTGATAAACAGAATTAGATTGAAGATCCAGACATAAATGGACACCTGATTTTTAATGAAGAAGCCAAAACTACACAGTGGATAAAAGACAGCATCTTCCACAAATGGTGCTGTTCAAACTGGATAGCTCTATGTAGACTCCAAACAGATACATACGTATCACTCTGCACAAAACGCAACTCCAAATGGATCAAAACCTCAGCATAAAACCAGATACACTGAAGCGTGGTAGAGGTGGTACACACCTTTAACCTCAGTGCTCGGGAGGCAGTTTTGAGTTTGAAATCTGAGTTCGAGGCCAGCTTGGTCTAAGATAACCAGGGATACACAGAGAAACCCTGTCTCATAAAATGGGGGGACACCTCAGATACACTGATAGAAAAGTTGGAGACAGCCCTGAACTCGCTGGCACAGGAAATGACTCTCTGAACAGAACCCTGTTACTGCAGGCACTAAGAGCAGCAGTTAACAAATGGAACCTCATGAAACTGGAAAGCAAAGGACATTATCATTTGAATAGAGTGGCAGCCTACAAAATGGGAACAGGTTCGTAACAACTCCAATACATCTGATAGAGGACTAATATCTAAAATACATAAAATATTCAAGAAAGTAGATATCAAGAAAATAAGTAGCCAAAATAAAGATTGAATACAAATCTAAACAGAGAATTCTCAATAGAGGAAATTCAACTGGCTGAGAAACAGATATGTTTAACATCCTTATCCATCAGGGAAATTTAAATTAAAACTACTTTGAGATGTCATCTTACACCTGTCAGAATGGATAAGATCAATTTTTTTTAAAAACTGGCAAGGATGTGGAACAAGGAAAGCACTCCTCCGTTGCTGGTGGGAGTGTAAATTTGTTGAGCCACTGTGGAAATCAGTGTGGCTGTTCCTCAGAAAGCTGGAAGTCAATCTAACTCAAGATCCAGCTATATTACTCATGGGCATATACCCAAAGGACACTCTCCCCTGCCACAGAGACACTTACTCAACCATGTCCATTGATGCTTTCCAGAAATTGAAAACAACCTAGATATCCTTCAACAGAAGATAATAGATAAAGAAAAGGTGGCACATTTACACAATGGAGTATTAGGCAGCTGTTAAAAAAAATCATGAAATTTGCAAGTAAGTGGTTTTAACTAGAAAAAAAAAATATCTTAAGTGAGGTAAATCAGACCCAGAAGGACAAATATGATATGCATTTGCTTACATGTGATATTACCTAATAACCCTATCTAACCAAGCTACAATTCACAGAACCACAGAGGTTGGAATAGAGCAAGGGACTGGGGGAGAGCATGGGAAGATCTCATTGAGAATGGGAAATAGAACAGACAGTTATTGGAGGGCTGGAATGGGAGAGTCATGTGGAGAGTTGGGGAGGAGAAAGGGACAAGGGAGAGAACACAAGGAGAGACAGCTAAAATAAGGGCCATTGTACTGGTAGTATGGAAACCTAATACAGTTGACACTTCCTAAAATACATACATATGTGCAGGTGTTCTAAGTGAAACTGCTGAATAATAGGGAGACCGAGTCTCAACTGGTCATTTTTTGTCACCAAATGAAGCTGGTACCAAGATTGGGTTACACCCAACTGAACTGTTGGCCAAAGGAGTCTCATGGGAATCCCTCAACAACTCAGGCTGTTATCAAGACTATGGAGTTGCTCTCCACAAACAGAAGGCAAGGCGTCATGGCTGAAAAAAAATGCCTATATAATTCATTGAACATGGAGAAGCCAAGCTGGTGCCTACCACGAGCCTTCATCCCACCTTCTAGCATCTTTGGTACCGAAAGGTATTCTGCATACTACCAAAAGAGAAGAATAAACACCAGCCCAGCTACAAACCTTTTGATAAACAATGCTGCCCTACCTGCAAGATATAGGGCAATGACGGCACAAAGACTGTGGGAGTGAACAACCAATGTATTATTTGACTTAAGGCCCAGTCCATGAGGTGGAACCTATACCTGGCACTGCTTGAGTGTCGAAGAACCAGAGATTAGATAGTCCAGAGACCTATAGTAAACCCAAATACTGCCTGTTCTTTAAAAAAAAAAAAAAAAAAAGTAGCAATAAAGTGACTCCTGGTGGCAGCATTGACTGTAACACAAACACATGTAAAACACACACACACACACACACACACACACACACACACACACACACACAGGGTCTAGTCAGAGATGGGATAAAATACCCACAATTTTAGTTTTTAAAGAAGTTCTATATTATTTAAAATCATTACCTGACCCGTCCCCTGAAAAAAAATCCACACAGTCTATGGTTTGGGCCAAGATGCAAACTGGCCACTCGTATCAGCAGCTTTCTCTGCCCCAGGGTAAATGCAATAGATGTATATTTGTAAAGGTTTTTCAAAATAACAAGCCAGAACGAAGTAAAATGCTACTCCTAGACAGACATGGACAAATGTCTCCTCTCTCCAGACAGGAAACTGACAACATACAAAGTAGGAATAGTACCAAAGTCCAGTTTGGTGAAGCAGTGAGTTTTATGGCGGCTGCTTACGGAAATATGGGTGAGCAGGAATGACTCCAAGATGACCGCATCACCAAAGCCCACCTAAGCATGAGTCACAGTGCACAGAGCTGGGACCCCGAAGCACACTGCCAAGTGGGCAGGAAGCTCAACAGGTTGAAGACTGTCCATTCCAAGGGGCTCAGTTGGACAGTTCAGCTAGTCTTTGTGTCTTCCAGTTTGACTGATTTCTTTTTCAAAGCTACTGAGAGTCAGTTTCTCTCCTTTGTAGCTTGGCTCCTCTGAGAATGACACTGGGTGGTCTTTACTCTCATGGAGTCAAGAGGAACCCGGTGAGTCTGCTCAGTTTCAGGAACTTACTGCAGCTCTCCTGAGCTGTTTACTTCCTATCTTAGTGGAGTTTCCATGAAGTATGAAGTTTTCACCACCTCCTAAACACCCTGTAGTTTTCCCTCCTTGTAAACATCCTGTTGTGAAATATCCTGTTTTTATCTCTCCCTACATATATGCTATGGCTTAATAAGCTTCCCTACAAGACAGAAGATTTTTAACACCAGAGAAAATTGCTACACAACACAGAGGTGACATTGTGTTTCCCTGCTGATGATAATGGTGGTTCTCAAGAAAGTCTCTTAATGGATACAACCACTTAACCAACTTCAACACGCAGCTTTGCCTTCCCTAACTGACATTTTATAAATGGTATCTGTGTCTAAGTGTTCCATTTTGATTCATGCCAATCTGTTGGCATTGGACACCAACTGGAAGGAAACGTGGAGCCTTCTGCTTCATATATACTAATTTTGATGCTACATGTGAAGGTCAAAATGAGGCTCTGTCACGCTTAGAGCCCTGAACAGTGGCCTAGAAATAAAAGACCTCCTGTCGTGTTTGGGTAATTATTTGTGAGAGGCGAGAAAGATCACTCTAAAGAGGGGTGGGACTGATTAACACTGCAATGTTGAGTTTAGAAGAGCAAGTGTGGATACAATGGGAGCCAGTTCCATGGGAAGTGCCTCAGTGTGCTGGGTCTGACTCGGTTTAAGCTGACAATTGTTCTCCGATCTCTGACAGTAGCAAGCAGCAGATGGCCTGAAGCCATCATAAATATGTAAGCCTTGTAAGCACACTGCACCGGAGAGCAGCCACGGCCCCAGAGTGTTGAACAGCACAGAGCACACAGGGCTGTCTAACACATACAGGGGTAAAGACAGCCCTCCACAGGACACTAGGCATTCTCACCCTAGGGCGACAGCTGAGCCATCCACTAGATTTTCTACATGGCACTAACACATGCGACTCCCCCATTTCTTAAACGGTAGGCAAGTTCACCTTTCAATTAAATTGCATTTTCACAACACAGAGCTTGAAATGGAGCCCCGCACACGTTTGTCTTTGCAAAATGGCAGCCGAGACCCCAGCTTGCTAGTAATTAGGAAGAGGAGCTTCACAACACAAGGGAACATGCTAGCGGGAAAGCCTGCTTCAGTGTGACTGCCCACCATTTCCCTTTTTTTTTTTTTTTTAATTATCTATTTATTTGTATACAGTGATCTGCCTGTATGTACACCTGCAGGCCATAAGATAGCATCAAATCTCATTGTAGATGGTTGTGAGCCACCATGTGGTTGCTGGGAATTGAACTCATGACCTCTGGAAGAGCAGGCAGTGTTCTTAACCTTTGAGCCATCTCTCCAGCCCCATTTCCTAGGCACTGGGATGTTTCTGCTTCCTCCGTTCATCTTCACTATCTCAAGTACTATCCAGAGGATGCTGATTCAATCCCCATACCCACATGGTAGCTTGTGACCATCTGTAACTCCAGTCCCAGGGATCTGTGACCCTCTTCTGTGCAGGTACTGGGCATAGATATTGTACATAGATATACAAGCAGCCAAAACACCTACACATAAAAATAACTTAAAATTTTAAAAAGAAATAAAAGAAAATATCCTTCGCTGTCTCCCCCTGACACACCCTAGCTCCTCTCATTTTCAAGCTAAACAGGGTGAAGCCAGCTTAATAATTGTACAGCAAAATTTCCTGCGCTGCAAAAATCACAAGCAGCACATTTTATATGTTGTAGATATAGTAACCTTTTTGGTTACTGGGTTTAATAAATAAATGCATGTGAGATTCAGCCACCTATGTTAATGTCAATGATATCCTGTGCTAAGTCACTAGAAATAAAGAGATGAATAATGTAAAAGGCCAATCCTCTGCTCTCAGTGAGATTATACAACTGGCTTGACACTGTTCCCCGCTTGCATTCACCCCTCTGAACTGGACTAGAGCTTGATGTGAGCGGCAAAATGACAAGTGTGGCATACACTTGTCCATAATTCCACCCCGCACAAGATTGACTTATACACACTTGTCTACTTTGTTTTTCCGTTGCACTGATCAACACCATGACCAAAAGAAACATGGGGAGGAAAGGGTGCAGCAGGTTTATAGCTTAAGAGTCCATCCTCAAGTGAAGTCAGGACAGCAACTCCAGGCAGAAACTTGAAACATAAGCAAACAGTAGGATACAGTGCACTGGCTCCACACCCCCGGCCTGCTTAGCTACTGCTCTTATGCAGCCCAGGCCCACCTGGCTAAGGCTAGCACTGTCCATAGTAGACTTCACTTAGTAGACTTTAATTAGCCATTAAGAAAATATGTCACAGACATGGCCCCCGGCCAAGCTGATGTAGGCAACTCCTCAATCAAGGTTCTCTCTTCCCATGAGACGCTAGGTTGTATCAAGTAGCTGAAACTGACATGCGCCGTTGCTGTGGGGTTTGCAGCATGCATTCATTCACTCACTCATTCACTCATTCACTCATTCACTCTTTGAAGGGACCTGTGGAAGGCCTAATGGGCCATGATTATTAATGTGAGTCTCTTTTTCCCCCTGGGAGTTCTGAGGAGCAATCTCCATGTTGGGATGAAATTATCAAGAAGTATCAAGAAAGTAGGAAAAAGTATCAATAAAGTATCAAGGACAGGAGAGCTAACTCGGCCATTAAAGGCAAAGGAACGCTATCTGAACTCGGGACCTGGACTTCAGCCTTTGATCCAGTTTCACCCTGTGCAAAACTGATACGTTGGCTTCTGCCTGACTCCAGTGTTAACTCCCTTCCAGGTTCTATAGCAAAAATGAAGGTTATGACTCATGGTTCTTCAAATCCCATTCTTTAAAAAAAAATGATATCTAAACCCCAGAGGGGTCTTGGGATCTTGCAAGATCTGGAATTCTCTAATTTTGTTCTGAAATATTAATTGTAAAATTAAGCCATTAATAGAAAACAAGGCCTAGCCCACTATTTTACAAAGCGTCAGAAATTGTACTGAACCCCTTAGGATGCCCTTAAAGTGACCTGTAATTCGCCATCACTATCCAAGACCATGGCCTATGAGCCAGTTTTACATGAAGGGGATTAATTACGTAGAACATGTCATTCAAGATCATGAGAAGGCAATTCCAAAACAAGAAACAGAGTGCCCAGTGTCCTTGCAGTGGGTGATTTGAACACTGTAGAAAAGCAATATGCCAGCGACTTAGGCAGTATTCCATCTTATAGTTGACACCCTGATAATCAGAAAGAAAAAAAAAGCCTCTTGCCTCAGTCTGTGACATATGTATGTATGTTATTTTTGCATAAGGAAAATGGTTTTCTCAAATCCACTAACAAGTAGAAGATAGTTCATGTATTGATTTCCACACATTGTAACTGTCTGCTCTAAAACAGCAAGAACTACAAACTAGCCCGTAATTCCTAGTACTCAAAAGGCCAAGGCCACTGAGTCTCTGTGAGTCTAAGACAACTTTGTCTACATAGCAAGATCTAGGTCAGCCAGGACTGCATAGTGAGACCTTATCTCAAAAAGGGAAAGGGGGAGAAAGAACGAATGGAAATATATACAACTCTTTTAATTTCTGAGGAAGGGCAAGTAAGTTCTAAGCCATTCTGCTTACATCTATACTGTATAGTACATACTCTATTGTCTGGCTACTTACATTATGAAATGTGTATCACAATTATTTTACATAAGACTCAACCAAGAGTATAGAAGACACCAGTAACAAGCAAATGTCAGTAGTACCCTCTAGATTTTTTTACTTGTTCATCTACTTACTGTTTATAGGGGCCTGCAGGATATTGGGGGGGGAGGCCAGAGGATAACTTTCTCAGGATCCAGCTCTCTCCTTCCATCATGCGTCTGGACTTAGCATCAAGCACCTTATCTGCTGAGCCATCATGCTATCCCTAGAGCACTTGTAGGAGACCTGAGAGAGCTTGCCCCTCTCAGGTTTTTGGTATGGAAAGTGGTCCATAGGTAACCTGGATACAGGCCTTCACCAGAACCCAACCACAGAGACACCCTTGTCTAAAAACCTTCAGCCTCCAAGACTATGTAAGATACATTTCTATTGTTCAAGTCACCATGTCTACAGCATTCTTTTGCACATGTGAAGTTTGGAAGACAACCCTCGAGATTCAGTTTTTTTCCTTCCACCCCCACCCCAGGTTTGCTAGGTGGGTAGGTTCCTGTACCTACTGAGCTGTCTCATAAGCCCTTTGTTTTTGAGACAGGATCTTACTAGTAAGCCGATGCTAGCCTCAAACTCAAATCCTTTTCCTCAGCTACCAGAACACTAGAATTTCAAGTGTGTGCCTCCATGCCCAACAGGGATATTCTATTACAACATTTACCCAGCAATGACAGGAACCAAAAGCTGTTCCAGAAGCTAGAAATAGGTGAGGGAGCCAAGTTAATTCCTGCATTCAGTGTTCCTCCTCAGTTTCCATGCATGAAGTGCTGAGCCCATCAGGTATGCCCATTGTGAGCCTGCTCATGCTAGCTCTGTGTGCTCCTTTGCTGCAAATGGTGGTTCCAGTGTAGCTAATCCATATGACTGGCAGGAACTGGAACTAGAATTTTAAACCACCACCACCACCACCACCACCACCAAGCTGGGTAAATCATTTTCCATTTCTTAAATTTTTAATGAGATGCAAGTGAAAGACAAAGGCATTAGAAGGTGAAGCTGGTCTGTTCATGACGTCTATGCTAAGGAGGACAGTGAAGTCACAGATATGTTGATGGTACAATGCAGCAGAACAATACCCTGGCAGAATAATCATTCCAAAATCTTAGCCAGAAGGACCACAAAGTGCATTTCAGAAACATATGAGTCATCACCTTAGTGGGTCACCAAATGATATGAACAATGAAGATCATCACATCTTGGAATCTGGTGTCCCAAGATGAAGGCTCATCCAAAGGTCCACATGAAACTGAGTGCCCTGCAGGACAGTCACATAAAGGAAAACTGTAATTACCATAGATTAGAGCCTGTCTCTACATTGAACACAAACAAAAGATATGCTTATAAGGTTTAAGAAGTCACTTTCTACTGAAGATAGAAGTACAGTTGCCACGTAAATTAGCATAAAGCTATTATGTCCAGTAGTGTTGTCTCAGCTGAAAATTTACATATTGGAACCACAGATCATTTTATTTTTCTATTTCTCCTTTACAATATAGTAAGGCATTATGCTAGAGGAATGTTTAATTATATTCATAGATTATAATATGTATGAATTAGAGGTTACACTAGCAAAGGGATTTCTACAAAATATTAAAAAGCATACGACTGTGTTTGAGTTGCTTGAAAATTACTGAGACATAAAAGATAGGGATTGAGGAGTTGGAATGCAGAAGGAACGTATAAGAAAATCACAGCATCTGAAAAAGAAGCTCAGCCTTACAGGAGCAAGCCCCTAAAAATAGCCTTCCTTGGCAGCTCCCAGCTGGTCAAGGCCTTCAACCATCCCTCCTGGGTCAGAAGACTGGAAAGAGCCTCTGGTCTCCTATATCCATCTTTCTTCCATTACTTCATCTGTACCCCTCTGAACACGCCCACGGTTGGCTGATCTAGGAATCTAAGTAGGAGCATGGCTGGTTAGCACTTGAATGGGAGATATTGTCCTAAGAAACAACACGTCTAGCATCTTCACCTTATTCAAAACTTTTCCAAGTTTCCATCAAGCAGTCACAATCTAGATCCAGGCTTCCTCCCCCAAATAATTTGCTACCTACCCAAGCCTGTTGACTCAGGCACTCTAGTTTACTTTGTGTGCTAAGTAGTTCCATTGATAGTCCCAAATCCTACCTTCACACCCCTGCCTCCTCTGACTTCTCTATAGCGAAGCCCATTCCCACTGCTAATAATAAGTTCTCTATGTCCTCTTATGATTCAAATCAACTTCCACAAATCCATACACAAATTAAGAGTGGCACAGCCACCAGTTGTGGGTAACTTACAAGATGGCAACAGCCAGCTTCCAAAGCTCAGAGAGTGGCAAATGTCCACTAAATGTCCACCATAAGTAAACAACACCCATGGCTCTCTGTCATACTCATTGTAGGACACCCATGACCAGAAGAGAACATTGCCATTCAGCATGATATAAGAAACAAACCACACAGGAATGCCCACCAACAGCTTGAAGCAGAGGGTGCAGGTGCCATTTGCACTCAGAAGTTCCTGGCTAAGGCAAGTCACATGACTGTGCACATGTAACATCGACAAGCAAAGGATATTATTATCTATGGTGATGGAATCTCCCTAAGTAGTGATTATTTCCTAGGAATGCCTTCGCACTCTGCAGTATAATGCAAGGCTCACTCATCAGTGAGCCCTTGCAAGTGTTGGCTCTAACGCCTCTAACTAGTGTATGTGGCATGGGTCTGATGGGGCGATGGCAGTCATTTGAGCACTTGAAAGTACAAGAATCAAGGCAGTGAATGCTCAAGATGGCTCAATACAAATGATGTCCGTTTGTCCTGCCGGGTTTGGAATTTCCTTCCCAAGGCAGTGAAATCCCAGAACAACAGAGCAATTTGGGTCTGATTCTTAGGTTTCGCTCTAACAATATGTGGCTTTCAGGTTATGTGTCTCCAAATACAACTTCTGCCAATGTGATCTGAAGGTTCTGAATTCTGCAGCTTTGATGTCAGCACACTGCAAATGGTCTAGCTGAGAGATTGCTGTGCAGAGGTGTTTAGTCCCATCTAATCCCATTTGTCTGGTTTTGATTTCATTGCCTTAGCTTTTGGGGTCATTGCCAAAAATAATAAAGTAGAAAGAAAAGCCAATGCCCAGACATCCTCCTCTTTTCCCTTCTGGTTTATAATTTGAGAGTTTTAAGTACTTAACGCTTAATTCACTTTGAGCTGACTTTTATGTAGTGGGAGATGAGGAGTTCATCTTGCTCTTTTTCCATGTAGATATTTAACTTCATGGTACAACTGAAGAGATACTGGCCTTTCTCCATCATGTTAGAAGCATCTTTGTCAAAAATCAGCTGGCCACAAGTGACTAGGCTTATTGCTGATCTCTGTTTCATTGCTGTGCATTTTTGTCAGTACATGTTGATTTTTTTTTATTCTACAAACTTTCATAATTCATGTGTCACTTTTAATTGGTTTTGAGTAGGATCTTTAAAGTCTTCTATTCATAATACCATGGGACTAGCAATCAGAGGAAGAAGAAAAGTCTTATGCCTTAGCTGCTCTCCCTTAGGTCCTCTTTTCTAATCCGTCTGGCTAGAACTTCCAGTGTGGGTTTGACATAAGGAAGGAGCAGGCATCTTTATCTTGCCCACAATCTCAAGGGTAAAGTTTTCCAGTTTTCACCACTGAATATAGATTTCTTACTCATGGTCTCTAGTTTGTTGAGTGAATACACCTTCAGGATGGTATTCCAAGCTGAAGGTATGGGTATAATATCCAGACTCTACAAGGAATAGGAACTCAACAGAAAAGGAAAAAAAAAAACAAACAAACAAACCTGATTTTATGATGGACAGAGGACATAAACAGACATGTCCCAGAAGAATTACTAGTGGCCAACAGGCATTTAAACAAAATGTCAACATTATTAATCATCTGAGAAATGATAAATAAAATCCCATGTGAGATAATGCTGGAAATCTTCAAAGCTATGAGAACAGCTACTTCAGGAAAGATGAGGGCTTTGAAGTTTCGGCAAGGGTGTAGGAAAGAGACCACATTTGCAACGACGTGGTGAGATGTAAATTAGCCCAGCCACTATGAAAACCTATGGAAGCTCATTAGAGAAATTAAAAATAGGGCTGTCAGATCCAGAAATCCTACTCCTGGGGACATACTCCCAAGAAGTGAGTTTTCTCTCAAAGGTGCATTGATGAGGCTACAGCAGTCAGGGGATAAAAGCACAGGCTGATCTTCCAGAGGACTTGAGTTCAACTCCCAGCACCCACAAGGTGGCTCACAACTATAACTCAGATGCCCTTTTCTCGTCTCCAGTGGGAACTGCACACATGTGGGTCACACTGGCATTCACTAAGACAGAACAGCTGTGCACATAAAATAAAAATAAAGGGGGGGGGAGACAGTCCTTTGTTCTTTGACGTATCATTCATAATTTCCAAGATATAGAAGCAACCTAAGGATAAAGAGATGATTAGATCCTGAAATATGCAATGGAATGTGGCTTATCCTTCAAAAAACATTTGTTTGTTTGGTTGGTTGTTGGTTTTTTGTTATTTTGGGGGGTTTTTTTGTTTTGTTTTGTTGGGTTTTTTTGTTTTGTTTTGTTTTTTTGGTTTTTGTTGTTGTTGTTGTTATTGTTTTGATTTTTTTTTTGTCCTGTAATAACATGGATAAATCTGAGAGCTATCATGCTAAGTGATATGAGCCAGGCACAGAAGACAAAAACTACATGACCTCATTAGCACACTGAGGGAGAAAACAGTTGAGGTGATAGAGGCAGAACTAGCATGGAGTGTAACAGAGGCTGGGGTGGGGGAGGGGCTGAGGAAAAACTGGTAAAGGACACACAATCTCAACTCAGCAGCAATGCATTCAGGAAATCTATCACACACCGGCAATGACTACAGCTAATCACATAATTATGCTTGAAAAGTCCTCAGAGAGATGTTAAATGCTCTCCACAATAATAAAACAATGGTAATTATGTGAAGTAATGTGTATGTTAAATAGCTCAACTTAGTCATTCCATGATGAATGTATACCGCAAAATACCCCACTGTACGCCACAATTATACACAATTTTTCTCTAATAACTAAATAATATATTATTAGCCTTTCTATATATGCAAAAATTTAGACAATATGAAAACTTCACATTTTGGTGGGGGCTGGGTGGTGAATTCCATTCAGAGCTGGTGCACCTGGGCACTTACATGCTGCTTATGCTAGTCCATTTGACGGTGCCAATTTAGAGCACTTAGTTAGACTATGGAAACAGATTCTGTAAATAATTTTCCTCACTACTGTTGTTTTAATAGTCAATACCCACAATTTAAAATCGTTCTAAAATTCCGTAATAACATCCTCCATACATTCAGTGAGGCTGAAAAACATGGCCCCAAATCAATACCGTTTGAACTAAGACCAAAAACACACTGTGCTGTTAATGTGAGTGCAGACGTGGAGCTGGCAAAGCTACCCCTGAGGACAGACACAGTGTCAAAGCAATAGGTGATGGTTAAAGATGGGAAGCCAGGAGGCCCCTCCCACCACTTAGGTCTTCTCTGCAGAAAACAGGACCAGAATGCTGTGCTCTGTGGATTTGGGGAGTCCTTCAAAGCAACAATTAACACTGCCACCCTCAGTTTCCACCTTGACACAAAGACTGAAGCCTTGAAGGAGCATTCACCAGGGACCACACTTCCTTCAAGTGTTTTGCCCATGAGTAACTTTCTAGTTAAAAGAAAAATATTGACACATTTAAACCAGGGTACAAACTTAACAGTTTTCTGTCTTCTGTTAAGAGACAATATTGTCAAATCCATCACTTAAAAGGCTATTTGTGAGCATTTCATCAAAAGTTCTAGGGTGGGACATACCTGTGGAGAACCTCCACTTTATTTCCCAATCCTACTGAGCCTGTATTAACAATACAAAGATGTAACAGGCTTTCTGCCTCTGTAGAGTGGACATGGGCAGAGTGTAGCACAACCTGCTTCCTTCTGGCTGTTCTAACTTGCTTTCTGAGCCACCTAAGGAAAACCAATATTGACATTACTATAACACTTAATTGAAACAGTGGACATAATATAAAATGTTACAGAGTCTAAACAAGAAGCACTTGGAGAACTACTATGTGCAAAACAATAAGCCACATTTAAGTTTAAAATTGTACCAAAGGAACCCTTATACTGGGTTCAACAAGCTATCATAAACTCTGGTTGTAGCTCACCTGTATGTCCCAATGCTGGTAATAGTCAGTGCCTTCAACCTTTTTACCCATTATGGATTAATACAACTTTCCAAGCTATTGTTATTTATTAAAAAATCACCTACAAGGCCAGGCATGGTGGTGCAGGCCTGTAACTTGGGAGGTGAAAGATGAGAAGTTCAAAGCCATCCTTGGCTACATAATAAGTTTGAGAGAAAATTGGGATATGTGAGACCCTATTCAAAAAATTTATTATTATTATTATTATTATTATTATTATATCCAATTATTATTAGACCAAATTTCCTGGGATCCATTTTCCAGCCCATCTCTGCCTGCTTTCCTAGAGGCCAGGCCAGCACTAGAGGCCCCAGGAAAGACTTCACCCTAGGCCATATGCTCACCAACTGTCCTTAAAGGACACCCAACAGCTACAAACTGCACTCCATTCCCTGGACTCTATTTGGTGGCCCACAATTCTGCCTGCTTTCCCAGAGGCCAGGCCAGTTCTAGGGGCCCCAGAGGCAACATTGGCACTCAAAACCTAATAGGTCATGCAGGCCATAAAAACTCCATTGGAGACACCCTACTGGACCTGAAGAGTCACTGGCTTCCAGAACCTCAGGCCACTCAGGCCAGAAGACCAAAGAAGAAACCAAAAGCAAGGGGAAACATCTAAGAAATACTCAACAAAGATAAACTCAGAAATGAGTAAGTAAACCTCTAATAACTCCAAAACCAGATGACTAGAGGCCACTAGTCCCTGCAAATCTAGCCATTCCTCAGTGATGACTATAAACAACAGATGCAATGGTGCTGGCGGTACCTGCAATTGCATCTAGAAGAAGTCACAGTCCGGGCTTCACACCAGCAGGTGCAGATGAGGTTGCCACTGCAGTTATGAAGCCCACCACATTATCTTTTGAAATGTGTGGATTAAGTACAAATTTCCTGCATCACACACTGGTTTCCACTATTTGCTCACAGGATTTCAGTGGTTTTAGCTTCCTTTGTCATTTCACTGATTTTATTCTCTGATTTGAAAAGCAACTGGGATCTGTTGGCTTTACCATCCTGAGTCGTAGGGCAGCCTTCTAGTCACCTTGTGTCCAAGTGGATGATGCAAAACCATTCCACTTGACAACATATACAAAATCCCATTCAGAGTGTAGCTAAGTAATACAACAGTCACAAATCCAAAGGATACAATGAAAATCTCTTTGGGAGACCATTATCCCCCTACCAGGAGGCATCTGAGGAACCATGCTTTATACAGAAAAACAATATACTGAGTAGCCTAGTGTGGTGGTACACACCTGTAATTCCAGCACTAGGGAAGCCAGAAGCAAGTAAGTCTCTTAGCTCAAGGCCAGCCTGATCTACAAAGCAAGTCTAGGAATATCAAGGCTACACAGAGAAACCTTGTCTCAAAAAGAAAGAAAAAAGAAAGAAAGAAAGAAAGAAAGAAAGAAAGAAAGAAAGAAAGAAAGAAAAGAAAAGAAAAGAGAAAAAGAAACAAAACAAAAGAACATTGAGTTTTTAAACTCATATGAGAGAGAATAGGGAGGATCTGACCTCAAAGCCCAAGGCCATACAGCCAGCATGGGCAGAAGTAGGGCCATTCCTCTTGCCAACCAGACTCGAGCAGCAGTTACCCCAGGTGGCTACTGTAGCTGTGAGTTTTCATGTGCATCATCCTTTCTCATCCTTTGGCTCTCAACTCGTTTTCCTTACACTCTTCAAATTCACCTTTATCTACCACCTGGATACAATGTAGTGTTTTCTTTCATAGCTTTCTAAGACCCATCACCTTCACTGTCCATAGATGAAAAACATTACCTCCACCTCTGTTTTATTAGTATCATTTGGACCAGACATGAGATCAAATGAATCCTATATAATTTCTAAAGGTTTCCACTTTGAATAAAGTGGTCTGTTTATCCACAGACCAAAAGACAGCTCTACCCAAGCCCATGGAACCGAACTACTATGAGATGAATTTATAAGCCAAAATACACCTTTCTTTCCTTCTTTGCAGGGGTGTGGAGAAATGACCATAGGCTAATGCCCAATAAGAATAAACAATAGGGGGTTTTGTTTATTTAAATAGACTAAACAAATACATAAATAAATACAGCATCATTTTCTTTTTTTTTTAATTTTTTTTATTAATTTATTCTTGCTACATCTCTATGGTTATCCCATCCCTTGTATCCTCCCATTCTCCCCTCCATCCCATTTTCCCCTTATTCCCCTCCCCTATGACTGTTCCTCAGAGGGATTACCTCCCCCATATATGCTCATAGGGTATCAAGTCTCTTCTCGGTGACCTGCTGTCCTTCCTCTGAGTGCCACTAGGTCTCCCCCTCCAGGGGACATAGTCAAATGTGAGGCACCAGAGTACATGAGAAAGTCAAATCCCTCTCTCCACTCAAGTGTGGAGACTGTCCTGTCCATGGGCTAGATCACGGTAGGGGTTTAAATTTTACCGCCTGTATTGTCCTTGGCTAGTGCCTTAGTTTGAGCGGGACCCCTTGACCCTAATCTGCCTATCATAATGTTCTACTTGTAGGTTTCTAGGACCCACTGGATCCTTCTACATTGCTATTCTCCCATGGTTCTCTCATCTAGAGTCCCAATAGGATGTCCTCCCCTCTGTCCCAGTTTAGTTGCTGGAGCTTTTGGCACAGTCCAGCATCATTTTCATAGTTCATAACTTTACAAAACAGAAAAACACGAGGCAAGTGTAAACCATGCTCATACTTCTCAGGCCTACATGATCTTGAAAGAACTGGGATTTTTTTTTTGAAATTTTTAAAATATATTTTACTAATTTATTCATATTACATCTCAATTGTTAGCCCATCCCTTGTACCCTCCCATTCCTCCCTCCCTCCCATTTTCCCCTTACTCCCCTCCCGTATGACTGTGACTGAGGGGGACCTCCTCCCCCTGTATAAGCTCATAGGGTATCAAGTCTCTTCTTAGTAGCCTGCTATCCTTCCTCTGAGTGCCACCAGGCCTCCCCATCCAGGGGACGTGGTCAAATATGGGGCACCAGAGTTCATGTGAAAGTCAGACCCCACTCTCTACTCAATTGTGGAGAATGTCCTGTCCATTGGCTAGATCTGTGTAGGAGTTAAGACCTGGGCTTTTAAACTTCACCTATCTTGACCATGAAGTGACAATAAAATGTTAGGTTAAATGACAGAATTAGTGTAGAGCCTTGAACACTCGGATGAGGGACAGGAAGCAATGACCTGCTAAGCTTTCCACATTCTGTTCACCAATACTCACCATGGTTTCTCTCCATGGGCCTCAGTGGCCCCCTCTAAACTAGGGGAATGATATACAGATGGTTTATAGGTAAGCTTAGAAAGAGAAAACTAGACACTGGACACTCAGCCTCTGCAAAGCTCTCTTAAGAAAGCTGCCTGCCTAAGCACAGACCAGCAGTCTGTTCAACTCCACCACTGTCCAGGACCCCCTAGAAATGCCTGCCCCCCCTAGAAATGCCTGCCCCACCTACACCTCGTAGATTGCCCACTAAATCAAATTTCCTTTGCCCAAGACCCAAAGCCACATTCTCTAATAGCTATGAGGGTGTTAACAATAAGAGCATGGAACTTCAGTTTTCTGCCTGAGTGACTGCATTATCCACTGGTTTTAAATTCAGTTACAAGTAAACGACGGTTATTTATTGTGCTGTACAATCCCAACAGAGAGCATGCAGCACCAACAGCTAGTACTGTTAACGCCATTCTTAACCTGGTCTTTGCCACCACATATCCTTCCTGACACACCCTTTTGGATTAACTAGTGGGCATTTCAATGTACTATATCCCCCAAATTAAAGGCCTAGTTTCCATTTCTAGTCTCAAAATATACATACACAGGTGGAGAGTAGGGAAGGGTGGAGACTTTCTCCCATACACCCTCCTATTTCAGACACAACAGCCCCCTCTTGTTTGGATACTCAAGCAAGGCTATTGGCACCCTCTCCTCCCCAACAATCTACTTCCATCTGTCAAGCAACAACTGCTACTAACTCAATTCCACAACACTGCTCAGCTCCTACTTCATCCATCGCTGCTCCCCCATCCAAGCCACCCTCCACCTTTTCCAACGTGATTTCAACAACCATCCAGCTGCTCTTCCTGCTAATTCTCCCCCAAGCCCATCTCTCGCATGTCATTCACTGTAAAAGGCAAAGCACCTCAAAGGATGGCGTATAGGGTTTGCACCCTTAACCTTCACCTTACCACCTCTCCCCTTCTGTTCTCCCTGGAGTCTGAAAAGGAGATGGGTTCTGGGTATCCCCAGAGCTTCAGGAAGTGACCCCTGCACAGCAAGGCCTTTCCTTGGTGGTCCTATTTAAAAAGACTACTTCCCCACACCCATGCTAGACCTCTAAGTTCTTCGTTTGGTTGTTTTTCTCTTTATCCAAAGTTTCTTTTTGCTGTTTGTTCACTGTCTCTCTCCACTGAGAACAGTACCTGACACCCAGCCAGTATTTGACTATTTGCTGAAGAGTGGATAGATGTGATAGATGTATACCATTGAAATAAATGCATTTCTTCCCTGCTGGCAGGCTTCTAGGAGGCACGATAAATGATAAATACTATGAATACAGACGCCTTGGAACTATATAGTTACGTTTTCTCCATTTGAAATTAACTAGTCATGTTAGCTGCCCCGCTAGACCAGAGAGAGAAACAAAGTGATGTGAAGTCACTACAAAGCCCTGATGCTGTGCGACAGTCTCAGATGGGTACAAAGCTGAGCAGCTTATGAGTAACATAATTAGGTCACTAGGGGCAAGAGTGCTTAGAAATGCTAAAGGAATCTATCTGACTGCTCAACTTACCTGTTGCTGCAGCCGCTGCCCCTGAGCATCCTCAGGATCAAGGCCAGCTCCACCACTCCACAGCATCTTCACCTCAGGAAATTTCATTTCAGGGTGGCCATCTTGCTCACCTCCTACACAACTCTCTTCAGAATTAGTCGTGATGCTTTCAGCACCAACCAAACTGCCCTTTCACTTTGTGTCAGAAGACGCGCGTCCAAATTAGTGTGTTTTTTCTCATCGTGACATACTTTTACCAAGAAATCTGAGGAGTTCATTTTATAAATTGCATCAGATGTTCTAAAAGAAGAAATTACAGAGCAGAAAGAAGGACACACACAGACACAGTCCCAATCCCTCATTTCTGGTGGTTAATAGAATGTAAATCAACTTACAATTCGGTTTAGGAGTAATTCTCCACTACACAATAGGGGCTGTGTCGTGGGTGTCCTGCTATAGGCATTGTCCCCAACCCACCAGGCACCAGGATGTGGTATTCTCTTTGTTCTAGAGCAAATACTGTTCTATTCTAAATTCTAGGAAGGTTCAGCGTAACTGGGAAGGAATAATTTGGATAAAGCATTCCGATCACTGCAATGGGCTTCCCAAACATGTCAGTAAACTGCTGTGTGGAGAAGCTTGTGTGTAGAGATGTCTGGACTCTAGGACTTACTCCAAGTTTTACTAGATGTCTTGTTGGTTGTATGCTTTACCTCTCAAATCTTTTTATATAAAAGGACTGGTGCCAGAAGTGAAAAGCCATGAAATGCCCATTGCTTATAAGCAACCATGATATAACCATTCATTTGATATTTACTCAAGCATGACGCCTAGGTTCAATCTTCCACCCCAGATATTTTTTTACTAAGCACCTACTATGTGTCAGGCATTCTCCCAGGCAGTGCAAACAGACCCTCTAGAGGCTCTAGTCTATTAGCCATTCAGAAGGAAGGCTATTTCCGAAGAAAGAGCTAGACTGTCATCAGCTAGACTGATGAAAATAGCGTAAGGAAGAGAAGGCTTATTCTGGCTCACAGTTCAAGGGGATACAGTCCATCATGGTGGGGAAGAAATGGCAGCAGGCAAAGATACATGAAGGCCCTCATTGTGTCTTGGCCAAACTGTATCCACAGTAAACAGCAAGAAGTAAATAAATGTTCATGCTCAGTTTGCTTTCTCTTTCTTATGCATTACAGGACCTCTAGACGTGGAATGGTCCCACACAAAGTGAGTGACCCCACCATATTAATCTACTACAGTAAATCTTTCACGGGCACGCCCAGAGATATGACTCTAGCATCATTCTAGACTCTTTCAAGATAACAGGCAACACCAGCCATCACAATCACCATGTATTCTGCCATATGCAAAGAAGAAACACTCAGATTGGACCCCAGAGGCCAGTGTTTCTGAGTCTGCTGCCTGAGAGCTATGTATCCTTTAGATGGTCTGCAACCCTCTAGCTCTCCAGGCTTGGTTATTATACAATAACACAAACAAAGGAAGGCATGTAGCAAACTACCTGTCACATGGAAAGGCCTGAGCAACTGAAGAACAGAGATGGCATGCACCATGTTCAGCTGGCCTCCGGGAATCCCCAAGTTATAGCCAAAAAGCCAAATCTAGGGGACATCTGGTTTATAAGTAAAGTTTTATTGGAACACCTGTGTATGCACTCATTTATGTATTAGTTATGGCTGCTTTCTCACCACTATTGCAGAGTTACATCTGTTATTATAGAGGTTAGTTGTCCCACAAAGCCATAGTTTTACTATCTGACCCTTTGAGAAAAAGGCAAGTTCCAGGCCTAATCCTCTCTGTGCTAAAAAAAGAACTCCCATCAGATTCATCCAGCAGTCTTAGAAATGGGGACTGAGAACTACTTCTGAACGGCTAGTTTAACATGACCCTTGGGTGTGGTTCAAGTAACATGGGAGCTAGAGAAGCACTAGACTGGAGTGTGCCCATGACGATGTCAATGTCTCACACTACACTGATGGGGTCAGCTTCAACTTCCTCCTTTCCTTCCTTCCTTCCTTCCTTCCTTCCTTCCTGCCTGCCTTCCTTCCTTCCAGCCAATAGGTGAATTCAGAACAGTGATTGCTCCAACTCTGTGGATATCATAATGTCACATGGAACTTCTTAGACACATGAACTCCCAGAAGCTCCCTGCAGCAACTCTGACCAATGAGTATGAGCTAAACAGTTGGAAGAGTCCACACTTTTCACACAAATACCATAAAGAGCTTTAGAAACAACACTGTGCAAGGGTACACTGTATATCCTGCAGAGCTGGAGCAAATATCAAGGAGCAACCTTCATGTCTACACGACTAATTATCTTCTTCATTTGTATTCTAGAACAAGACCTCCTGTATCTCAGGCTGCTCTCACTACACAGCCAAGAAGGACCTTAAACTCTGGCCCTCCTGCCTCCACCTCTCACGTGCTGCCATCGTGGGCATGTGCCACCAATCCCAGGTTTATTTGGTGCTAGGGGTCAAACCCAGCAGCACCTCATAGATGCTAGTGGAACACACCCAGCCAACTGTTCTACATCTTCGGCCCAGTTTTTTTTTTTTTTTTTTTTTTTTTTTGAACACTTAAAGTACCACCGAAAGATGAGCCAGCGATACTTAAAATGATTAATTTTGATGGAGAAACTCCTGGGAAATTAGTAACCCAGGCCTCTGAACATGTATCTCCAGAAACAATCAGCTCCTGGGGGGTCTCTGGCCTAATGAAAGGCTTAAATCCTTAGCAATTCATAAGAGGATGACATTATTGAGAGGTAGTAAAATGGTGGGGGTGGGACAGAGTTGCAAGAAGCAGGTCACTGGGGATGTGCCCTTGAGAGCTATACTTTGCTCTCCTCCTTCATGCTTTAGTCTCCTTTTGGCGACCTTGCGTGCTGCTCTGCCACACCTTCCCCATCACCATAGACTGAAGTTTTGTAACCTGTGAGTCTAAGTAAGTGATTCCCCCCTTGCTTAGGTAGTTATGTCAGACATTTTGGTGACAGACTTAGTAAGGGATGCAATAATCTACTGTACAGTAATGATCATTTCCTTTGCTTCAGGGTTTGAGGCAGATTCAAGTTCCATTTGGGTTTTTTTAATGTTTCTCTTTTAGCATATACATTTATATTATTACACATGAATAAATTAAACTACATACAGCAGGAAGAACCACAAGAACTTATTGTCATCTGCACGTGCTTGTGCGTGTTTGCATGCCTGTGTGTGCAAACCAGATGTCAAGGTCAGGTGTCTTCCTCAATCACTCACCACCTTGACCTTTGACACAGGCTCTCTTTCTGAACTGAAGAAGCCCACTAGGCTGGTTGACCAGACAGCCCCAGGGATGCTCCTAAGTCCCTAGGGCTGCAATTACAGATGCAGCTGCTATATCTGGATGTTCACATGGATTCTAGGGGTGAGATTCAGATCCTTTACCAACTGAACCATCTCTCTAGACCTTTGAATAGAATTGTTTTCTAATTTACAGAAAGAGATTGTATATACTTATGGTATATAACATGATATTTTACAATAATTATACATTGTGGAGTGACTAAACCAAGAAATTTAATGTCTATTACTACACATAATTATCATATTTTTGTGGTAGAGAAACAGATATTGGTTCTCCTAGGAAATTTTAGAGATGAAATACAGCTCTATTAGCCATACCCACCATGTTGCACTCTAGCTCTCTCACACTCCCTCCCCTGCCTTATTTTGTGGAATGATGGCTTTAGTTGCCTCCATAGGTGTGGATGGGTTAAGTGCTGTGACTCTGAGCAATGAGCAAATACTTCACCACAATTATTGTGCTCAGTGTCAGGACTAGAATTGTGTGTTTTTAGGGCTTTACTCAAGCAAGTTTATTGAACACCAAGTGCTTACAAGACATTATTCTAGGTTAGAGCAAGGACCTAAGAAATGAAAAATAATCCTTTTAGAATCTAAAACTGAATGACCCAAGAAGCATCTACTCATCTGAAAAGGTTCTGATTAATAGCCAACTACTGTTCCTAGTCAAGTATGGACAGATGTTTAAGGAGTCAAGTAGTAAAATATTTGGGGATTTGTGGCCCGTGTAGTTTTGTCATATATTTTTACTTTAGGTTATTCTTAAGATTTCTAGTACCAGCCAGCCTCATACTCCCCATATGCCTGAGAATGGCTTGAATATCTGATTTCCCACCTCCACCTCTCCCCCTCTCAAACGCTGGGACCACAGGCATGTGCCTTCATGCCTGGTTTACATGGTGTTGGGGATCAAAGCCAGGACCTAGTGTGTACTAGGCAAGCCCTCTACTAGCTAAGCTATATCCCCAGCCAGACTTCAGGGGTTATTCTTAACTCTTGATTTTAACCATCTAATAATGTAAAGCTCATGCTTCGTTCTCAAGTAGGATGCAGACAAGTCATCCATCAGACCTGGTCTTTGGGCCACAGTCTGCCAAGCTCTAGTTTAGATGATATGGTTCCAGCAGTTTAAATAAAACAACAAAGCCTTGCCCATGGTCTGTCACAAGTGGCACAGCCCTGGGGGTCCTAGCATTTCTAGGACCTGAGGCCACAGAATCATTGTTCCTTTATAACAGGCAGATCTGGGTCCTGGGGTCCTCCTCAAACTAAGGCACCAGCCAAAGAGAATATAGGCAGTAAACTTTGAACACCTACCCAGACCTAGCCGATGAACAGGATATTCTCCACCATTGAGTGGAGAGTGAGATCTGACTCTCACATGAACTCTGGTGCCCCTTTTCTGACCACATCCCCTGGATGGGGAGACCTGGAGGCACTCAGAGGAGGATAGCAAGTTACCAAGAAGAGACTTGATAATCTAAGAGCATATATAGGGGGAAGAGGTCTCCCTCAACCATAGACATAGGGGAGGGGAGAAGGGGGGAAGCAGGAGGGAGGGAGGGAGGAATAGGAGGATACAAGGGAAGGGCTAACAATTGAGATGTAATATGAATAAATTAATAAAAAATGAGAAGAAAAAAAAAGAACCATTGTTCCCAAGAGTTCAAAGCCAGCCAGGGAAATATAGCTATACTCTATCTTAAAGAGAAAAGAGACTATGTTCGCATAGAGCATAGACTCTAACAGAGGAACACACAGAGTAAAAAAAAAAAAAAAAAAAAATAGATGCAGAAAAATAGAGATTGCAATTAAATCATTTGAAGAAAAATAACACTGTAAAAGAGAGAAGAAGATGAATTCAGGACAGCCAAGGCTACACAGAGAAACCTTGTCTTGAAAAACAAAGAGGAAGGAAGGAAGTAGGGAGGGGGAAGAGGAAAGGAGGGGGAAGAGGAAAGGAGGGGGGAGGGATGGAGGGAGTGGAGGAAGAAAAAGAAGGAGGAGGAGGAGGAGGAGCTAGGGATATACCAGTGGGCAGAGTACTTGCCTAGCATGCACAGGCCCTAAGTTCAGTCCCTAGCACTGCATAAACCAGGCATGGTAGCAAATGCCTGTCATCCCCAACCCTCACAGGTACAGAAAGGAAGCTCAAGATCATACTATGCAGCGTAGTATAAAGTCAAGACGAGCCCGAGATACAGGAGACTCTGCTTCCAAAACACAACAAAATTGTTTCGGTAACAGGAGAGAAGGATGGGGAAGGCCGGGAGCTGGGTTTAAGGAGAGGCCCAAGTGAAGGCAAGGCGGGATAAGTATTCTCTTGAGAGATGGCATGACTCTCACTCACTGAGTATGGTGGGACGCACGAACACAGGAAGCAACCTCTTAACAAAGGTAACAAAAAGCGATCAAACAGTAATTGTTGAACAGGTACTAAGGCATTTACAAGAGAGTTAAAGGTGAACCCGCCCTTCACACAGGCAGGTCCTGGCAACGCCAGCAGCGATGCAAGTTCCTTAACACCCCATCAGGCTTGGCAACCTTTTCCTACGAAACAGTGTTCCCTTGCCTCTTGTATGACCCATGGCATGTAACCAGTGGCTCTGCCC
This sequence comes from Acomys percivali, assembly GCA_907169655.1. Classification (NCBI taxonomy): domain Eukaryota; kingdom Metazoa; phylum Chordata; class Mammalia; order Rodentia; family Muridae; genus Acomys; species Acomys percivali. Next base: position 45,260,034 of record OU015745.1, on the reverse strand, counting down.
TCCATTTATCCTGCAGCTGAGTTGGCTTTGAGATGCACTGATCCTCACTAAAGAAGGCTGTTGCAAAGGAGGTTCAGGGTCTTTGTGGAGACCATCAAAAAGGGAAATCTCAAGAGAGAGACTATGTAAGGTGAAGAGAAGATCCAAAGGTCGAACAAACCATCAGCTACAGTAGACACAAGACACTGGGCTCAGAGTGGTGGATAAGAGACCCTTGTCAGAGCCATCTTGAAAGTGGAGCACAGCCACAGAGAGATTTGTGATGTAAGTGGAAAGCTGCCGAGAGAAGCAGAGTTGCCTTAGACGTTTTTCTGAAGCTCCTATGGCTTTCAGGGAGCATGAAAAAAGCCACACTCTTTTCACCTAAGACATACCTTTGTTCCCTCTGGTCAAGAGTCTCAAGAAAAGATGGAGACAGGGAGAAAGAAGGGCCCTCTTGAGCCTGAGCTGGCTAACCACTTGCTCCAAAAACATGAGGACCAGAGTTTGATCCCAAAAGCTCCTGTAAAATGTCAGGCATAGTGACAACGTGCTTGTAATCTGAGCTATGTTGAGATGGAAGGCAGAGACCAGCAGATCACTATAGCGGGCTAGCCAACTAACCTAGACTACTTGGCAAAGTTGTGAGCCAATGAGAGACCGTCTCTCCCATTTTGATAACTGGAAGGCAACTGAGGTTGTCCTCCGACCTACATACATATTCACCCACATTCACGGATGTGGATGACAATGACAATGAGGAGGAAGAGGAAGACACTGCGTCTTGCAGAAGTATGCTGGATGAGTGAGAATTCCTCGGCCACCTAAAGGGCCTTGACACTAACTGGGTTTAGGATATATATTTACAAGTCTGAATAAGTAGTCAATCCAAAACGTATGCTACATATATGCCCCTTACAAAATAAATTGACTTCCCCTCACTATCTAGACATAGATGGCATACTTATTCAATGTGGAGACAGAAAGGGGAAAACCAAGTCCTACAGAGTATACTTGTAGAGAAGATACTACAGATAGCAAACTACATTTACCCCCAGGGGATGTGCCCATTTGACACCCAATGAGGAACCTTTGTGATTTGCCCTTGAAGGTTCCCAGGTCTGCCAAGTACCACCCTAGGCCTGTTGCCTCATTGTGGCTAAGCAGACCAGCAAGTTTCAACTTTTGCAACCTGGAATTTGCCGTTGCTCACACACTCCACCTCTACAGTTAACTTTAGTGGCAGAGCAATCAGCATTAAAATCACAGCACCACACAGTTCCCATCTATTCAGCTCAGATAGATGAGCCTAATGAAGGAGGCACGCACTTGAACAGCAGGTCTATTTGTGTTTTCTCTCTGTCTGTTCTCTCTTTCTGTTTGTCTGTCTGTCTGTCTGTCTGTCTGTCTGTCTGCCTGCCTGCCTCTGTGTGTGTGTGTGTGCATGCTTGTGTGTGTGTGTGTGTGTGTGTGTGTGTGTGTGTGTGTGTGTTTTGCTGAGAATCAAACCCATGGCCTCATGCATACCAGGCAAGCCCCTCTACCAACCAAACCTACATCCCCCATTGGCCCACAGAACTTTCAATGTGCATGAGGACTTGGCAGTTTCACCAGTCTGTCATTGTCCTTACTTTCTTCTTCCCTGGCAGCACAAGGCCACCCACCCCAGAGCTAAATCACAAACACCTGACTCTCACCTTACGCATGCATGCCATGTCTCCTCCAATGGATTTACTAGAGGAGTCTGGGCATCTCAACTGGGCATCTCAAATGCCACTGGCTCCAAACTGGGAGCTCTGAGCACACCACAGAGTGACTGGTGTCACCTCCTCAGGAAAGCATGGTTAGTTCCCCGGGTGCAGCATGTTTGGAAACACTCGCCACCCACATGAGCAGTACCTGCTTTCACTTTGTCCTCTGAAGGTTAAATGAAATCCATGCAGAATTCATTCATCCAACATTTCTTCCCACTTCTTGTGAACCACCCACTAGGACTAGCCCTCAGGAATATAAACTCTGCTGCCAACCACTGTCTCACAGGGTAGCACTTGCTCTACCTCCCTACCTACAATGAACACTTCATACCCATAACACTATACTTGTAGAGCTTGCTCTTATGACCTGCATTGCACGGTTGAGATGTCGCCACAGCTATCAAGCAGCAGAGCTAAGATTTCCACATACCAAGTCTGACTTCATTGCCTGTGTCATTGGCTGCCACACCAATGCAGGCTGAAGCTGTCGGGATCCATCGGCTCCACAATGAAGTGGAGCATGCACGGAATTAACCTTGCCTGCCTCATCTGAGGTCCTGATCCACATGCTGCTCCAGTGCTAGGCATAGGCCAGATAAGAGGAAACATCCAGCAGGGCCTTCTCTCTGCTCCCAGACAGCCAGGTATCAGCCAATACAAAACAATGGTCTCAGTCCTACTTTGTTCAGGCTTTTACAAACAAGTGACTGGAGCTCTGTCTGGCCTACAAGCCTGTCTCAGCAGGAAACAGATATCTTGAATCAGTAACACAGACACACGCAGGGGTCTTTTCACTGTGGACCTTGGCCGGCCAATTCGCCTTCCTATCAATGATACTGTGCATGGATTAAAAGTCAAAATGGACAAACATCTTTAATCTCCTCACTTTCCTCCTCTTCTTCCTCCTCCTCCTCCTTCATACACACACACACAAACACACACACACACACACACACACACACACACACACTCCGTATGCCCTTTAACATTTCCTACATCTCTAACATTAGTGGCTGGAACAATAACCTTGGTTGCCATTCGCAAAGGAAGTGCTGGCCATGCTATGTCACACCCTGGCCATACACAGGTCCCCAGTCCCTCTGCCTCATCCTGAGGCATGACAGATTTGGGATAGGAACTTTCATACCTCATGAAACACAGAGGGAAGCAGACTGCCCCCTTTCCACCTCATTAACTCACCCAAAAAAATCAACATGATTCATTGGAAAGGTTTACCAAGGAGAACATCAATTAAAAAAAAAAAAAACCTAGAAAGATAATAAAAACAAAATTTCTCCCTTAAATAAACAGACCTCCCAGCCTTAGCATAAGCTCTCCTTCAATAGAAACAGAATCATGGATATTCCTGCTGACAAACATAATGCATGTGTAATTTCTATTGCCTCTGTTTATTTGGTTATTATGGGAAGGGAGTTTCTGCCCAAATCCCATATTTCCTTCTCAGATCTCTTAAATTCTTTTTGATCCATACATTGATCTAAAGAATGTGAACTCCCTGTGGCAGACTAAAGACTGTCACCCAAGCTTTGACAATTCTTTTGTGTTACAGTATATCTAATGCCCCCTCCCTTTGCATCTCGATGGCTCTGTGACAGTTTTAAATCATTTGTTAGAGTAGCATGACACTATGCTCGTTCCCAGGCCTCAGTCTGTCAGCTCTCATGCCTTGACTCTTGAGCTATTTCTCCTTTCCTTCCTTACTGGAATTGACCTGTTTATAAGCAGCTAATTCAGGGAGATGCAGAAGTGAACCTCCATAGCTGCAGAAGCCTAAGGATCCTATTCCAGGCACTTCCACAGCACCCAAGGCAATCTCATCTTTCCTCTCAAGGGTCCCCGTGGCTGCTCCCCTCAGATCTGGGATAGGGAGTGTAACTTGCTAAGCCCCCAGAACCCCAGTTAAGGTTTGTAATTTGTCTGAGAACTTTGGATTGGCATTAAGAGCAATATATACCCATGATCTAATTTTTCAGGTTTACTAGACTTGAATCCTTAGTCATTTAATTTCATTAATGTAGTTTGTGGACATTATTCTGCATTCTGACTTTTGCATCATTATCTATTAAAACAGAAGTAAAGCTGGTGAGACAGATCAGGCAGTGAAGTATTAGCCTTACAAGGGTGAGGACTTGAGTTCAATCCCCAGAACCTGTGCGAACCATCAAGGTCTGGTAGTATCTGTTCATAATCCCACCACTGGGGAGGCAGAGACTGGTAGATCCAGGGACTCTTGCCAGCCAGTTTAGCCTAATCAGTGAGTATCAAGCCATGAGAGGTAGGGAGTGGGGGATGAACAATTTCTGAGGATCAACAGTCAAGATTGTCCTGTACCCATGCCCCACAGAGAGACAGAGAGAGACAGAGAGAGAGAGACAGAGAGAGAGAAAGAGAGAGAGAGAGAGAGAGAGAGAGAGAGAGAGAGAGAGAGAGAGATGCATATGTACCCACATGTGAGTGGGACAGACACACAGAGCAAACAAACCAGCAGTACTGAGACCTCACAATCCTGTGAGCACTAGGAAAGGGGAAAAAGAACAAAAGAAAGAAAACAAAAGACACCCTACTTCATCTCATATTCAAGATTAGCCGAGCTAAGCCTTTTGGATCTGAAACTCCAACTTGCTTCCCAGTGGTATTGTGAAATAATGCCTCCTTAATAAACTCTGCTCCCTTCTCAGGAAAAGCAAGGGCTCTTCAAGGGAATGCAAAGGTCCAATTGTGATTCATGGGAGTCCTGCATGAAAACATGGCAATAATATGTGAAGCAACGCGATCGCCGAGTGAGTAATACTCTAATTTACAATGTCAAATAGTTATGAAGCTGAAGTGTCACAATGTTTTTATCTCCATTAGCTTTAATTATTATTATTATCTACTACAGAATTAAGCAAAAAGGAAAAAAAACTTTCACTCGGCTAGCATCCTAAAAATAAATCTCCAGGAGTTAACAGACATGAGCCTCTACTGTTTTGGCTACAAGAAGGTGCAGCCATGACATTGTCCCTCCTTCCCTCACCTTCAGATCTGTTTAAAGATGTTTGAAGCACATGACTGTCATTCTTTGTTCGATCCACAGGATACCCCACTTTCCCCTTCTCCTTGCCTACTAGAAGGAACTACTCTAGGACCCCAGGTTAATTCTATCTCTCCTTTGAAATGGGACTTTGGAGGATGGGGGAACCAGACCTCTTCTAACCTGACATGGCTCAGACTGCAAATTCTTATTCTACTTCTGACTTATGAAACACAATGAGTTCCCCTCAATATGCTCCTCCATCCTGTTACTATTTTTTCACAATACAGACGTGTGTGTGTGTGTATACATGTTTGCGATCGCAGGTGCACATGCATGCAGCACGGGGAATCTTCCCCCAATCACTCTCCATGTTATTTCTTGAGACAAATTCTCTCCCTAAACCTGTGGCTTGCTGGACTAGCTGGCCAACCCCAGGAATCCTCTTTCCTCTGCCTCTCCGGTGCTGAGATTAGAGGTGCACATCTTCTCACCTAGTTTTTTTCTTGTTGTTGTTTGTTTTGGTGAGTGGGTGAGTGAATGGACCAGTGCTGGGTGGGCCCTTATGCTTATATAGCAAAAACAAACTGAATATCTCCCAGTCCTACTCTATAGCCTTTTGTGATTTATTCATTTCACTGGAACAGTATTTACTGAATGCCCAATTGGAGGCAAAGAAAAGATGATACAATGGTTAAGAACACAGAAGACAGCTATGCTAGGCTCCCATCTGCAAGCATAGCAGAGTATCGTTAACAGTGTCAGGGGTTGGTTGTCTCCCATGGAGTGGGTCTCAGGTTGGATCAGGCATTGGTTGGACATTCTTCAGTCTGTTCTATCTTTATCCCTGTATGTCTTGTAGGCAGGGTAATTTTGGGGTCAAAGTTTTTGTGAGTAAGTTAGTGTTCCCCTCTCTCCACTAGAAGTCCTGTCTAGTTAGAGGGTATCCTCGGAGAGGCTCCACCCAGCAGTGGGTCAAAACAGATGCTGTGACTCACAGCCAAACAGTGGGCGAAACCCAGGGAATCTTGTGGAAGAGTGGGGGTATGGATAGAAGGACCCAGAGGGGAAAGGAACTCCACAAGAAGACAACAGAGCCAACTAACCAGGCCCCTGGTGGGGCTTGCAGAGACTGAAACACCAACCAAGGACCATGCATGGACTAGACCTAGGCCCTCTATGTAGCCGATACACAGCTCAAGCTTCATGTAGGTCCCCTAGTAAAAGGGGACTGTCTCTGACATGGACTCTGTTGCCTGTTATTTGATTCCTTCCCCCTGGTGGGGCTGTCTCTCCAGGCTGCAGAGGAAGAGGATGCACTCAGTCCTGACTTGAGTTTATGTGCTTGAATGGGCTGATGAGGAGGGTGAGGCTCTCCTTTTCTGAGGAGTAGGGAAATGGAGATAGGGGGAAGAGGGAAGGAGGGTGGAGCCAGGACAAGAGGAGGGAGGAGCCTATGATCTGGATATAAAGTGAATAAATAAAAAATTTTTAAAGCACATGAGACTGCTCAAGGTTGAGACATTCTGGCTGCTCTAGGCTCTTCCTACAAGTAAGTCATTGTGCTAGCTACACATTGTGTGTGTATCCATATTTTTTTGCCTCTGAACATAGAGAAAATAACAAGGCTTATACATCAAGGCTTCTTAAACAATAAATTAATGCTGGCAATGTACTTGAAACAGGACTTGGGGTAAAACATGTAGCAATTTATATCAAGCATGCCTGTCATTACTCCTGCACATCAAAGTCCTACCTAGTAATACAAAACAAATACACCCCAATACCTGTCTCATATGTAGAACCCATTCACTGATATAATAAATATCCTCTAAACATGTACTGTGCAGTAGGCACCATTATTATCCAGAGACTGTAACTATGAGAAGACTCAATGTGAAACAACAAACAGTATAAAAATATAAACAAAAGGCAGATAGTTTTGACTGCAGGTAAGAATGACAAAGCAGTACATAAGAGAGAGAAGTATGTAGCAGGAGAGGGCGTCTGAAAAAGAGACATTGAAGGAGCATCTCTTGAAACGGGAGAGCTCCACAAAGAGTGTCCTGGACAGAAGAGACAAAGAACAGAGGTGGGACTGTTATTTGAGGAACAGCAAGAACAACAGTATAACCAAACATAGGAAGAAAGGAATATGGCAAGATATGATGCTATGGACCAGGTGGGGCAGGCCATGGGGTCCTAGGAATGACAAGTAACTTTAATACACAGATCATGGGAAGCCACCAGAAGGAGGTGAGCAGGGTGTGACCTGCGACACTGAGAAAGCACTATGTGAAAAGACATGTTTATAGGTATCCAGTGGTGTGCTGACTGTGCTTTGTGAACTTGCTGGGTCCTTGTGGGCAGGTGCTTGGTCTTGTGACTGCTACAATCTCATATGGTACATGTGGGACGAAGAGCAAACATCATCACAAAAGCCTCACCAACTAGATGAATGACCTCAACCTCTCAGGTGATTCCCTTCTTTCAAACAGTCAACATGCATTGTCTAATGTGTTCTCTGTTTCTGTTTGACTGCTAGGGGTTTTGTTTATTTCTTTCTCCAATTGTCAAAGGAATTTGACCGACAAGTCCATCTCTGCCGAGGTCCATTTCCAACAACCCAGAGCTTCTGGAATGCAGTCTTGAAAAAGGAGCAAGCCACACTCTGCTGAGTGCTCCAAGGATGAGTCATAGCTTCCCAAACTGAAACTTTCACATTTTCCTTGTAACTGTCTGGATGCACACCAGTTCACTCTCACTTAAGATACAGTTCTAATGCCCATGGGTCCCAAATGTTCAGGACAGTTAAGATCATTACAGGGGACAGCACAGTGTTTAGCAGCCAGAGCACTGACAATGAAAAATAACAAATGGCTGTGTGAGAGGTAAGGAAGAACCAGAAGGATCTAAGTCACAACAGGACTAAGTCACTACAAAGCTCAAAGGCAGCTGCACCGGCACATTTAATTATCTTCCGCCTTACCAACAAAAAGCACACTACAACATGGGCTGATTTCATTGCAAAACAGTTAAAAATCAGCAGAGGTTTGGTGTCACAATAGGAATGTTACCTTTCTTAATGCTCCAGACGTAATAGGAGGAAAAAAAAAAAAGAATTTCCACAATGAAATCCCATCAACTGCTCACATAGAACATGCCCTGTGTTCAGAAAACCCACTTTTCACATCATTACATAAACATTGCAATGGTGTGCATTTAAATATCCAAAGCCAGAGTGAAAATATATAGCTTACGAGCCTAACATAGCAAGAAAAGAAAGTTTAACGTTGCAGTACCCACCAGCTGTAGGAAAACAGACAGGAACTGAACAGAGTAAACCAAGAAACATGTGATTGACAGGAGAAAGAATTACCAAGTCAAACTGATGGCAAGAAATAAACTGCCAACCAATGTCTAGAGTTTTGATAGTTGCTGTTGTCCATATGATTGAATGGAGAGCTGTTCAGGAGATGAGGAAAGGATGTGCCTAGGTGTTTCTACCTGGGAAGGTGTCTCCAGATGTAATTGGATTCTGGAGGCTCTGAACTAATGAATGAAGTAATCTCTTAATGGATTCATAATGTGGCACCATTATTGGGAGACAGGAAAGGGCCATAGCTAGAGCCTGGTGAGAGAAAGTAAAAAACAGGGCACATGTCCTTAAAGGTGCATCTTGCCTGGCCCCTTCCTACATTCCCCTCTCTCCTCTTCTTATCTACCAAGCCTCTACCACACACTCCCGTCACCATGATCCTCTGGCCAGCATGGCATTGCCCTATGAAACAGTGGTATAAAATACATTTCTCTTTCCCAAGTTGTTTTCTGTCAAGCATGTTGCCACTGTAACATAAAAGTAACTAATATAAGAGCATGTCTCCAAAACAAAAGAGTACGTTTCATTTCTATTGAAAGACATTGAAACTTCCTTATGTACAGACAAATGTATGTACATTCACAAAGAAACAATGAATTGGTAGGCATACACTGGAAAGTGCCTACTCAGCATCCCTTATGTCTTAGCTCAGAAACAAGAGTTTTGTGACCCCATTTGAACCAATGGATATAAACTGGTGCTAGTAAGCAGAGCTTCCGAACACTGTCGTTTTCCAGACATCAAGAGCCAGATTCACCAAGCATGTACACCTTTCCCTCTTTCTGGCCCAGAGGGCAGATACAGTATCTGGAGTCAGAGAAGCCACTCTGCTACCAAGAGAACACAGCTTGTCCACTAGGATGGTGAAACAGAAAGAAGCCAAGATGTGACCCTTGAACAGTTGTGCCACTTCTGCATTGCACTCCTCAAAACATCGTGTTCTGAGAGAAAAATGGGCTAAATGGCTTAGTAGATACTGGGAAAATGAAAGAAAGCTCAACTAATTAGTACAACTTACTAAGAGCTGTGGGAATATCCGGGGAGGAAGTTAAGTAGGTGTAAATTGAAGTTGGTCTTATCTGTCTTCAAAATGTGTTTTAACTATGAATTTTTATAATAATTTGCCATGCTTTAATTCATAAAGGAGGGCCAATGTTGAGCATAGCATTGAATTAGTTACTTTTCTTATCACTTTGACAAAAACTCTCCCAGAGGAAATTTAAAAGCAGAAGGATTTATTTGCGTTCATGGAGTGCTGGCGAGACACAAATAAATGAGATGAGGAACCATGGTAGGCCTTCACAATAGCACTCTGTTCCTAAACACAGGGACCATACCTAACTCTTCCCTCTTAAGGAAAAAAAAAGAAATCTTGGTGTCTTCCAGAAATTTCTCTTGGCCTGTATTTGATGTACACTCTCAAGCTACATTTTCAAGCAGCATCTTTGGATAATAGATCTTATGACTTTTGTAGGTTACATGCGTAGCAGTCATTAAATGAATCTCCAAATAGTGGTATCTAGGGAAGACACACTGAACTGGAAAACACATTGTGCTGGTGCCACTTTCACTGCTGACACCAGTCATTACAGTGAAGGCCACTAGACCCACAGCCCATGGGCCACCAAGAAAATAATTATTCCTTCCTCATAGGTGGGGAAATGCAGGAAGGAAACAACAAAGAAATAAGCTCACTGCTGGTGAACCATTGAGGTACACAGAGGGGAAGTTGATTGGCACTAGGAGGAAGATGCTGACTCTGATTCGTTCTGGCGGAGAATCCTTGGTTGTAACACAGGACTAGGTGTCTGGACCTCAGGACAAACATCAGGATTTGGAAGGAAGTGAAATAAGATGACCCTCTCCATGCCTGTTACAGTGTCCTAGTAACCAGCTTATTAAACACAGCATCATGTTAGCAGCACTTTTCTTGAATTAGACTTAGCTTTCTTGAGCATCATCATCATCTTCACATGTTCACAGAGTGGCAATCATATTCTCTTCCATAGCAGCAGCATCCAGAGTTCTCTGCCAATCTGGGGAAACTGTTGTACATGCCCGTATGGGAAGATGCAGAGCTATTTGGGTGTCACTAATATCAATGAACATTGCAGGTCAGAGGAGTACAGTCCCTCCTACTAAGAATTGATTCACTGAGCTCAGTAAGCAGACAGGGAGCCTTGCAGACATGGAAAAACAATGCCTGCACTTTAAGATGTGGCGTTAATTTGGAAAGAGAAGCAGGAAATGAGGTCAGACGCCAGCTAATGAGGACCCGTGGCTGGCAACCTTGAGTCACTCTGATAATGCTCTTAATTGCCATCAAAATCATTTCGAATCACTGGGATTAAAAATGGCTTTGTAAAAAACATCATGTTTTGCTGACTTATTGTCACAGAAATGCATGTTAACTAGAGATGCATTGTGGGAAACAAGCGTTCTCTCTCCATAGCTAACGTTGGTGTTCACTGAGTGCACGCTCCTCAGATGAAGAGCCCTCAGAAATGGCATTCTGGGTCAGCGCTAAATAGCTCCTCAAGCTAATGTCCCTTAAGAGAAGACAAGAGGGGGTGATGGAGAGTCTTCTTAGCCAAAGAAGCATAACACATTAAAGCTCTGATTCTAGTTAAGAGAGAACACAATGACTATGGACCAATTTGTCTCCATCTCATCCTTCAGCCATTCATTTCTGTCTGACTCCTGATTCTCCATTTGCTCATCAAATACCAAACAGCACCTCCAATATGACACTGTCCCCAGTGAGAGGGAGGTCTGTTTCCTTCACTCTTCAGAAAGAAAGGAATCTTCCCTCTAAGTAATCTGTTTCATGTTGAAGAGATGCACTCATGGGAGCAGAGTGTTCAGCAGAAACACCTGGCATACTCTAAGTGCACACCGTACCCTCAAGTCTCCCTTTTCCAAAAGGTGAAGGCAGGATAGTGTCTACTGGCTTTCAGATTTTTCCTTTTGTTATTACTAATGTTAAAATAATGACTAATAACACCATCAAGACAATGAATGGTCCATTCTAATGACTGCCTAGATGAGGCAAAAATGTTATTTCTTGCCTGATGGAGAATAAAAGAAGAGACAGTATCATTTTTATTTCCTGTGCTCGTTGCTTTTCCCTTTGCTGTGACAACATAACATACCCAACACAAGCAGCTTAAGGAAGGTTTCGTTTTGGCTCATGAGTTTTTGGGATCATGTTCCATCCTGGCTGCACAAGCAAGAGGTAGCTGTCAGATTGTATCCACAGCCAGGAAGTAGATTGGGATGGGTGCTGATGTTCAACTGGCTTCCTCCTCCTTTATCATTTTTGAGGGTTTTTTTTGGGGGGGGTATTTTTTTCTTCAGTGAGTTAGAATTCATGGAGTGGTCCTGCCAATGTTCAGGGTGGGTCTTCTCTCCTCAGTTAAACCTCTCTGGAAACACCCTCATATCAAGAAGTGTGGCTCATAAATAATCCTAAATCCTGTTTTAACATTCAAAACTGACTGACCATCACAATTACCAATGAAAGTCTTGTTTTCAACTAATGAAAATTCATTTGTGACCTCAAGAAAATGGCTGTCTTCTACTCCAAGCAGTATGTGTTCACGTGTGTTAGAGCTGAGCAAGCAATGAAGCCATTTAGATGCCAATGGAATCCCCACGACGAACAAGCCAAAGGAGCCCAGTGTTGGAAGCAGCATTCAGACAGAAGAAGGCATGCCCATAGTCACGCACCCAGCTGGGCCAGAACCAGCACTTGAATCCCAAGCTTGACCCAGGAGCCCGGGCATTTAACCACCTTGTTATAGAGTAACAAAGACACCTGAAACTCGGAAGGAAATCTTCTAGTTAATTTTACCTTCAGTCAAAGCTCTCAGATTCAGTTTCCTCTACTGTTAGGTCAAAGAGGGCACTAAAATAAGGGAAGTAAGCCTGCTGGTAATACAGAAAATGGCCCCTTCGTAGGGTGGCAGCCAGCACGTAGCTATAGCAGAGGCCATGAAACACAAGAGCCTAGAGTTGGCCCACATGTAGACTTTTATGTGAAATTTCATGATTTTTCAAGCAATGTAACCAACTGAGAAAACCAGCTCTGAAAAAGGTATATAATGTGTGAAAATGCCACATTGAAATCCATTCCTTTAAACAGTGCTCTCTAATGAAAATCTACTTTAAAAGTCATTAACATGGGAACAGGAGAGATGGCTTAGCAGGTAGGCAATATCGCTGCTGTACAAGCATGAGGATCTGAGTTCAAATCTCCAGTAGCCTGTAAGAAGCCCGGTGTGGCCACCTATGAGCCTGTAAATGGCAGTGCTGTGTGAGGCAGAAACTAGAGGGTCTGCGTCTCTGGAACTTGCTGCCCGACAGCCTTGCTCTAGTTCAGTGAGAGACTCGGTCTCCACTGAGTCCTCTTCCTCTTGCTTCTGTCACATGTGCAATACACACAATCACACACAGACACACACAGACACAATCACACACCACACATGCACACACATAGACACACACACACATAGACACACACACAGACACACACAGAAACACACACACACACACACCGTGAGCATCCAAATCAGACAAAACATATATATAGGTCTAAATTAACTGTGAGCACCCACTCTGAAACCTCAGCTTCAAGCTATGCCTTAAAATTTGGGGAAGAAATGCACCCCTGGAGTAAACAGTAATGTTACATCTCATTGCAAACGTCATCCTGAGCACCCGTGGAAACCCTAACACCAGCCCCTTCATTCCCTAGACACACTTAACCTAAGCCTGAATCCATGCCTTTGGCTGCAAAGCATTTCTTTGGTCGGGTAGAAAATGACCTTGCTGCCTCTATTTATTATTTAACAGACTTGGTCTTGAAATCCCTGTCATAATCCATAATAAAGCAGAGAGAGCAAAGCTTAATCGGCCATAAATGTACAATAGTTAGCAGTCGCCGTAAAATGCTAATAATATTTCCAGAGTGCCATTTCCCTTCCTGGCCTTTTGACCAAGTTGGTTAATGGACTGCGACTTGGGAAATAATGAAAATAATTTAGGCTGAGAAGTTACCAACCACGCCTCCACCTTGGAAGGAACCATGTTGCAACAGTGGCAGTGGCCTCCAGACTGTGGCCCGTGGAACAAGTCTAGTGGAGGAGTGGCCAACGAGTGTGGACACTCCAAATGCTCCTCAGAGCAGAGGCTGAGATACTAAACACAAGTAGCAAACAGTTAGCTGGGGAGAGAACTCAAGTCAGCAAAATGGTTGCCTTGCAAGCATGACGGCCTGAGTTTGATCCCCCCAAAACACATGTTAAAAAGACAGATGTGGGGTGCTTGACTATAATCCCAGCATTAAGGAAGTGGAGTCAGGTGAACCTCTTGGGCTCAATGGCCAGCCAGGCTGACTTATTTGGTGAGTGCCAGGTCAATGACATACCCCAGCTTAATAAACAAGTTGAACAATGGTCAAGGTTGTCCTCAGGCCTCCTCATGCATGTATATACATGTGGACATGCATGTGTACCTATACACATGAACACACACCAAAAATACATACACACACACTCTACCACTTTCAGTGCCTGGCATCAGTATTTCTAGGAAAAGACTACAAACCTAAAACTTGTTGCCTGGTACATGTATAAGATACCTGCATCCCATGGTGGTAAAGAACGTTCTGAAAGACAGTGAAAGTCCACGAGACTTGTCCATCACCCAAGTCTCTAAATTGGCATGTTAACTGCATATGATATCCATTACACAATGACCCTAGAACTTAGTGAAACCCAGAAATTATTTTCAAAAATATTTGTGTCTTACGTCCGTTCTAGACCAGTGTTTTACAATGTGTGGCTCTCAACTCCTACTGGGGGGGGGGGGGGATGTCACATATCAGATACTTATACTGGAGTTCATAACAGTACAAAAATGACAGTTTTGAAGTAGCAATGAAATAAGTTTATGGTTGGGGTCACCACAACATGCAGACCTGTATAAAGGGTCTCAGCGTTAGGAAAGTTGAGGATCACTGCTGTAGACTATAAAGCACAACAGTCACTGTGGCCAGCCATATGTCAGCATCTTGTGACATTAATGTTACCCTCCCTAGCACTCAGCAACCCTTCCCATCTGTACATCCCAGAGGAATTCCTGGACAAGTCTATAAAGTGACATGCATATGGACGGTCACCCAGACCATTGTTATTGTTGGGTTTGCTGTTGGTTTCAAGGACAATGAGGAGTTTATGGCACCCAAATCCCCATTAGTAAGGGAATAAATAAGTCATGTGGGTGGAATGTTGACTATGGAATATTCTAAACCAATTGAGACTTTAGTGGGTCATTCACTACAAATAACTATTTTGGAGAGGCATTCCCACTTGTACGTTGAAAAGGCTGAGATGATAGACTATAAAAAGTTTGTCTAGGAAAGGAAATATTCTATTTATTCAGTGTTTGTTCTCTCTGTTAGTTTAGAAGATTTTTTTCTTTTTTTCTCTCTTCATTTTCTTTTTCTTTTTTTAATAAGCCAGGCTGGACTTGAACTCACAGAGATTCTCCTGCCTCTGCCTTCCAAGTCCTAGGATAAAAGGTACACACCACCTCCCATCTGTCAAACGGAGATATCCTAAAGAGAGCCGTTTGTGCCCTCCTTGTTGGCTGACTACTGAAACTCAGACAAAAGCTCCTCCTAGCCCAGCCCTGGGAGGACGGCTCAGACAGCTCTCATACATGGTAATAAAGGCTACTGAAGACACACATGGCCTGCCAATAAGGATGCCCAGGGCACCAACAGTTCTACCAAAGGACACAGGAAATGAAAAACATTCTGTTTGAACTCTCTTAGTTCCCCAGGGCCAAGGCTGCAGCCTCAGAGAAAACACCACATCCTTGGAAGCCTGCAAGTATTCACTCCCTTCCCTCTCCACATACGCAGAGGAAAGGCTGTGAGCAGAGAGCAGTGAGCCACTATGGAGGAAGCCTCTCTTTGCTTCACACTCCCGTGCCCAGGAAGTTGGAGCTCAAGGACTCGTCTTTATCACCTCAGCCTGCATTTTCCTTCTTTTTTTTTTTTAAGATTTATTTATTTATTATGTATACAGTGTTCTGCCTGCATGTACACCTGCACACCTGAAGAAGGCACCAGATCTCATTATAGATGGCTGTGAGCCACCATGTGGTTGCTGGGAATTGAACTCAGGGCCTCTGGAAGATCATGCAGTGCTCTTAACCTCTGAGCCATCTCTCCAGCCCTCCTGCGTTTTCAAAGGTGGGCTTAGACACAGGTCACATGCAGTCTCGCTGCTTGCTACTTGCTGCTCGCTGCTCACTGCTTGCTGCTTGCTACTTGCTACTTGCTGCTCACTGCTCTCAACTCCAAAGCTTCACAAAAGTACCCACATTGCTCATGTGCAAGCACCAAGTCCCATCGCTGTAGAACTGGACACCTGGTTCCCTGTGCACCTCTGGATGATGGACCCCTCTTCTTCCTTTGGGAAGCTGTCCTGGGGTAAGCTCAATAAGGACAGGACAGAGCAGTGTCTTTAGCGACCACTGTTTCCCCTGTAAGAAACTCACTGCAGAGATGCCACTTACTTCTGGGGACACTAGCATGACCTGCCACATCAGGGGACTTGCTGAGGGCAGGCACCAAGCACGTATCTGTAAACCAATTCTCCACCTATTTTAAAGCCTGCAACATTCTCAAGTTGCACAAAATAAAATGTTGTAGGATTAAAAAGGAAATTAGCTATATTAAAATACTCTGAGTGATAATTGGTAAATGCCATTAACACATGCTGCCTCTGGCACAAAACACATTTTGTTGTACAAGGGCCACACAATAGGCTGCAGCTTATTTATTTTTATGCTAATCCGCTAGCTTATTAACATGCTCCTGGAGGTTCTGGGATGCCAGATAATACAGAATGTCCTCGAGAAAAAGTCAGGCTCCACCATTGAGAGTAGCCTGAGCTACAATACATTTCTAATTGTAACACACAATACTCCACCCACAGCCCATGCCATTTGTATGAACCCTTGGCATTCTGGCCAGATAGCATAAGGACCATTGCCAGTGACCTGGGAGAAAGATGGAGCCATTTAACCTCTTTTGGTAGAACCATCAGAGTCAACCGGCTCCTCGGTGTATCAGTATCATCGTTGGCCTTCAGACAGTTCCATCATGGCCCCACTGAACCTCGGTGATTAACAAAATCTCAACAGAAAATCATGTTGCTAGCATTCATGTAGGAAGAACAAAATCCACAGGAGAGCACCAGTCAGACAGAGCTGTGTTATCACATGATAAGACATAAATGGCCATAGCATCAGTAGGAAGTAAAAAGTTCTTTTAAGTCACTGAATATCTTATCCATCAAAATGCCATTAATAGGTGCTTGAAAATTATATTATATATATAAGAGCCATTTAATTCAATTGAATCAATGATTCATACTAACACAGGCATGTTGACCTTTAAGCCTAGGCACTACCTCTAGTGCCCCAACAGTGAGTTCGTCTGCTTTGTGCTTTCCTACAGTAGAAATTGCATCTAAGAAAGTGAGAAGTCTGTCAGGGGCATCTGTGCACAGCCTGGTTATTCCAAAGTATGGAAGAGAAAGCAGCTCTCAGATTGACATTCTCCTTGTGCAGAGCTACACAAAGAAATTAAAATACTCTTATCAAAAAAAACCCTAGTAATGCACTCTTTAGTCCACTTATTCAGACCATTCAGTGTAGGAATACCTTATGACTTCTTAGGATGCTCTGTCTGTCTTAGAATAGATCTAGCAGCTGGAGACTGTACAGAGATCGTGAGCACTTGCTGATCGTCCCGAGGATCTGGGTTCAATTCCCAGCACTCACATGGTGGCTCTCAACTGTCTATAGTTCCAGTTCTGGGGATCCAATGATCTCCTCTGGCATCTTTGGGCACCAGCTATGCACTTGGTACACAGAAATACATACAGGCAACATACCCACACATAAGATCAGAAAATTTTAAAAATATCATAAGTCTATATATTGTTTTTAAACACTGTCAATAACTTCATTAAGATAACAAGAGAAGAATTTATATTGAACAACTTTTCTACAGCTATTGCTGTTGCTGCTGCTGCTGCTGCTGCTGCTACTGCTGCTACTGCTGTTTAAAACAAGTTTAGGACCAGCAAGATCACTCAGCAGGTAAAGACACTTACCACCAAGACTGACCGACAGCCAGAGTTTAATCCACAGGCTGCACATGGTGGAAGGAGAGAACAGACTCCTCCAAGTGTCCACAAGTATCCCCATGGCACGTGTGCACCCACATCCACATATACACATAAAAAATGAGTAAATGCAGTTTCAATTTAGGGAAAAAAATGTTCATTCTTTCACAGCTGCAGCTTCTAAGATTCAAGATCAGAGGGGCCAGGCTCTTCTTGAGGGAACCCAGGACTCTGCCCGGTGCCTCTATTCTAGCCCCTGGCGATGGCCAGCAAACCTTGCTGTTCAGACAATGAGAAAATTTTTATTTATTAGAAATGTATTAAATGTACCATATACTAAAGTAGCACAAAGTTCATCACAGACCTAGATGTAAAGCCTTCTTGGAAATACATCACAAAGAAGACAGAAAGTAATCTCGGAGATCTCCAGCCAGGGGGCAAATATCTCTAAGACACAAAAGGCATCGAAAGCAGTAGAACAAGTTTATGAAAGCAAAAACCTTCTACTCTCAAAAAAATGCAGTTAAGAAAGTGCTAAGACAAGCCACAGGCTGAGGTTGACTATGCCTAAGCAGATGACCTGATAAACAAATACAGAGAATATAGAAAGACCTCAGGACACAACACAGCTCAACAGATAATTTGAATAGACATCTCATGAAAGAGGTTGTGCAGGGCTAGAGAAATAGCTCAGCAGCCAAGAACACTTGCTGCCCTATCATGAGGACCAGAGTTCAGATCCCAGCACCCACGTGGGTGTCTCACAAACACCTGTACCCTCCCAGGGATCTGATGTCCTCTTCGGGCGTCCACGGTCAGCTGCAAACACATGTGTTCCATACATTCACACAGACACAGATATACACATGAATAATGAAAATAAAGCCATCCTGTAACTTTAAGATGAGAATAGGTGGGTGGCAAATAAGCAAATCAAATGCCTCAGCATCCTCGGCTGGCCATTAAGTTATGAATCACGCCTGAGGAATAGTGTCTTTACACATCTATCAAATGTTCTAAAATAGAAATGCAGACCATGTGATGGCTGTCAAGGGCTTGGAGGAAGCTGAGTCTCATGCCTGTGGTAGTGGGTTGGCATGCCACTTTGGAAAACAATTTCTTGCTTTTTTATTTGAGTCAACTACACAACCGTTGTGTGGACCAACCACTTGATTCCCTTGGTCATTAGCTTTACCCAAGAAAAGTAAGAACCAATCCTCGTAAATGCTTAGAAAGTTCGTAGATATTCTATTTATAATACCCCAACCTGAGAAAACTCAAAATATCCATCAAGGAATTCGATAATCAATCAATTATGTGTAGCATATAATGGAATACTACGCAGCAAAAATAAATGAAAACTAGTATGTCCATTGTGATTTTTAATTAGAAAGCTGTTAAATGAGCTATTAATATTTGAAGTGGCATGAATGAATTGCAGGATAACTGTGCAGAAAGAAATCAGGCAAAACAAAAACAAAAACAAACAAACAAAACAACCACTACATTCTGATTCCACTTATCCACAATTCTAGAAAGTAAACACTTATCCAAAGGACACAGAGTTCTCTAGGGACATCACTGGGGAGTGGTCAAAAATGACTGGTTATTTAAAAAAAAGCCAGAAAGTCTAGGGAGAGGGCTTGGTGGGTATAGCGTTTGCCGTACAAGTGCAAGGGCACAGGTTCAGCCTTTCAGAAGCCACTTAAACCTGGCGTGTAGTGCAACCCTTCACAGCAGGATGGGAGGAAGAGAGAGAGGAACACAGCACACAGAAGATACACGTGACATAGGACACATCTATGCTTTCTCTGTCTCCCTCTGTGTCTCTCTATCTCTGCCTACCCCACTCCACCCTATCGTTTTAAACATATTTTTTATTTATTTATAATTATTTAGGTTTTTTTGGTTTGGTTTTTTTGTTTTTGAGACAGGGTTTCTCTGTGTAGCACTGACTGTCCTGGAACTGGCTCTGTAGTGCAGGGATCTGCCTGCTCCTGCCTCCGAGTGCTGGGATCAAAGGTGTGCAAAACCACCATAACACACAACTGTCATTTTTCTTTTAGCCGGGGAGGTTTGTTTGTTTGTTTGTTTGTTTGTTTGTTTGTTTCAAGATGGGGTTTCTCTGTATAGCCTTGGCTGTCCTGGACTCGCTTTGTAGAACAAGCACACACTATCATGTCTAACTCACACAATTGTTTTTTAATGCCAGAAACTCTGTGAGGGATGACTGTTACGTTAATCATGGACATGGTTTCAGAATGTTTGCATGTGTTTAAACTAATAAACAATAAAAGCATGCAGTTTATTACATCAGTTAAAACTTAAGCTTTTTTTTTTTTTTTTAAGAAAAAAAAATACAGCTAAAACAAATACATTGAGTTCCAGGTACATGAAATCTTTTATTCTCTCTTGGGTCTGTAAACTTACTGCCTGGTTAGGAAACAGAGATTAGAAAAAGAAAGGATTTCTTTTTAGTTTGGCCAAATCGAGTAGCCATAGTCTCTCTTGCTCTTTTATACCTCGGAGCAGTGTGAAAACTATATAAAACAGAAGCCAGCCAAGGCTACACAGAGAAACCCTGTCTTGAAAAATCAAACAAAAAACAAAACAAACAAAAAACAAAAAACAAGAAGAAATCATGGGCAGGTGCAAGCAGGTGCCACTGTCACCAGGAGAGCCCTGGGGGCTGTGTGAAACCTCTTCCTAAGGCAGGATCTCCTCTCCTCCCTTCTCTGTCCTGGCCCAGGGTTTGTTAGTCTTTCTCTCAGCATAGAATTCTTTGGGGTTCATTGTTTTGAGGTCCCTGTTTCAGTAGTCTGATAGCCAAAGAGAATAGCACAAGCGTCTCTTCCATGTGGGATGATAATTTCACCCCACCAAGACACTCTGAGGTAGAGGAGATGCCGTGACACCCAGCAATAATGATCTGTGGCTCAGAATTGGATAACTTTGCTCAAAGTCACAAGGCCAGGTCTCTATGTAGAAAAGACACAAACATTTTAATGTTGGATTAAATGAATGTTTCCTGAGTGAATCAGCCACCAATGGTCCCCTGAGATCAGTGACAGATGCTAGGTAAACATATTTACTCTATATATTTGCGCAGCAAATCTGTTTTTCGTAGACAATACATGGGTAAATGTCAGCTTTATCGTTCAGGATCATCTCAAATTCTGAAATTAATAGAGTTCAAGTTCAGGTTTCAGTGGCTTATGGCAACTACTCGGTTCTGATGCATTACACACTAAGCCGGGCATTCGGCTAACTGGCGAGCAAGTCCAAGATCAGGGCATCAGGAGGCAGGAAGCAGAGCCTTGCTTCCACCTGCAGAGATCAAGCAGAAGACAGAAACACAGACATACAGACAGACATGCAAATGCACACGCTCTGCATGCACACAACCGGAAGAACAAACCAGTGCTGAGCCATTCTGACCTCAGAGAACCCAAGGGTTCAGACAACACCTCAGGGAGGCTTCTTCTCGGTTAAGTCCTTGAAGAAGGGACTTAACTGGGGTCGTCTTCACACTGTGGAGTGCTGCGGCACCCAGTGGTCAGACTCAGCAGGCCTCAGGCCAGGAGGTGGGGTCAAGGAGGAGAAGGTGTTCCTGCCTCCTCTTCGCCAGCTTGTTTCTTTCAAACAACCAGTTTTACAGCCTTTACAAAAGCTGGTGGGGGCTTCTCCTCAGCCTCACTCTCTGCCCTACACAGGTGCCTCAACTCTGCAGATGCTTCCAACTTTGATGAGGAATCCCAAAGCTAGAAACCACTCTCTACTTTACCATAGGGTTGCTATTTCCCAGGAGCTGTGCTAGTTATATTAGCAATGGCCCGATCACTAAGAGCATCCCTTGCTAGCAATTACTAGCCCCCTTTGGCACACTCTTCCCTGAAAGCCTCTGAACTGACACAAAAACTGTAGAGTTGGGGGACAGAAAAGAGCAATGTGTCCCTGTGTTCCTTTCTTGAGCTAAAATCCAACCAGACTTACAAAGCTTTTCATAGACTAAATGTCTCCAACAAGCCTTGCAAATTCTTCCCGAATGACAGGAGCATCCAAAAAAAGGCTAGACAGTTCGGCTTGGTGGAAGGAAGGCAGAAACCTTACCCAAGTATCTTAACCATATACTTTTTGCATACAAACAATTCAAGTTATTGACATCTTACCTGCTCCCACCAGCTTGAGCAGGTAGCTGTGCGAAGTCAGTGATGCCTTGTGCAATTTCTCACTGAAAAGTGCTGGGCACAGCCATTTGTTTCATTTCACACCTATGTTCTAATTCTATTTTTCCTAAAATAAACTTCTCTATTGTTTCCACCTCTGGCTTTGAGACCTCAGGGCTGCCTCCTCTACAGGTGAGAAACAGGCAGGCAGCCCAGCGAAACAAGCTCTGCTTGGTCCAATGTGCCTGCCTGTGCCTTCTAACGTGCTACCTACCGGCTTTCAGACATCCCCTAACCTCAAAGATGTCACGTGGCCCTGGGAGTTGTTTTTAACTATTGCAAACACTATCTTCCCACAGTCAATTAATCATTTTGAATGTGTTATTAGATGCCTCTTCAATAACACTATTTCTAGCATCCTATTCTGAGACCACCATATGGGCCAAAAATATTTTAAACATCCAAGCAACGCCTAGGGAAAACACAAAGCTTCATTCTTCCTGCCTGCGCCCCCCTCCACTCTTTCCCTTCCTGCTTTTTACCAATGGTTTTACTTTTCTTCCTGGGAACAGAGGATTCTGATTTCCTTGTCTGCAGCTCTTACAGATGAGCGACTCACCTGTGGCTTTTCAAACCCCGAACTGCAGGCTTTCCTGAGATGAGTTTAAGTGTGAGGCTTAAAAGAATAAAGACGAAGGCTCGTCCCAGCCTGGAAGGAGAATCCTCAACCCACAAAAAACGCACAAGACCAAGAGCCCTGTGCTGGAGGAAGTTCAACCACTTACTCCCCCCTACAGGAAGTATAACAGGCTTTCTCAATCGCCATGGGAGAAGGGACACACAAAAAAAGCCATGTTCAATTAATTACCAGGTATGTCACCCAGCCAACCTTGCCAAGGGCACTGAACATGAACTTGCAGCTGAGGACGCAAAAGAAGATGATCGTCAACACCCCAACCTGTTTGCTCCTCCATCTTAACAAATGCTGAGCTCAAGATGCTGTAAGACTGAGACCTCCAGAGAGATCTCTGGTCTGTTCCCGGTGTCCTCCACTGAGAGACGGAGTCTGTTGTCGATGCAAAGGCATAGGACATTATTGAGCCAACGCCATGGGGGTCTGCCAAGCTCTTTCTAGCTGGAGACCTCCAGGACTGGAAGCATGGGCTTTTTTTATACTCTCTACAGAAGCAGAACTTAGCAGAGAAACTTGATTGGTTAATAGACTAGCATTGGGACTTTCTTAGTTGGGGAGGGGTAGTGGAAATTTTTAAACACAATGTAACATAAACTGGCTATCCTTGAGTCAAGCTGGACTCTTCAAGGTTTTTCCTGTCCTACACACACACACACACACACACACACACACACACACACACACACACACACACACACGGTGATTTGATATCGCTGTCTGTCCTTGGTTCAAACTGGACCCTCTAGAAATGTACATGCTTTGGCCTTAATGGGGGTCCTTAAGGGAGTACTAGGTAGGCCGACTTTTCTCAGACTTTGGTCTTAATGGGGGTCCTTAAGGAGGGGGGGCTGGTTCATTCAATGTCACATGAGAAGAATCCCGAAGGGTCCAGGCGCAGCTGGCAGTCTCTCACACCAGAGCCAGTTAGCAGCGAGGAGGAACTACACTGGGGCAAAATGAAGACGGGCTTTCAGAGTCCTTTTAGAGTGATGGAGCTGATGGTCACACTGAATCCTGCTTCTCCTCTGGTAATCCAGGGCTTGGAGCCGCTGAGATGGAGAGTCATGGGCCATAACAGTAACATGACAAGAACCAGCATTGATCCCCATTTCGCTCTCCCTCTAAATCAGTAATTCTCTATCTCTTACTACGTATGGGTCTGAAAAGTGACCAGTGCAGCTGCTCCATGAAAGGTCCCTAGACTCCACCTTGCAAGATGGTATGGACGCACCATTCTCCAGTCTTATACCATCATCCCCCTCAGACCAATGAAAGAAAGAAAGAAAGAAAGAAAGAAAGAAAGAAAGAAAGAAAGAAAGAAAGAAAGAAAGAAAGAAAGAAAGAAAGCCCCCTTGGATGCTTTTCCATCATTAAGTCCCAGACTCCCCAATGCATCCCTCCTTGCTTCCTGTGCTCTGCTCATGTTTTCACCAGTTTCCTGGGCTCCGAGTTGAACCTGTCTCCTCATGGGGCAAAGCAAGGTGTAAGGACACAGAGGGCAAGCAGGTTCTATTGAGAAATAGGCTAACAGCTCCCTACATCAGGAGGGGTCCTGAGAGCCAGCTGCCAAGCAGCACACTGGAGGATATTTTGCATCTTGAGAATTCGTACCAGCAGTATGTAAATTAAATTGGGATAAATTTGAATGCATATGGAGGATTCTGATTGGTCAAATGTCGAGAGGTAAAGTGCTAGCCCAGAAAAAGCCCACCCAAAGAGCCCAGCACAGGCCCAGGGAGGATGAGCAGAACCAGGGCAGGGCATAAGAGAACAAATGCTGACCCACCACGTCTTCTTGAGTCAGGGTCCTTTTGGATTTTCATCTCTGACCTCTTCATTTGTTCCTAGAGTTTAGCTTTGATTGCGTAGAGTTTACTGCAGAATTGCTGTGGTCTTGTAGTTGGCTACCAGTTTAGCTCGACCCATGACCCTGAATGACCTACATGACTCACAGAATGGGGCTGGATTGCTCTTAATTCCTAGTGATGTTATAGAATATGATGCTGTGGAGATGGTCATTCATTAGGCAAGCAGTCATCTGTGGGTCAG
Source organism: Acomys percivali (assembly GCA_907169655.1). NCBI lineage: Eukaryota > Metazoa > Chordata > Mammalia > Rodentia > Muridae > Acomys > Acomys percivali. Next base: position 45,235,773 of record OU015745.1, on the reverse strand, counting down.
GAGGAAGGAAGACGGGGAAATTGTGAGAGAAGTCCCTTTAAACTGTACCACTGTAGGGCAGGGCCTTTAATGTCAGCACTGGGGGACAGGAGGACAAGTGAATCTTTGTGAGTTCAAGGACAGCCTAGTCTAAACAGCAAAAACCATACCAGCCAGAGCTGGAAAGGCAGTCTCATAGTTGTAAATCTCTCTCCAGGGGAAAAGTCTCTTTAGACTTTCTGTTGTCCTAGCATGAGATTCTAAGGGGAAATTCCAATTTCTCAGGGCCTACTGTCTCAGTATTCTGATAGCAAAGCGAGGAACACACACATTTTACATTTCAATTAATTAATTGTGTGTGTGTGTGTGAGAGAGAGAGACAGAGACAGAGAGAGAGAGACAGAGAGACAGAGACAGAGAGAGACCTGGTATCCCAGAAAATACACACCACTCTAGGAGCAGAGCCTCTCTCAGTTCTTTCTAAGACAAGGTGAAAGCCCTATTTATCTTCACTAAAATCTAGCAGTACTTTTGAAAAAGAAAAAAGAGAAAGGAAAAGGAAATAATACATATAATATAAAAGACAAACTACTGAGATAAGGGAACACGGAAAATGCACTCCATAAACCAAGAAAATATCAATACCTTTAATCCTAATATTTAAGAATACAATGCTAACTATCAATTCCCTAGCCAGGTGTGGTAGCGCACGCCTTTAATCCTCATACTCAGGAAGCGGAGGCAGTGCATCTCTGTGAGCTCAAGGCCAGTGTGGTACATAGCAAGTTCCAGGCCAACCAGGACTAGTTTGTGAGTAAAGACACTTGCCACCCTGTCTCAAAAACAAGCAAGCAAAAACAATTCATCAACTTGAATTATTTCCTATATCCACCTCTAGCCACACCCAGTTATTGATTACTAAAGACACGAGGGACACATGTTTACATGACATTTATTTGAATGTATAGGAGTTAAAAAACATATTAGTAAAATTAATTCCACCCATTTCTTTGTATTTTTAAAGTAGCCATTAAACAATGGGGGTAGGGGCTGGGGGTGGGGGTGGGAAACCAGGGATGCTATTAGCTATTCTAAGCCTCGCCTGCCCCCTAGTGCCAAAACTTCAACAATGCAAGAAAATGGCTTTTTAATAAAAACTGAAATAACAGCAGCTGAAATATGCAGCTTTATCATTAGGAAAACTAACACAAAGAGTGAACTCTCACCAAAAATCTCTTGTGTAATAGATGTTCTATTCCACCATACAATTATTACCTTAGGATAAGTGGGGTTTCTGTAAGGATGAGTATGGGTAAATGAGCCAGTTCACACCAAAGTATCTGCAGAGTAAGTGACTAAAGCATGGGGCACTACTAGAATGCAACCAGTACTCTTTCAAGAAGTCAAACAAACTTCCCCTCAGTGGGGAGGGCTGGTGGCACTCAGAGGAAGAGTAAACAGGCTACCAGGATGAGACCTGATAGGCTGTGATCATATGGTGGAGGAGGAGGTCCCCTTCTGTTACAGTCCTTGAGGAGGGGAATAGGGTGAAAGAGGGAGGGAGGGGGAACAGGAAGATACAAGTGAGGGGATAAAATTGAGATGTAATCTGAATAATTTACTTAAATTTAAAAAAAAAAAAGAAAAAAAAAGAAGTCAAACGAAGTTAAAAATAATGCAAGGCACCAAAATAACATCACACTGTGTTTTCTATTGACATTTCTAGTAGAGAAAACTGGAAGTCTTCCATCCCCCTAAAGAACCCAGAATCACTGAAGTGGACCCCACTGAAACAGAAAAAGGTAATACTCAGTGAAGATGGCCATTGTGTTCTGCGTGCTCCCTAAGCCGACAAAGCCCTCTGTACTGTCAGGCATCACCTCACTGGTTCCCTCTTACAATCAGTTTAGTCTCTTTCACTATCTCCATCCTTCAGAAGACAGGTCTGAGCCCCAAAGATGTTTCTGGTTTCCCCTAAGATTGAAACTGAAGAGAGAGAGAGAGAGGTCTGCTGCCAATGTGGCCCCAGCCCAGCTGACAGTGCATCCATCCTCCGTGTGGCTCAGCGGCGTGTACAGCTACCAGCCAGTCGCTCAAGGCTAGGCAGAGACACTCCGCCCCCAAGCACAGTGCGGCCTCCTTCTAAAGTCTGAGCAGAAGCGCCACGTTTACACAAACAAAAAGTTGCTTTCTTCATCTCATCAGCTTTTCTGAGGCAATGATAGACAAGCTTCCTCCCACACACACGCCCCCTTATAGACCATAAAGCTTCAAACTTGGAGGATGCTCACCACATATCCCCAGAGAAGCCACAGCTTCCAGGCACTCCTCTGATGCAGGACCACTCAGAGTCTGTCATCTGTATACCTCTAACTCTGCAAACAGCATCTGCTTCTGGTGTGATTGCCATGTGCTAGCCCTTCCACTTGCTTGTCCTGATTTCCTCATTCCAGCATGAGTACTGCCCCATCGTGTAGATGATGGTGAAACGCTCTCCAGAGGGGTTAGGTGGCCTGGGTATGGAAGAACTAGAGTTATGTTTGACCTCAGCCCCCAGTACTTGGTTTCCTGTGCTGCCTGTTTGCTGGGGGTGCTCTAGTTTTTCTGGGTCTTTCTAGGAGGAGTAAATGGAGTAGACACCAGGCAGGCATCACAGAATCAAATCAGACAGCCCAAGTCAGACTTGTACTTTCTGGGGAAATGGAACGATAAAAAGGAGCAAAGAAACCATAGTGCCCAAATCTCCAACTGCCTTCCCTCTGTCAGAAAAGCAGCAGTCCACCTTTAAAGAGAAAATCTACAGTATAGTATTCAGAGATTCCCCAGAGACAAGTCTCATAGATTTAGAAAGTGGTGGGGCTCAATGTTACCATGGTTACGAGGGATGAAACTAGGGCTTTTTTTTTTTTTAATGTAAATATAAGTTTATTTTTAAGTGAATACATAGGGGCAGAGAGATGGATAAGTGGTTAAAGGTGCATAAATTCCCAGAAGACCCATGTTTTTGGATTTCCAGAATCCAGATTTGGTGACTTACAGCTACAAGTAACACTACAGGCAGGGGGAAACTAGGGCTTTTAAACAGTTAATTCCATCAGTCATTTGGGTTTCAGGAACCACCTCCCAATCTGCAGCCTTCCCAAGACGTTGTTTGCTGCCCTCTTGTGGACAAAAGAGGTTATGGAGTCGGGAGAAAGCATAGATAGTGGAAAGCCCTCCTTTCCAATTAAGAGGGCTCGAAAAAAAAAAAAAAAAAATTAAGAGGGCTCATCCTGGTAACTGACCCTTCTCTTTCTCCATCTACCAGAGACCTGTATGCATTCTCTTGCCCAATTAGGATGGCCAACTGAGTGGTAAGACACCAGGGACCAGGATTTGTTTGTGTTTTTTGATTCCTTCAAAGCACAACTTCCAGACTCTTGTGAAAGTTTCCAGTGTCATTTGCCTTAAGGAAAGAGTCCTAATGGCAACTCCGAGTGGACTATGTATTAGCATGTACTTTGCCCATATTTACCCTCACTACCTACTGTCTTTTTAATACCTGAATTTAAAAAGTTGAGCCGTGACTAACAGTGCCTTCTTCCAAAGGCATCGGTACACCCCCCCCCCCCCCCCGCCTTCTTCCTCAGTTCCTGTCTTAGGGTGCTGAGTGGACAGGGTTTGGAAAACACCTCCTTTGTTATACACAATGGTCAACAAGCCAAGAGACTCTGTAGTTAGAAGGGCTTTAATGCCATCGAGCCACTCCAGGGCCACGGGTGCTTTCTTCCCCTGGTGGTCATTGAGGGAAAATGTACAAAGTGGAATAGGAGCTGGAGAAGGAGCAAGGATACGCATCATCCCAACCCTCTGGTACTGGGTCCTCAATTTACAAAGAGCTTCCACTCCTGAGCCTGCAGCTACAGTATGTGCCCATCTTCCCTTAAGGGCAGGCGTGCTCAGGTGTCCAAGCCCCAGCCAACGGCAAGAGAGTGAAGGGATGCCCTCCTCACCTTTCCCTGCCTCATTATCACTAATCAAGTCTTCCAGGCTTCCCTGGTCTCCTAGGAACCAGCTGTAGCTGAGAGCAGAAGAGTTTTCACCCACCGCTGGCCCTAAAACACTGTTCATGGAGGCAGCTGGAATAGTCACCTGTGCCCATGCGCAAGCAATGACCACATTTGTTCTGTTTCCTGTGTTTGTCCCAGCAATTAGCCGCATCTCATTAACACCTTCACATGCACTAACTTAGCCATTCCACCAGCTCCACTTCTTCCCAGTCAGAACATGTGTCCTTGTACACATCTCCTGGCAATCTAGCCAGCGCTGGCATTACCAAACAACTGATGGTACGCCCATACAATACACAAACATACAGCGCACCAGAGGAGAATAGATGCCAGCAAGCATCCACATCAGAAGACCTCCAAACTCTATTGTGACATGGAAGAGAGCAAGTTACAAAACAGTGCGTTGGTAGTTTTCCATGTCTGGACATGTTATTTCCAGAATAGCCAACGAAAAGAGAATACCTCTTCCATACTTGCCTAAATAAATTATCTGGGATTTTTACCACCAGCATAAAACTATACAGCAGACCATGTGGTGACAAGTGAACAAAATTAGTCAGCCTACGCATAAATAGTTTAGTGCCCACTATAGTACAGGAACAGGGGCACATCTTATGAGACCTCCAGAAGAGTAAAACTGATGACGGGACTCAGGAGCCCTCACTCTGGCCACATGACCACACTGTGAAGGTCACAGAGGGAATTTGGAGGTCTTCACAGCTAGGCATCTGGCCTCTACAAAAGATGACTCTCCAGGTAGCAGAAAACCTCAGTCACAAAACAGAGTCCATGTGAGGCAGGATTAAGACCTGGTTACCTGGTTCCTCTGGTGACCAGATAGATATAGAGTGATGAGCATTAAAATTCCAGAGATTGAAAACAGAATGCTCATCGGCCAGAGAATGCCACAAGTGGGCCATGTGTACCAAGAAACCAGAGAAACCTACCCCAATAGAAATCCCAGGTTATGTCAACTGTTTCTTCAACAGGTTTAACCAAGGCCTCTCTCAGCACCCTTACCATCCCTTCTGACAGTCCAACTTTTGCTGGAATGGAAGGTGCCATCTGCCCTTTCTTGGGAACAATTCTGCTCTTAACTTCGAGTTAGCTATAGAGTTGTCTAGTTCCTGAATTTGGAGTTGTGTATGAAACAAGAATTGTCATAGATAACATTGGAAGGCTTGGCTGTAGCCTATTTTCTTCAAGTGTGTGTGTGTGTGTGTGTGTGTGTGTGTGTGTGTGTGTGTGTGTGT
>OU015745.1:45208771-45218382 GCA_907169655.1 Acomys percivali | reverse complement strand
TTGCTTTGACAATTACAACACCTGAACAGAGGATGTACAGCACAATGCTGAATCAACATTCAAACCCCGCATTCAAACTCCTTATTTTGGTTATATTGCAGTTCAGAAAAATTCCTTCTTGCTGAAAATATGCTTTGAAATATTAAATATATATAATATATATATTATATATATATGGATAAATACCTCTAACTCATTTGAAAAGAGCCCAAGGAAAAGAAAGCAAACAGAGAGATAGGAATGGGGGGTGCACGCACGAGGGAGGGAGGCAGGGTCTGAGGGACAGCGAGAAGGAAAGAATGAATGAGTGAAGTAAATGAATGAAGGAGCACAAATCAATGAGCAGCGGTCCCTGGTGGGCGGGGGAGGGAGTCTGTGGGAAGGCTCTGTACTGTTCTTTCAACTTTCCATTGTCAGAAACATCAAAATGAGGCACGCACTTGAAAGGCTTCCATTTATCAGACGCGTTAGAAATGACTGACACTGTAATTAGCTTTCCTGAGCAAGGGGAGTCCACAGCTTGAACTCCGGAGCTAATCCTCCAAACCCCCCAAGGAGGCCGACTTGTTTTAGTGTTTAAAACTCTTACTGGGCCAGCGAGATGGCTCAGTGGGCAAAGACACTTGCTGCCAAGCCTGATAGCCTGAGTTTGATCTCTGCAACCCACATGGAGGAGAGAGAGAACTGGCTTGACCTCTGCCCTCCATGTGCACGCTGTGGTACATACATACATACATACATACATACATACATACATACATACTATATATCACATATATATCAATAGAATAGTATTTGATTAAATAAATAAATTTTAGTGCTAGGCATGGTCTGTAGTACCAGCACTGAGAAAACGGAGACAAAAGGGTCAGAAGTTCAAGGACATCCTCACCACCTAATGACGTCCAGGCCAGCCTGGGCTACATGACAGTTTATCTCCTCTGTCCCTGACCCTCCTAAAAAACAGACTCTTGCACAGGACCTACTATAGATCAAACACCCAAATACTGTGTTAAGCATTTTAAAATATTAACTCCTACTTGATACCGCGGTGTGCATCTTTAATTCCAGCTACTTGGCAGAATAAGACAGTTGGATCCTAGGTTCTAGGCTAGCCTGGACTACTCCTAAGGCTCTGTGTTAAAGTAGAGTTAGAACTGACGTAGGGGCAGTTCAGTGGCAGATTATTTTCATGGCATGAATAAGGCCCTTCCTTCAACACCCTGTGTTGCAAAACAAGAGAATGAATTAATAAGCACATTCATTTAAAATTATGGCTATTTTTTGTTCCCTTGTGGCATGGAAAAGGATGAGAAACTTGACCAATCACTCAGCTAAGAAGTACATGAGCTAAGATTTGCCTTCTAGCTATCTGTCACCAAGATACCTAATGTCTGAAATCTACGAGACTTACTAATACATTCCCAAAGCCTGTGCAGCATTTCCCATGCATTTTATGTCTTGACCCACAGCCTCTGGGACTCAGGCTGCACTGACTTCATCAGCAGACCCCGGATTGGCTCTATAATGGTTTATACAGATCTTTACACATCAGTTGTGCTTTGTCTTAAAAGGAAGATGGCAGGTCAGGTTTCTGATGCACGAAAGGTTCCTGAAAGGCAGCTAGCTCCAAACCCAAATGAAGGTGAACCCTGCGAGGACTACATGGTCTGAGCCACCATTTTATCAAACATGTGAAAACAGCCACGCTGCGGATCAGAACCCTCGAAGAGTTGGGTGGAAGCACCCCAGCACCGAGTGGCCTGCATGAAGACTGAATCATTTCTGTTGTCTTCCATGACGGAATCCAGCACCAAAATGAAGCCAAAAACAAATAAGCAGTGACATTTTCTCTATTCTATATACGCAATTATGTTTATTACCTGACACAGTCCCATTCAGGAGCACGTTCACAAGAATCTAGCAAGCCAGAATCTCCCTTAGTTACAAGTCAACCATTCAAATTGCCTTTCCTGCTAGCCACTGGTGGGGAAGGTCTCCAAGGGCCTCTTGCATCAGCACCACAGTGGTAAGGACACATCATTAGCTGTTTACAGACTCACCACCAGATCTGCTCTGACCTCCAGGGCTGGTATCTACAGGGATGGCCAGGTGACTTCTACTCACAGCCCTTGGGTACCAGATACAAGGCAGAATAGGACTAAGCCAGTGTTGTTGAGAGGCAAGATGCAGCAATCTCCAAGCATGCTAAATCATTCTTGTGCACTTGTTCCCACTCAAGACAGAAGATGACGGAGGTGGAAAAAGAGTTCACAAATATTATGAACTATTATGAAACGCTATGAACATAAATAGTTCATAAAACTTCAGTTTGGGGAGCGCAATGGGGGTCTTACGTGTGGAAGAGGGGTGGGGCCTAAAGTCTTAGTAACAAGTCTCACCAGTAACTACCAGACACTCTGGAAGGGGACCTGCTCTCACGCAGAAGGACCCATCAGGCCCCCAGACAGAAACTAAAAGGGATGTTTCCATTTCCAGTTGCTTAAAAAAAAGACTGCATTGGATGTCGTTGCTGATTTGCCACCAATACATGGCCAGTGGGACCTCTCTATGGTGAATTTATTCTGAAAGAAAACAGGAGTAAATGAGCTCCTGGGGCTGAAGCATGTGCTGACGGAAGTCACAGGTTGCCGGCGTTTTTGACCAGTGTGTTACAAGCGGCGTCTCATGGCCGAAGCCTCCATCAAGCTCTCGTTTAAGAGTATCGCATGATGCATGGAATGACCTCGCCAGCAGAATGCGGGCATCATCTACATTAAGGCAGTCTACTTTTCTGCCAATATGTGGTAGACACATGGCCACAAATTGCCTTTTTATAGCTCCCTTAAAAACATCAATGAAGAATTTACTACTGGATCATTTTACAACATACTAAAGTACACTGTAAATGAGCCATTAAAGACAATAACTGGTGTCTATTAAAAATTAAAGAATTTTATAAATGGCATTTTAATTTCACATGTTATCAATACCTTCTGTTCTGAGTGATGGGGTAGAGTTCTTGCCGAGGGCTCCTCTAATTGGAGCTGAGTTAAATTAATTAAATATACATGCCACGTCCCTCTATGGCTTGCGCTCTGATTTTAAGACCCGAGAAATTCCTTCTGACTAAGCAGCCTCTTCATCCCCACGAGGTGATACTCTTTTCTAAAGGAGGCAGGACCAGACCCCTCATTTTCATCATTGAGGAAACACTAGTTAGCCCTCAGGTGACCACGAGAAACACAAAGCAGCTACTCTAAGCAACGGCGCTGCAGTGGGGGCCAGAACACATGAAACAACGGAATCCGATGAGTTATATAAAATAAAATGCACTCACGAAATCCAGTGTCAACCGGCACAGCTGCACAGCCCGCCGTCCAAGAGAAATTAGCCAGGTCTGGTGCTGTGCAAATATGACCGGTAATGGCAATTTAGCCATAAATCTCTCAAGGCCCAATTATCCTCAGTGCAGAGGCTTGAGTCCTTTTAATTAGACTAGTCTTTAATTGGAAATGTTCCTCTCATTTTTCAGATAATCAAAACAGAGTGACAAGGATTGTAGCTACCATCATAAAAGATCAGCGTAGCATGGAGGTGGCCTGTGAGCTACCAACTCAGAGCATAATCCAGAAACCACTTGATGTGATATGATCTACACGAAGCTGTGTGTGTAAGTATCTTTAACAGTACCCCTGCTATGGTACGTCTTCCTGAGGGTCTGGGGGTGGGTGGGAGACTGCTGACAAAACTGACATGTGACCCTCCAAGACAGAATGATGTGTTACTGCCCCTCCAATACACATACACACACACACACACACACACACACACACACACACACACACACCCCATACCCCAAGACAGCTACTCTGCCTATCACAGGACTTAAATATGTGTTGTTTATAGGGTAGACCTCTCCCTCAAAAAATGAACAGCCACTTGACCAAAACTGATAGAATTTTACTAAGAGCCCAGTCAAGAGCCTTCCAGCCTCAGCATTGTTTAAGAGCAGTGTGTGTGACTCGGCTTGAAAGACATTCTTGGACAGACTCTCAAGATAAATTCAGGCAAAGCAGGATGGCATAACAAGACAAAGCCCTTTGCAGACAATATTGGCCACTTTAATCCATTACTGGGATAAAGGCTTCTTAAAGGCTTAATCTAAACCTATATTAAATGTGCAACGTTAAATTTATCTTTTGTTAGACAAGAGAGCCCTCTTGTGGACAGAGAAAAGAAGTGCATTGCCTGCTAATGTTGACTGCCAATCGGTACTTTTATTATAATACACTTTAATGTTTAATACAGAATACAAATAAATATCCTTAAGTAACTATAAGATGTAAATAGACTTGCCATCTGAAAAAGCTAAATCAATAAGCAACTGCTTATAATGAAATGGTAATTATTTCTAACTCCTACCCTACTAAATCAAGTGTCATATGATGCCATATTTTCTGCTTCTCCCTGGTACCTTTAAAATGCAATTCCAGCAACAGTCTATCAAGGTTCCTGAGCTACTGAAAGCTGCTCAAAACACTTGCATATACTGACCGTGAACTTGATTCACACACTGCGAGGACATGCTAGGAAGATTAGGAACAAAACTGTTTCCCCAGAAGTGGCCATCTAACCGGAGACTACACACTTGCATGGAGCAGCTGAGAGGATAGTCCATCATAGTGGTGGTGTCTTTGGGGGATGGTGGAAATTAAGACCTGACCCCTGGATAATCAGTAAGGCCCTCAGAGATCCAGGGAAGAGTACAAGAAAGATGGGGGGGGGGGGTAGGGGAGGAGCCAGGGAGCCTTGGGGCAGGGAAAGAGCCAGGGAGCCTTGGGCCTTGTTTAATGCTTGGTCCCTCTGAAGGGGAATGGTCTTCTCATTCTGGTTTGAACTGGGATAGAGACAGGATACAGGGTGGCAAAGCAAGCGGGGCAGGCAGCACTCAAGTCACACAGTCCTCCACATCCCAGCTGTGTTGTCAACAGGCCACTTCTGCACTAGTAACCCTCTTTTGTTTATTTGGCTTGGTCTTTGGTTTTTCAAGACAGGGCCTCTCTATGTAATCTCTGACTATCCTGGACCCACTTTATAGACCAGGCTTGCCTTGAACTTACAGAGATCCACCTGCCTCTGCTTCTGCCTTCCAAGTGCTGGGATCAAAGGCATGCACCACCACACCCAGCTTGAGTAGCTTTTCTTATAAGAACCTTGTGCATAGAGGAAAGACCCAGTCCTGGGAGTCCTGCAACCTGTGCCGCAGCACACGGGGACAGATGCCCTGGTAAACAAACTGAGGAAGTTGCTGCAGCTGGGAGGAGAATTCTAAAGAAAAGGGGATCACAACGGGACTGGGCATGGGTAGAGGAGGCTGCTGGGACTTGGTACTTTGGGATGGTCTGGCATCTCTATGAAGGTACCTCAGCATCATGATGGTCACGTGACCTAAGGAGGAAGGAAAAAGCAACCACAGTGGGTTCAGGAACAGTGAGGCAGCCAGAGCAGAGTGAGAAAAGAGGGAGGAAGTACATCAGAGTGTACATGAGAAGGACACAGAGGAGCTCAGGTAGCCCAGGCTAGCCTCAAACTCACTACGTAGCCAAAGATAACCATGAACTCTCGGTCTTACTGTCCCAGCACCACCACCACCACCGAGGGGATTACAGGCATGTGCCACTACATCCTCGCCAGGCGCTCTAACAAATGAACTATAGTTTGGTTCCAAATGCGACATGTGAGTATAGAATAGGAGAAAAGCCCGCCCGGTCCCTCAACCCTACATTAACTCTCTATAAGACCACGATCTGTCTCACAGTATATCAGCAGACCTACATATGACCTCACAGACGTGAACCCCACCACCACATGGCTGATTTTTAGGTACACCTTAAGATCTCAACAAAAGAACCAGGGGATGCATTTGGTCAGCTGTCTGGGAAAAGGGAACCAATAAAGCCAGGTCTCCATGCTAGGATCCTCGTATATGCCTGCTGGATACCTCCATAGCTCAAAGGAAAGGCAAACTAGTAAACTACCCATGGGGCTCAAGCCCAGGGTCAGGGTGCCAGAAGCACTGGCTTTTATCTGACGGAGGTTTTCTATTGTACAGTGGATTCTTTCCTCCCTTCCCTTTCGCAGCCAGGAAGCTAAGCGCCATTTTACAGTCCATTTGCAGTAGGTGAGTAGGGCCTTTTGTTGCGGTGAATTGTGCACTCAGCTCTGCCTTCTCTCCCTTCCTCCCTCTGCCTGGATGCTCTCTGGAATCTGCTTGGATGGGGACATTAACAAGGCACCATACGCACTAACTGATTCGAGTTCAGCTCATCATCATCATCATCATCCATCCATTGACGCCCCTTGCCTCTACCGACCCACAAGACAAAATGTCTACTGTGACGGGCTACGAGGGGAGAGAGAACTATTTCCAAATAACAAACTGCTTGCTGCAAAAGCTAGGCTGCGCAGGCCACACAAGCAATGAGCATCCCCGGATACAGGGATGATGTCCTGAGAGACAGCAAGACTGTGAGGGCTGTGACAAGGGACTGGTAGGGTGTGGAGAAAGGTAAATAAGAAACTGAGGAAGAACACCGGTGCTCGCAGTCCAGAGAGCAAGAAGACGATGGCGCGATAAACAGGAGACCAGGTGGACAGGGACCTCAAGGACATACATTTGACAGCCTCAAGAGATCAATCTTGGCCAGCAGTAATCAATAACCAATCACTTTCCACAAGATTAAGATCAACACGTTGTGTATGATACAGGAAAGCGTTCACAGGCCCCCTAGGGAGTACTGTGAAGCCCTAGACACCGGCTTCATGGCCTGTTTAAGAAGAAAAGGGAATCAAAGAGCCGTTGTTACGATGGGTGAGCTGCAGCGTACAGCGTGGCGTTTGGTCCTCAGAACAACACTAGAAGGCAGTGGGTTCTTGCTGTTGTGATTGTTTTTATTGAAATTCCTATTGAACAGAGGAGATGAAAATTAAATCCACCTACTCACGTATGGACCCCAAACTGAGAGGGAGAAAGAGAAAGGGAAAGGGGCTGAGACAGAAAGGGAAGGGCTGGGCCAAAGACTTTGGAAATCGGATGTGTGGACCACACTAGAAGTCTGGCTTGGAACCCCTGGCTCCAATTGGAGGCCCTGAAAAAGATGGAGTTCTTGCAACATTAGGCCACGATGATGGAGAAAGATGCTCAAGCACCTCTAACTTTACATATGCAACCTTTATAAACTGATGAACCGCCCATCAAATACTGCTGAGACATTGGGGGGCCCCTGGAGAGCTCACTGGAAAAGGCCCTTGGCATTCCCAGAGGACCCCTTAAGCAAGCCCCTCCTGGGACCTAGCACCCTTGTCCCATATCAGACTTGGGGGGGGGGACAGTCCCCTTACTCTCATCTCAAAGACAAACAGTTTCCAGGTTCTGTCGCATGGCCAAGGTTTTAACAGGAGATACTTTCTTTGCTCTTGACCTAGTTCACAACGAAAATTTTATTGTAAATATCTGGGGGAAAGCAGGGTTGCTCTGGGGTTCAGCCACCCATGCAAATTAAAACACAAGCTAGGTGACACCTCTTCTTCCCAGAATGCGGAGTTAGTACTAGGCAACAGCCAGCTGCTTAGAGCTAAGTAGTAGAGATGAAAAGTACATTTAGGAAGGATGGGGTGGCCTCTTCCCCCACTCACCCACCCATGTAGGACAACAAAGAAACTGACTTTGCAGAGACAAGGCTGTCTTGGGTGCACAAAAGCCCGAAATAAGATGGGTAAGCAGGACCCGGGTCACTAAAGATCATTTCCCAGTTCCCAGACTTCTCTCAGTCCATCTGTGCACTTCCCTTCCACTCTGTGAGAACTTCTTTAGCTAGTAAAAATTCAGTAATAATTCTCACCTTTGCTAGGCTTTGCTGGAGTGGGTTCTTTTCCAAATGAATGTATCCCATTCCATAGACAGGGAAACTGAGCACCATCACACTCAACAGCCAGTCATACAACAGTGAAGTTCAAATGAGGTAAGGCAGGAAAGCTCCCTATGAAACATGCCTGAGCCACTATGAGCTAGAATTAGCAACAGCAGCAGCCACTGCTACATCTGCAACCAACCAGTGCCTGGCTGTGCTCCAAGAGCCTTCATTTCATTGTCCCCATACTCTGAGAAGGATGGTCTCACTATGTTACAGAGGAGAGTTGGACACAGCAGGGACATAGCTTGTGCATGGTCAGCTATCAAGAGGAGGGGCTGGGCTCTAAACCCACACTGCAGCATCTGCCTGCTACAGAGGGGCTGGGCTCTAAACCCACACTCCAGCATCTGCCTGCTGAGGAGGGGCTGGGCCCTAAACCCACACTCCAGCATCAGCCTGCTAAGGACTGGAAACAAGACCTTCCCCATAGGCCAAAGTGTGTTTTCTGTAATAGCTGCAGTCACTCCTGTTTCTAACTGCAAACAGGGCTGTTTTCCTATCAGTACCTGAACCATTTCATCTCCCAATCACACACACACTAGTGTAGTGGGTCTCAGCCTTCCTAATGCAGCAACCCTTTAATACAGTTCCTCATGTTGTAGTGACACTCCCCTCCCCCCCAACCATAAAGTTATTTTGTTGCTACTTCTAGCTATAATTTTGTTCTGAACTGTAATGCAAATATCTGTGTTTTGCAATGGGCCTTGGAGGACCCCTGTGAAAGAGTCATTGGACCTCCAAAGGGCTTGCGAGCCACAAATTGAGAAACACTGCTCTAGTGGGCCACTCACTGTCCTCTGGATTTCTGCCTCTGTTATCTCCCATTTGTGTGTGTATGTCTTTGTATGGGAAGCCACTGTGACCTGGCTGGACACTGACACACAACATGCCCAAACGAGACACCAGGTTGTTCTTCCCAAGCACCATGCACAGGGTGATAATCAGCAAACCAATCTTGCCTGAGAAAACCTGACAAACCAAGTTAGGAAAATCACTTTCCAAAGTATTTTCAATCTAATAAGTAATTTCAGACATCATTGGTTCTTCCGATCAATGGTCATTTCTATAATAGATTAAAGGAAGGGGGAAAAAACCCCAAGGGTGGAAATCCTGAGAGAACTTCCCCACTTCCTTACTTGTATCTGGCCTGAAACGGTGACAGACCCAGTGTGTTCACTCAATGCACACTCCCCAAGCCTTTCTGGGAAGCCAGATGCTGCAGGTCACACACTCCCCACCGCACAGGAGCTCAGCACAGGCTTTGAAGGATGCTGGGTGTGGGGAGGTGGGAAGGGGCAGGTACCAATGAGGACAGGAACCATCAGTCTCAGAGCAGCCTGAAGCTGAGGTCTCTGAGTAGAATTCAGAAGCCCATGAGCCTGCATGAGAAAGGAAATACAGTAGCATTGTATCTCCCCAAATCTCTCTTTGAAGTTCATTATTTCCTCCTATTGTAAATGTTGACAATAATACATACCTGTGGGTATCGAACAACTGGTCACAAACAGGAACCATGGGTAGTTTCAGTCTCCTTACAGTTCATCACTAACACCTTCAAATGCATGCCAGTCAGCAGCCTGACAGTCCCATAGGAATGGACCCACTGTCACCTGTGTGCCCTGGGCCCAGCCGGAT
>OU015745.1:45139781-45203083 GCA_907169655.1 Acomys percivali | reverse complement strand
TGTGTGTGTGTGTGTGTGTGTGTGTGTGTGTGTGTGTGTGTGTGTGTTTACTCACATACACAGTGTATTACCCTGAGGCTGGGTCTTTATATTTACCCAGCAAACACTGTGACCAGCCGAGCCACCACCCACCTCTTCATTTTCCTTTAACTCACTTACTTCAGCAACAAATCCCGTGTAGAGCCAGGTTCAACTGCACTATCATAAGGCTTCCAAACATCACTCAAAGTCAGATGCAATGATCGGTACTTAACTGTTTAAAAATCACAACCTGCTACTTCCTATGTGAAAACATAGGATGGTTAAGAGTTGGTCTGAAAACTTAGCGCACTTCTAATTCTTCCAAAGGGGTCCAAGTCTAGGCTTCTCTTCTGAGTTCACACTTCAGCGACTACAGCCCCCGAAAATGCTAAGGATACTGCTCACATTCTGAACAGTGTGCTGCTGAAAGCAGACAGCAGCGAGGCTTGAGAAGAAAGCAATTATGCCGAGGCAATCAATAAAATGAACTGTAGCGATTAATCCTCCATAATCCATTTTCTTCCTATAGAGGGCTGCACTGGAGTTTCTTAGCATCATTTCCAAATATCGCTATCATCTCCTTCGTATAAGGCAGAAATACCAGAGGCAAAGCGGTGATGCTAATTTAGACGCAAACGATCTTATCTACGACATATACATTCCCTGTGTGGTTTTGACTGAGAGAGCCAAGGAAGGCGATCTAACAAAGGCAATCCGTGTCCTGCACTGTGGTCAGCAAGGTCCCTGGGCTGGTTCACTGACACCCTTCAATATCCTCCCAAGTGACGGGACTGTCACAGACATGGAAGAAACAGAAATGTAAAAGAGGCTGAAGGGTTTAACTTGCCAATGGCCATATGTATACCCAGACACCCGACCCAAGCTGAAACTACTGGCTACTCCCTCCAAGTGGGGACCCCCCCCAACACAGAGCACATTTCTGCACTGGAGGATCCCCACACTTTCATTTGCTCAACAAATATTTAGAAGTTTTCTATGTGCAGAACCCCACCATCCCACTGCCTGGCTTTAAAAATTAACCAGAGCCCCCAATAAACAGGAGGGACACACAAAGACAGTTTGCACGGGATCTTGCATGAAACAGGAGGAAAGCCACCTCATTACATCAGTTCCTCCCTAAAGACAGGGCAGGAAGATGACATGAACAGAGCTTTCCGGGGCCAGCACGGGGGTGGGCTGTGAATGTCTGCAGGTTGCAGCTGCCTGGGCTCCAAGCCCTTATTAGTAGTAACACATTTTTTACCCATGCACTGGGCTCTGGTGCCCAGATCATCAGCCCAAGCGCTGTGAAATCATTTCAATTCTCCGCACCACTCCTCTGGGGACATCATGCCCCTCCCGTCAGCACTTCCCGATCAATGTTTCATCCGCCACATTTGAGAGAATCACTGATCCCTCTCATTCATTCTTTGGATCCAGGCTCACAGAACGTTTCCCGCACCCTTTATCCCATTTTTTTTTTCACCTGAAATCATCAGTGCGCGCTGGGAGGAACTTGTCTGTCCTTTCCCCCTTCTGTTTGCCACTTTCTAGAACATTAAAGAGAAGCGCACTCCTAAAAGGGGTAGAAGAGCCAATTTTGCTTCTCAACACCTGCATTGGTCCCTTTAATCATGAAACAACAGGAAGGAAAAAAATAAAATAAAACCCAAACCCAAAATATCCTTTTGCTTTGACTAGTCCCATCCAATCGGGGGCTTTTTATTTGCTTGCAGAATAGCAGTACATCAAAAGCAGAAGGGTTGGGGCGAGAAGAGGGAAAGCCATGATTAAAAGCCTGCCGTAGCTCAAGGACACAAGCAACGTGTTAGCTGCTTGACTTAACTACGGCCCACTAATTAAATGCAAAACAGAGAGTAGCATGAATGTAAAATAAGATGAGCAAAACTATGTGTCGTCCACCCCCCCCATAAAGTGTTCTGGTCTCCCCCCACCTCCACCCCGACACCCACAGTCTCCTGGATTTTCCTACTCAAACACTTAGGCCAGATGAGCATGCTACCAGCACGCTGTTAATCATCACTTCCCGGTCTGCAAGTGCCTCCGCACCGGAAGAGAATTAATAACAGGTTCAGCTGCAGGCTGCCAGGCCAAGGTGCAGCTGGCCCCTATTCAGGTCCTCCCGGGCCCATGGCTCGTCACTGAAGCCCCAAGAGATCAAATTCAGTTTTCCTTCTGGGATAGCTTGAATGCTGGAAAGCTCTAAGAAGAACGTCTACAGCAAGGGCTTCTGGAAACCACTGGAGAGTAACACCACAGAAGGAAGAAAACCGTGGAGGTGGCTGTTAAACCATTCATGGGTTCTAAGTTTTTCCCTAAGGCACTTCCTCAGTCTCTAAAAAACTAGAGACACTAGGGGTGGACACTCTGTCCTCCAAAGCACTTCCCCCAGAGAGCTCAACTCTGAAAACGGGTAGGTACTTAGGATCTGTCACTCCCACAGGGATGAACAAGACGTTTGGATAATATTTTCACTTACTAGCCCTAACCCCACTGATTATAGCAACAGCCAAAATTGAAAGTCTACACAATGATGCTTACGTATAACAAAAAGTGCTCTGCACCCAACACTGTCCTGTAGGCTGCTTCCCCTCTGCACCTCATTCTCACCTGATAGCACCTCTGCCTTACGGATGAGGGCCGACCAAAGAGCTCCCTTGTCTGCCAAGGGTTGCCGGGGACTGAAGCCAGCGTGTATGTCCAGGCGAGCATCTCCACAGCCAGTTTTTCTGAAGGCCGCCTACTTCTTCTGCCCCGTTTCACACCTGGTGGCCAGGCAGGGTAGCCAGATAAAGCTGGCCACGAAGACTCAGAAAGGAACACAGGGAAGGC
The DNA here is from genome assembly GCA_907169655.1 of Acomys percivali. Lineage (NCBI taxonomy): Eukaryota > Metazoa > Chordata > Mammalia > Rodentia > Muridae > Acomys > Acomys percivali. Next base: position 45,200,209 of record OU015745.1, on the reverse strand, counting down.
GACACTGCCAGCCTGGGAAGCCAAGGGTGATGCTCATTGCAACCCCAGCGGGCTGGAGAGGCAGGGAGACAGGCTTACTGGACACAGTGGGCAGGAAGCGGCACAGTTTCCTTTAGCACAATGGTTAAAGCAGAGCCTTGGAGCCATGCTGCTTGGGTAAAAGGGTGAGGAGTGACTAAAGCGCAGTTTTCACGGCTGATTGTTCCTCCTGTGCCCTCTCCCCGCCACGTGATTCCGTGGCGTGGTAATCACTTGGAGAAATTGCTTGTTAGTGATCTGATAAATGGTTCAAAGATGTCCTCAGCAAGCTACTTCCCCTCACATCCCCCTGGGTGCACAGTAATCTCACCCATCCCAACGGAACAGGAGAAGAGATGGGAAGATCTGGAAAAAAACGCTTGGCACACAGTAGGCCCTATGTAAGTGATTACTGTGATCCTCTTTTTTTGTTGTTTGTTTTTTTTTTTTTTTTTTTTTTACTCATTTCTTACTTCCAGCAAGCTGTAGACCTGACTCCTGATTAGTCTGGAAAAAAACAAAAACAAAAACAAAAACAAAAACAGAGACATGCAACAGAAATACATGCTAGCATCTACCAAAATATGCACAAGAGGGTCCCTAGCAGCTTTCTGTATGTATAGCAGGCAGACGTAGAAGGAGCACTAAAAACTCTCCCCCACATTTAGCACAGGGTGGATAGGAGTGAACCCTTGAAACTGTAGAGTCCTACACCATGATCATGAACGCCTGCCCCAGGCCACGGCAGACCTGAGCCTACACCTCAGGGAAGAAAACGCGCACCCTCAGTTTCCATTTAAATGCAGCTTTGGAGGGAGAGGTGAGGTCTGCAGAGAAAGGCAGTGAGTGGTCACCTGAGAGGAATGGGTATGAGGAGAGGCGGGCAAGGGACTCATGTGCATGCAGGAACTTCTGACTTCTACCTCATGGATTCAGACTATGAGCATATGTAAAAATCCACTAAGTTCCAAACTAGTTAAAACACGTGATGGTACAAGAAATCTTGGTTTCATAAGATGCCAAGGAAGTGTTACTTCAGTACAGTCGGTTTTATGACCTTAGACCATCCACGCTTCTAAAGGCTGCTTGAAGAGTGGCACCTGTTAGCTATATTCATTAATCCAGAACACAAAACCTATTACTTCAGATAGTGCAATCTTTTTTTTTTTTTCTTTTGGGTTTTTTGAGTCAAGGTTTCTCTGTGTTAGCCTTGGCTGTTCTGGACTCACTTTGTAGACCAGGCTGGCCTTGAACTCATGGCGATCCGCCTACTTCTGCCTCCGATGCTGGGATTAAAGGCATGCGCCACCACGTCCGGCCCAGACGGTACAATTTTAAATTTGAGACCAAATAAAAGTATATGTCCATAAAAGTAGGTAATAAATAAAATAGGGTTTTGTTTTTTGTTTTGTTTTAACCACAGAGATTGGGGCGATGGCTCTGTGAGTAGAGTACTCGCCTTGTAAACCCAAGGATCTGAGTCCAGTCCTCAGAACTGCTAGGACCGTGCAAGCTATGGGTGACGGCTGATAACTGACATCCCAGTGCTGGACATGAGGAGTCAGGCTTGCTGGCCGGCCGGCTTAGCCCAGTGAGCTTCAGACCAGTGAAAGCCTGTCTCAAAGCAAGCTGGGCAGCTCCTAAGGGATGCAGTCAATGCTTTCCTCTAGCCTCCATGAGCACACATGGTCACACATGCACACACGCACACACACGCACACACATGCACACACACACACACAGGCAGAGGATGTGAGTGAGGTGTGAGAACAGTGTAATCACTGGCACAAGGAGACAAACAGGCCTTCACTCTAGTCTAGGAGAGGGCAGACTACACTCGGAGGCTAAGCTAGGCCCTTTGCCTGCTTTTAAACACTCTGCAACGGAAGAACACTTTTTCCATTTTCACATGTTAGGGAGGAGCTGAGCATATGGCACAGCACTAAGAAATAATAAAATACTCAAAGGATTTCAGAATAACAAAAAAACACTTATTGGCATGTAAAAATTATATGAAATTCAATTTTCACCATCCATACACAAAATGTTATTAAAATATGGCCAGGTTAACTTGCGTATTGTCTTTAGCTTTTTCTTCCCCGCCCCCCAGGCCAAGGGATCAACGTGGCTGCAAAGCTGGAAATATTTACCATAGCTATTTCCTGAAAGGATTTGCCAAGCCCCACACTGATGCAAACTTCCATTCTTGCCATCCAATCTTGTTCCTCCACAGAGCCGCCTCCTGCTCCACATCCCTCCTCTGAGAGGCTGCATCTGGGCCCCTAGAACTTGAGACAAGCTCTGTTCAATGGCACCTAGATCCAACGCCCTCTGCTGGCTTCTATGGGTATTGCATGTAAGCGGTACACAGACGTGCAGGCAAAAACACTCATATGGGTAAAATAAAAATAAATAAATCTTTAAAGCAATTTAAGATTCCAGAAAGGATTGGAAGATCACTGTTGCTTCCACACAGTTGGTGGACTTCATTCCTCCCTGTAAAATACCCTTCAGTCTATTTCCATGGGAGTCAAGTCTCCCTTGGCAGATTAGATGGACGCTCACTGCATATAAAAGCTGCACTAGCATTAAGACTTATATTCAGCCTTCTACCTCGTACAAAACAAGCACTTGAGGAACGAGTGAGGGAAGAAGAAATACATGTAAGAGAATTTCTATCCTCTTATAATAAATATTGAATCAACCAAAATATGCTGAATTTACCCACTCCCCGCTCCCAAGTATGACTATTTCTCTATCTGAAATAGCAATAACTGTGTTTGACAGACAACATCAAAATCTCCAAGGGCAAGTGTGTACTTTAGGAAATAGAGTAAACACCTCGCAGCGGTGAGTTCCTTCCCGTGGAACGCTGCTGAGGAAACGGGGTGAGGCTCCTCCATCTCATGTTAATCATTTATGAAATACTGTGGCTCACAGCTCCGCAATTGGAGTCATTTCAGGCAGTAAATATACATTTCCTGTCAAAACACATCAAACGGGAGAAGGCTTCAATTTATTTGAGAATGAGTTGTAACTAACTTCCAGATTGGCAATTTAGAAAAATCTCTGACGGTGTTTAATATACCCTTGACGGTTGTCTTTTCTTCCTTTTTATTTTTTACTTTTTATTTTAAGACCCTTTTTTCCCCCCAGTGCCAGGGATCAAACCCAGTCCTTGTGCATGCTGAGCGAGTGATCTACCACTGACCTACATCCCCAGACCTAGTTTCCTTCACTTCTCGCCTCCCCAGAAACGTCTCCAGGTCACTCCTGTGTTAAACCTCCCCTCCAATTTCAAACCCGCCCTACCCTTCCCTTTCCCAGGACTCTTACAGAACTGCAGTCTGGTCTGTAACATAACACTCGAAGGAGAACACTGAGTCCCCAGGCGGTACCCGCGTTTCCTGCCTAGGAGTAAGGAGCTTTCCTCACTGAGCATTCTGCCACATCCCTTCGTCCCACCAAAAGTAACAATGATCTAAGAAACTCAGGCATTTACACAAATGGTTTTTGCAAACACTAAGTCCCAAGATGGCAGGCCACGGCAAGCACCATTACCAGAGATTTATGACAGAGCCTCTGGCAGTCTCAATAGACCAAGGTTGGCCACCCACCCCAATATAGCAATTAAACAGACAGTAATGGTGACATAGAGGGGGCAGGAGATTTATTCAATAGAGCAGCCGCACTGGAAACGTTTGAATAAATAAAGGCATCCAGTGACCTCAAGCCCTTCTTCAGGTACCACATGAAGTTCAGGTTTAAATGGCATAGCAAGCAAAGGATGCACGCACAGCTCAAGAAGCAGCAGGGATGAGTGAGCGGCAGGAAGTTTGTGGGAGTCAGAGGTTAGGAAGACAGGTGGCTAAGAGTCAGCGTCTTCTGGAGACGGTAGGACTATGACAGCCATACGCTCAGAGCCACTGATGGTGCCAGGACAAAATCAAGCATCTTGACATCTCAGCCCTTCAGCGCCCTACGAAGGAGCTGTCGGCTCTGTCTCCCCAGCACCAGATCGCAGACACACTCACTCTGCCATGCCTGGCTTTTCATGTGTGTGCCAAGGATCCAAGCTCAGGTCTCCACGCATGTATAGCACTTTCCTGACTAAGGGGTTTCCTCAGCCCCATATGCCTAATTGTAAAGAATACGCCAAACTCCAGAATTATAAAACTCTGTTTAAAAGCAAGTTCTCTCACAGACTTCCTTTAGTCACAGCTTTCACGTCATGAAGCAACGTATGTACTTTCAAGCCTAAGTTATACAGACGAGGGGATGGCAGTGAGTGCCGCTAATTGGGAGGTAGGGGAGGAAGGTCAGTAGATCAAGGCCATTCTACACCCAAATAGGGAGTTCAAGGCCAGCCTGTGCTTCATGAGCCACTTTCTCAAGTTCATTAGCTAGTTAAGTTAAATAATGTGTACCTATAGTCCCTAGTATGCCCTCAGCTTCCTTGGTCTGTTAAGCAAAGGCCTGCTCGCTTAGTCAGTTACAGAGGAGGGGTGGGGGCAGATAGCTTGTTATCCATCAAACTTCTTTTTTTCAAGGGCAAGAAAACTGCACTGCCCCAAGGAGCTGTCTGAGGTGCTTAAGGTTAATGGCAGTGTTTACATAGCAATCAATTCACTTTACAAAGAACTGCTCACCCCATAGGACTGTACAGCAATTGACAAGGCCCCAGCCGGAGCAGGGCAGACAAGCGTCTCCAACAAGGAGGGGCAGTGCCTGATAAATCCTAAAGACACCATTTTATTTGCATTCCTTGGTTTATCTCCCTATTTACATTTTAAAAGTCCTGGGCCTTCTGCTCAGCAAATCGGATCATCCTTCCGTCTCTCCATAATATTTAGAAATAATTCTCAAATACGTTGGTGCTAGTAAAATGCAGTGGTTGTCCCTTGTGTATAATGCATGCCCCTTCTACCTGCAATCTCTGGTATGGTGGCCACCACAGACGCAGCTGACAAAAGCTGAATTAACTACACTTAAGTAAGAGTTAAAATGCAGGCCCTTGTGAGGTCACAGAAACCCTGAACAAAGGCTAATTGGGGTGCCTACTAGCATGTCAAAGTGTAAGGGCAAAAATTGATGTCATATTTTATATATATATATAATGAATATTCTACAATTAATGCCGTGGTCTGTGAGAAGTTGTCCTCCAGGTGATCCTACCCCTTCGTGCATTTCGGGAATAATCGAGCTCTGCCATAAACTGGGCTTGCCAGCACTCTCCAGAAACTCCACCAAAACAACTAGATACAATTAATGCCCAATGATCCTCTGAGATAGAATAACTTCCCTGGAGATTCAGCCTCCTGGGCCCAACCTGCCTGAAGTTTGAGATTCCTGAGACTCATAACCCCCGCTTATGGTTTTTTCCTTACTTCCCTGTGACCTCAACCCCTAATAACAGTTGTTCCTTATAAACCCATTACCGGTATCATTCTCCTATCATGCATCAAGAAGGATGGTGATGCGAAGCTCTGAGCCCATAAAACAGGACCCTGCGTATATTGCATCGGTAGCAAGTCCTGGTGGTCTTTTTTGCGGGTCTCACGATCTAGGTAATCTCGACATAACAAAAGCAGATGCTGGCCAGCTCTCCCAGCATCCCTCAGTACCTGTGGCTCCTCCCAGCACTTCTCATCCCACTCACTCTAAACCTCTCACTCCAAGGGTTCCCTCAGCCTGATCCCTATAACTCAGCCATTTTGGCTACTCAGTCTCTTAGTCTCTTGGTCCAGGGCCCCTCATGCTCTCCCTCCCACTTCTCCCCTTTCATGGCCTGGTGTAGTCTGCCGGTTGCTCAGTAGGCACTTTACCAGCATGCTCACCCTGGACTCCTCCCTCTGCCTGCTTTCTCCCTTAGATCTACAATAAAAATCTTCCCATACTTTAGGAATAGTCATGTCCTCCTCCCTTTATTATAATTTTTTTTTTACTCAGCTCTAACTCACAATAGGCACATTTTCAGAGCCCATAGGAAAAGTGGTTTAATGCTTATGATAGCAGACAGTGAGGATTTGAGTTTTTATGTATGTGTCTGCATGAATGTGTACACACATGTGTGCAGGTAAAGCATGTGTGAGTATGTAGAGGCAAAAAGACAACCTCAGATGTGGTTCCACAAACATACCATCCCCTCCCTCCCTCCCTTTCTCCCTCCTTCCTTCCTTCTTTCCTTCCTGCCCTCTTTCCTTCCTTGCTTTTTAAGACAAGTTCTCTCACTTCTCTAGAACTCAACAGTCTAGACCAGCTGGCCAGTGATTTCTGGGTCTGCCTGTCTCTGACCAGCAGTAAGGATTCTAGCACAGTCGCCTCATTGCTGAAAGTTCAAATGGAGCATTCAAGAATATGTAAGAATAAGCTAGAGAGGTGGCTCCTCTTGGTAAGGCACCGACTGAGCAAGCATGACTTTGGGTTCCTTGGCACCCACCTAAAAACTCCAGATGTGGTCATGCACGTCTGCCACCCTAAAGAACAGAAACAGATTATCTGTGGAGCACAGTGTACAACCAACTTGGCTAATCAGTGAGCCTTGATCTCTGTGAGAGACTGTGTGTGAAAAGAAAAAGGGAAAGAATAGTAGAGGCCTCCTAGCATTGACCTATCAGTTCCACACACGAATGCACTCGCATGCACACACACACATACAGGCGCACATACACGTGCATGAAAAAAATGCATAAGATTGTAGTTGGCAGATTTAACCTCTAACAGCAACAGCCTGGCCTCTTTGGGGGTGTACATAGCTTAATTCTAGGAGAAGTTACAATGCACTCACTCTAAAGAACACCCTGTCATGAGGCCTCAGAAAAGCCCTGACACATGAGTAGAAAGAGACCTGTAAGGATGAGGGGACATCACTCAATAAATGCCACATCTCAATTAACATCATGCAGGAACTTGTTCACAAAAGGTCTCCCGGCACCCGCCTCTCTAAAATGAAAGGAAGGCCTCAGTGTACATCTAAAGAGAACAGGTGAATAAAGTGTACATTAGAGAAACATAAGACAGCCATTAAAAGTCCTGAGGAGGCCCCATATGTGTGTCAGTGTAAACAGATCTCAAAAACAGTGAGTGAAATACGTGTGAAACCAAACACCTGATGTGATACCATTTACATAAAAAGGTTCACCTACAAGGTTAACTAATGAATGGGAAAGAAAGAATTCATGCATTTTATCATGAAAGTATAATGATGAATGTGCTTCCTAATTCCTTTGACACTGGCAAATCAGCTTCACGTGGGCAGAGAGACCCACCCAGGTCTCCTGTCGCATTCTCCCTCCTGAGGCCCAGTGTCACTTGAGATATAGTGTATAGTAAATATTTCCTGGGGCTGGTGAGATAGCTCAGCACAAAGGCCTGAGTTCAGTTCCCAGCGTAGTGACACTCACTGTATTGCCAGCACTTGGGCATCAGAGACAGGAGGACCCCTTGGGCTTGCCAGCTAGCCAGCCTAGCCTACCTGGAGAGCTCCAGGCCAGCAAGAGACCACCCCTCCCCGCCCCTGTCTCAAAATCAGAGAGTGACTGGTGTCCGAGGAACAACATCAAAGGTTGTCATCTGACCTCACACCTGCACACATGCAAGAACACGCGCCTGTCCCCTTGTGCAAAAGGAGAGAAGTCAAGCTCGCCAGTGTTTGCAGGTGGAGAGAGACGTGCCATGGAGAGAGTGAAAGGCAGTGGCTATGTTTTCTCTCAGGCTCCTTTGACTTCCACTTTTTTTTTTCAACTTTCATGTGACCAGTGGGAGAGGGGGTGCTCCTGCAGAGTCACTGTGGTCCCGCAGTGTGGCAGGTGCCTTCGCTGCTGCCACGGTGCTGCTTGAACAGCTGTGACAGTGTAAACCAGCTGCCCCCAACCATAATATTTTAAAGTGTATATCTGTTTTTATTAAAGAATGTTAAAAAAAAAATCAAAAACCTAGATGCTTTGATGCTTCTATTTCTCAGTCTCCCATGGACGCTGTGTCCAGTTCTGTCCCTCCTGCCACTGAACTGGGAGCCAGGTGCATCACCTCCTGACTGCCTAGGTCTGAGTGCTTGGAGATGACATAGGCCCAAAGGGCAGGCAGCCACAGGAAAATACAAACACAACTGACAGTGGGGGAAACAGCCAAGGGGAAACCAACCAGGCCAAGGGATGCTAGCACTGATCTAATCACACAGAGCACAACTGTGAGAGAACACACCAGCTACAGAACTAAGGCCCAGCTCTGCCGAGCAGGGAGAGCTGATGACAGCCCTGGCCCAGAAGCCTGGTGGTGCGAATTCTAACCTTCCTGCCAACACCCAGAGGCTTCTATAACTCAGACTCCCCTAGAAAGAGCGAGAGAGGGAGTTCCTCACCAATCCCCATTTCTAAGTGAGTAAATATAGCTGCATGTGTTGGCACACACCTAGGATCCCAGCCCTGTGAGGTCCAGGCAGAAAGACAGGAGTCCAAGGTCATCCTTGACTACATTTATTTTTGTATTCATGAGAGGCTTCCATTTGCAAACCTCTGTTTTGCTTTGTTGTTGTTGTTTGTTTGTTTGTTTGTTTTTTAACAATATGAGCCAAAGCAAAACCGGACCCAAAGCCTTTCACTTTAGCAAACACAGAAGGTAACTGATTCCCCCAAGTGGCAGGAGAAAGCAACAGACCCGTGCAGAAATTTTCTACAGCCCTTCCTGCCCCATAACTCTATCGACAGCTCCGTCTCCTGGCCCTGCCCAGCAATTCTGTTATTCTCAGAACGGATGAAATCTTAAATCCACATCAGCTCTTGACATCTGCGGAGTCTTAATGACACAGAACAAAGCAAAATTCCCAGACGCCACCTGCTGGTAGGAGTGTAATTTAAATCAGATCTAAAGTGTATGGGAGTGTAGCGGGATCAGAATGAAAAGTCTAGCAGGCATGCTTCCCCATCAATAAAGACATCGACAAAGTTGACAGAAGCTGGGCAACCGTGTGCCACTAAACCACTTCCACAGCCACTTAAATGACTGTCTAACCATTTGAAAGCCTTCAACCACAGCAAGCACATCCTGTGCTCTAAAAGAAACTGAGGGACACTCTCAAAATCAGTTCCTCACATGGGACACCAATTCCGCTTACATTAATTTATGCCTTGGGTTCGGTAGTTTGAATGAGTCCTTCAGAGTCATACTATTTAGACAAGCTTATCAGTGGATTACAAAATTGACCAACTCCCATGCTAATCAAAATGGCCACGTTTTACGGAACTCAAATGTTTCACCTCTGAAACTATACAGCTCAGAGTGTGACCCAAGTCTAGCCCCATGGAAGTCTGTGAGACATACACACTCACAGGATTCACCATAGATGCGCTAGATCCCATGCTCTGGGGATGAAGATTTGGTTAAGCAAGCCCTCCAGGGGGAGCCTGATTTACCAAGAGTGGACACATTGGCACTTCCTTGTAACCCAAGAGCTCGGGAAGGTGAGGCAGCAGTATCTTGAATTGGAGACCCAACCGAGTTACATAGGAAGGACAAAGCCATTCAGGGTTACATTAAGAGACCCTGGCTCCTGAGCTGGAGAGACAGATGGCTCAGTCGGTAAAATAGGAGTGTAATCGCAACAGCCAAGTAGAAGCCAAGCAATCCCAGCGGCAATTCCAGTGTTGGAAAGGCAGACACAGGAGAAATTTTGGGACTTGCTGACCAGCCAGTCTAGGGGAGGGAAGCTGCAAGCTTCAGGTCCAGTGAGAGACACCATCTCAAAAACTGAGGTGAGCAGCACTTGAGAGAGATACTAATGTCAACCTATGCACATGTAGGCCTGTGCAGCAGGGGGGGTGGGGAGAGACAGAGACAGAATGTGTGACAGGCAGGCAGACTGACTGACTGACCCTGGCTTTAAAAACAATAAAACTGAGGCAATAACACTGCAGTTGGAAGCAAGTACACAACAGAAGACCAATAATATTAATATAAAATAGATTTGAAAACTCCAGACTTCACATTTTGTAAAATGCCATTAGTCTAAGCCTATTTCATCCCCACTCCCTCTAAGTAAATGAACATTGTGAAACTCATACAGGGATGTAGTCAACGGCTTGTAAGTTCATGTCTATTTATGCTGTGGCTCAGAAATATTTGCACATCAAACCAGAGTCTGAGTTTACACTGGGGATCCTGAGTCTTTTGTAAGTGTGGAGAGAGTAAATTCAGAATCAACATGTCTTGAAGAAACAGTTTTCTAGGAATGCTGCCAGTCCCTTCTCTCAGGGTGACCTTAACTTTCCGATTGAGGAATCTTCCCCTCTCCTGATTAATACTTCAAGGGGTGATTAGTGGGCTTTGTTCATGGAGACACAGAGACACATTGACTTGTGGCCCTCCCTTCTCAAGAGCTCTTAAAGTTGCTACTTTTTAGCACAGGGGTCCTGTGTGGACAGAAGAGTTACCAGGTGCTCCCTGATCCCAACTCCCCCACAAGAAATGTGGAACCCATCTTTTCCATTCTCCTTCTTAACGACACTGAGAGCTTACAAATAAACCTCACACACCGGATTCAGGATTCCATGGGACCCCCCCTGCCGCCCCCTCTCCCCCACCCCCCACCCCACCCCCCACCCCCCACCCCGCTCCTCTTTGTTCAGATAAAGGCTTATTTCTGAATCTTTAGAATCAAATTAGGACATCGTCAGACACCTATTTGGGCAAACGTTAATTTCAAGTGTATTTAAATAACTTTGCCTCTTGCTTTTCCTCATCTCATCAAGCAGAGATGCCTCCACTGTGTAATCACAATAATGAATAAACATGGGGTGCTAACAAAGAGCTCCAACACCGCCAAACTGATCAATTGTTAATTCTACCAAGTGACAGAACATGCCTTTCTCAGCAGCGACTCCAGCAAGCCATGATTGTGGTGGGAAAGATGCCCATACTCTCTGCCCAGTACCTCTGGAAAGCAAGCCCACAAGCATCCCTGAGACCCCACCTTGGGCTCATGTGGATGATTTCCTCTTCCAACCCACCGCTCCCCGCCACCCCTGAGAGGCAGAAATTGTTGTGTCATTTACAAAGTCATGGGCTACGTGATTATTAATTGGCAGAAGACTGGAAGCAGCTATTAACAGACTAAACAGACACGGAGTATATCCAGTGGGCCCTTATTATCTGGGTAAAATGACAATTTCATAATAAGCATTTGGCCTGGAGGATCTAAATCACCATGAAATGCTTTTGTGTGTCGGGGTGAGGACAGTCAATCCGCATGCTGGAGACAACACATTCATTAGTTGTTCCTCCCCATCCAGGCCTAAGCCATGCACCAGAGGAGTCAGGGTAGCCTTTTGTTCATAGAAAGAAAAATGACCTCCTAAAGGCTTTGCCTCTGCTCTGCCCCAGGCTACTGGGGTGCCTTCATCCCTGCATGACTTTCCTCCCTCTTGTGGGGAGGATACTGATGATGATGCCTGCTGTATAGGGCTCTGAGAAGCTGGGCGTGGTGGCGCAGGCCTATAATCCCAGTGCTCGGAAGGCAGAGGCAGGCCAATCAATGTGAGTTCAAGGCAAGCCTGGTCTACAAAGATTCCAGGACACCTAAGGCTACACAGAGAAACCCTGTCTTGAAAAAGGAAAAAAAGGGGGGGGGGCATATAAGACTCTGAGGACTAAATGGCTAGTGCAAAATGGCACAGCCACTACAAATAGTAGCATGTGGTTCCTGAGAAATTCCATCCGCTCCAAAAGCTCTGCTGCAGATATGTAACAGAAAGAACTGAAACCAGTTCTAGAATAACTATTGCGTTCAAAACAACATGTTGCTTACACACATTTTTTGGGGGGGAGGGGGAAGAAAATTTGAAGTTGAGTGGGTAGGGAAATGGAGAGAATCTGAGAGGAAGTGAAGTAGGGGAAAGAACATAATCAAAATATATTGTATGATAATAACTAAGAAAAAAAGAAAAAATTTAAAAATGTTTATATCTACCAATTAAGCACAGTTTAATCACTGCACTATCCATGCACTGATATATGTGATTTTTATCCTACTAAAGAACTATGATATATAAATATATGCTAGAAAGAAATAAAAATAAACAGGCTATACAGTGAAAAGAAAAAGATGGGGCTAAAGTTAAATGTCTATTGACAACCCAAGAGGATGTGCTGGGAGACAAACCTTAAAAAGGAACAGAATTCTGGTGCCTGCTACAACTTGGATGAACTTTGAAGGCACTGTGCTAAATGAAATAAGCCAGCCACAGGAAGACAAATATTGTATGGCCCCACTTACAGAAGGTGCCTAGAGGAGTGGAATTCAGGGACATCACATTAGAAAGGTGAATCCCAGCAGTAATGGCAGAGGGTAAGGAGTTAAAGCTTAATGTCTATGCTTCAGTTTTATATAAAGAAAAGAAAGCCATGAATAGAAAGAAGTAAGGACATGCCAACACAGTGAATATACTTAATGCTGTTGAAATATAGCTTTAAGAATGGTTAAAATGGTCGATTTTATGTTAGTTCTGTTTTTTTAATGCCCCTCAAAATAGCATATTACAAGACAACTTCAATATTAGCAATTGTGGCTGCTATTATTTGTTTTAAAAGCTCAGTAGGCAAATATTTACCACACATCCTCTAACCTATAGATAGTAAACCTAGACATGATGCTCCACACATGTAATCCTAACACTCAGGAAGCTGAGGCAAGAAGATTGCCATGAGCTGACTTTGAGGCCAGCCTGGGCTACAGAGTGAGTTCCAGGCCAGCCTAGGCTACCTTGTGAGACCCTGTTTTCAAATAACTCACGAAAAAAAGACATTTGACTTGCTCTGTGCAGTCCAGTACCAAAAGATTTCCATAAGTTCCTAGGGACAGAGACTCTATGTTCTTCAGACACAGGAGCTCGTTGCTCCTGAGCTAGAACTGACCTGAATGCCTCCTCCCTGAGGAAAGCTTTCATGATACCAGAAAGCACCATGCACCTTTCCAAAGGAGAGAAGCAACCAAAAGTCCTACCCAGCCATGGTACCTATAAACCACTCAACAACCAGCATGGCATGATAACCCTAAGAGTGCGATAGTGGCACACACATCTTGGTGGTAACCAAAATCTCTTTAATGGGACATGTTCAATAGGAGGGACATCATGCCTGGCACTGAAAATCTAGTATCCAACCACCCAGCACTAGCGAAGTCATGGATCTTAGAGAAGAACCTACAACTACCATTTTACTAAGGCAGCATAATCTTCAACTGCATTCTAAATATCTGTCCTCAGAGTCACAGGAAAGTGTAGATCTCACCCTTCCACAAGGAAAGACCAGAACAGAAAACCACAGCCAATCAAAATGCAGAGATGTGGGGCCCAGTGCCAATAGGGAAGCCAACAAAGCATCCGATACCTAGGGCTTAGGGATTATTGCAGAAGAAGGGACAAAAGGATCATAAAATCCAGAGGATCAGGAAGGCCGATGTGAGACTGTGTCGCCTAGCAATGCCAAAAGCTTAGCTACATCCATAAAGGGTCACCAGCATGACTGCATAACTATGAGCCGACCAAGGACAGCAACAGGCATACCAAAGTGGACAGGAGAAATACCATGAGGCCCCCTCCCAATCTCTTTGTAAACTACAGGTAACCAAGGGACACTGAGATAGGGAGAAGAAATCATCCCCAAGAAAGAGCACATAATTTTGTTATTCAAAACCAAATGGTCAGCCCTGAAAACATACATACATACGAGTAATACACAGACTGAGCAGGCTATATTTGGATATATATATATATATATATATATAACAAAAATTAGTAACAAAAGAGGTCATGAACTTGAAGGCAATTTGGGGGACTACATGGGAGGATTTGGAGGGAGGAAATGATACAGAGAAGTTATGTAATTATATTATAATCTAAAAAATAAGAGAAAGGGATGGGGAGAATCCACCCTGCCCTCCCCACTTTTGCTGGCAGGGACTACTGATCCTTGCTGGGGAGTGTCACAATGTTAGCCAGTGAGTTTCCTAAATCTCCTCAGCGGCATATTAATGCCCAAGTTTTGAGGTGGGGGAGAATTCAGCACATAAGAAAGATGAGATTGGTACCAAGGGACACATGCAGAGGCATCTTCCAGCTTGCTTAATGCAGCTCCGCGCTCCTGACAGACCCTATGGTCTACAAAGAGCAGGACAGAATTCGAAAAAGGTGTGAGTTTGGTATTCTGGGAGAATCCGACCCATAGTAGCTAATTTTATGGCTATTTTGATTTGTGTGTTCATGAGTGTGTGTGTGTGTGTGTGTGTGTGTGTGTGAGAGAGAGAGAGAGAGAGAGAGACAGACAGACAGACAGACAGACAGACAGACAGACAGACAGAGACAGAGAGACAGAGACAGAGACAGAGACAGAGACAGAGACAGAGAGACAGAGAGAGAGGAGTTCGCAGTACTAAGAAAGAATTAATCCAAAAATATAGATGAAGAAGGCCCTGTGTGTGCTGCAAGGCTCGCTGCATAATCAGCTCTGAAAGCAGAGAGAACACAACAGATGCTTGCATTACAGTCCACAGGCCATAGGAAGAGCTGCCAACTGTTTTAAACAGCAGTGAAGATTATGTACGCCGTGCCCCATCCATGATGTCTTGCCCCCACTGATACATGCAAAAAAGAATGCACCCCAATAATCTTTTATTTAGATTCCGTTAAACATCTCATTGTACAAGATACAGCATTCAGGATGTTTAAAATCTTAAACTGAACATCAGTTAAAGACTTGTTCTCATACCAACTCACAAAAACTTGATTTCTCCAGCAAACATGAACTACTGCAAGTCAGGCATAATAGCACACGCCTGTAATCTCAGCATTCAGGAAACCGAGGCAGGAAGAACACCGTGAGTTTCAAGCCAGCCCGAGTTGTATAGTGAGTTATTGAGAGCCTGGGCTATATACTGTGAAACCCTTTTTTTGAAAAGCCAAAAGTGGAGTGGACAGTGATAGAGTGCTTGCCTAGCATGCACAAGGTCCTAGGTTTGAATCCCTAGCCCCATTCTACCTAAAAGAAATCCAAAACTCAAATAATAATAATGATACATTAGGAAAAACTTCAAAACTCCTTTTAAGTTTTGTGCATCGGATAACTGACTATGAAGAATAGCATACAGCCATGAAAAAGAATGACAGTACTCCCTCGGCTGATTTGCCATCCTTCCTCAAACAGACCCAAAGCATCTCTGAGCCTTATGGGACTGCCACTGCATGAGGAGGTCCCATAGTCAAGTCTCCCCTTGCAGACTACATGATGTGGCTTTTCTTCCACAGCTATGCCATCACCAGGGTCTCTCCAACGGGCACTGCTGAATAAACAAAGTGGGAAAGGTGGTGAGGACTCCTCTTGTCAAAGTGGCCGAGTCTCAACAGCTGCATGTGGATCAAAGCGGAAGGAGGTGAAAGGAAAGAGATTGATCAAAATGTGAAAAGGTGCCGTGTCTGGGTAGCAGGGCAACGCGGGCACTTTAACTCTCCCCTCTGTATTCACCTGCAGCCTTTGAATTTCTACCCCAAGCATGTATCATCTTTGTAATATAAGGAGAGGATAAAAATATATACATAATAAAATCCATGGGTGGCCAAAACCAAAATCTTGCCTTGGCAAAAAGAGTCCTGGGATCCCCTTAAGAACAGTGGGAAACCCCACCACTAGCTGAGGAGCTATTGATAGCTGGTGGCTGTCGCAGGAGGGAGCATCCATTTTCTTCAGGAATGTGACCCTGGTAGATTGTCTGCGCTCCACTGGATGGCCTACATACATAGGTGCAGCGCTAACTGGACTCAGGGAGTTAAAAGAAAAGACACGAAGCTGGGAGGGAGGTCTGGAAGAGGTAGATGGTGGGGGAGTGCTTAGAGCAGGAGGAAGTCGGGATATAGCTGATGAAAAACACACTGACTACATGAATGACACTCTCGTACCTCTAAGCTCAGCACTGGGAGGCAGAGGCAGAGGCAGGGAGGTGTCTATGAGTTTGAGACCAGCCTGGTCTACGGAATGAAGTCCAGGCCAGCCAGGGCTATATACAATGGGACCCTTTCTGCAATTAGTTAATGTAAAAGTCTGTGATTTGAAGCCCAGTGAATCACAGGCAAGCAACTATGCTGTATAAAGGAAACTTAGATTCTTTCAGGCAAAGGAAGACATAAAAATGAGCAAACAAGACTGAAACTTCAAAGAACACTTAAGGACGTATAGTACAAATGAGAAAGGGAGGAATCCAAGCAGATGCAATGGCCATTAAAGCAGTAATAATAGTAACTCTTGCTCTGACAGTTCCACCTTGAGGTTTCTTACATAATTTTTATTGTATTTAATTTTTTGTGCATGTGTGTGAGTGTTGTGCATGAGTGTGAACATGTATGTGCATGTATGTGTTGTGTGCATGTGTGCATGTATGTGCATATGTGCATGCACGCATGTGTGCTCGTGCATGTGAACATGTGTGTGTGTGTGTGTGTGTGTGTGTGTGTGTGTGTGTGTGTTGGGGGCTCAAAAGAAAGTTTGCAAGGGTCAGCTCTCTCCTTCCACTGTGTGGGTCCGCAGAGATCAAATTCATGTTGCCAGGCTTGGCAGCAGGCACACTTACCAAATGAGCCACCTTGTCAGCTGCCCACCTTTAGATCATTAAAGTATTGCAGACATTGGCAAGGGTTTTGTAGTTTATCCATATTGTGCCCAGTGCCACTTTTTTATTTAACAATAACAAATTCCAATGTTTTCTCCCTTACTTCGTTATTTTTAAACCGTTATACTTTTCTAGGCAGGATACTTTGTTTGTGCATGCACCCAATTTCCAAAAAAAGAGGGAACAATCTGCCTGTGACTCCATGACCTGCTGAGCACCAGCACCTCCTTTGTGCTTGTCATGTTGTCATGTTGGTAACAAGTACTCCTGGATAGCCGACACCACCAGACTCCGGAATTAAATTCATCTGCGTTCACACTAGCAACCTACTACTGTTTAGATCTTGACATCTTACCAAAGCAATATCCCAGCAACTGGAGGCAAGCCAGTGAAAGAAACCCAGAAAGCCCTCCTCTGCTGAGACAGCCAAGAGACGGGTCCCCGCCATGTCACTGACACTACTCACTAGCTCAGACATCAAGCTGAGAATTGAGACTCCAGGACCCCATCCCAGTTCCCTGCACACATACCACAGTGGAATCAAGTCACAACACCTCCTCCCTCTGAAGGTGGAACTCACGGGTACTTTCCAGATTTGCAGTTAAAGCCTCTGCATTTTTTTTCTTTCTTAAAAACCAGCATGCATCATTAGGTTCCTATTTGAATAAAAAGTGGGGGGGAAAGCACCCCCTATGGACAGGCTTTGTAGAGGAAAGTGGACTGAACTTAAATGTCGCCCATAAAGCTGCAAGTTATTTTTATTTTTGCACAAATATCAAATAGATGGGAGACAGAGTCAGTGGTCCCTTGGGAGAAGTGGTTATGCTGCAGAGTGAGACTTGAGTAGGCTATTAGAAATGCAATCCCATGGGACAATTCTCCAAGTCTGAAGCAGTTAGGGGTCTGACACTGGCTTTGTCAAACAAAGTTTTCAAATCAAATAGTTATGAAGTGATGGAGGTGGTTAAGACTGCTTCTCCAATCCCATGGCTCACAGCTTTGCCTGTCCCCAATTGAGTCAACTTCAACGAGGCTAAATTATACGGAATGGTCGCCCTGAAGTTATCTTGTGATCTTGGATGACCTAGGGCCAATGAGGCAAACCCACATACACCAACTCACCATTCAGTTGCTACAGTATGGAGGACAAGCTAGTCCATTTACTACGATGTTTCCTCATCCTTGTAAGAAAACAGAACCACAGATGGGCTGACAACTCCCAAAGAGAAAGGATAGATAAAGAGGAAAATACACTTATGCAAGTTCTAATGAGACTATAAAACTGCATTCGGAGAAATTTTTTTTTTTAAGGCTAAGCCTCATAACATAGAAATCCCCCTAAAGTCCACAGCCAGGTAACTAACTTAGAGTTAGAAAGTGACAAAAAAAAGACTCCATCCCCTTACCACAGCATTGTAAGAGCCCTACTCAGTATGATAAGGTGTTTTTTGTCAATGCAAGCTCAAATCAGACAGAGGATTGGCTGATGATGACATCATACTCATGGGTTAATCCCCAGTGAATACAGTTTTAATATCATATGCATCAATATATCATTTACATAACAAAGTATTATAATAAGTGTTAACAGCAAACGAGAGGTGCAGATAAAAACGGCTATTAACAAAGGTTCTGTGACACAAAAAAGGAGGTGAGTGGGGCCACAAAGCAATGATCTGTTCTTTCTTACTGACTAGAACTAGGTCACCAAACAATAAACACCTCTAAAAAAGATCACAAAATGAATATTGAAATCTAAGTGACCTAGAACAGTCTAGTACTAGAAATATCAGAGGCTGCCTCCAACAAAGAACATTCAGTATCAGAGAGATATTCATGGGTGTACTTTGCAATGGGGTGAGATAATAAAGCTATTCACACAGTAGCTAAGCTGCTGTTCTGGAGAACTTTGCTCCCACTAATAGGGAAAACAAGCCAATCAGATCATGACCTAAGTCCTCCAACACGTGTCAAAGGGTAATTAGTGCTGAGGGAAGAGAGGCAAGACTAGAAAGGCAGAACAATAAGATGGGGACTTAGGGAGAAAAACCTTGAAACACAGCTCTGATCAAGCTATTGGAGCAAACTATTGATGGAGAAACACCACACCTAGAAAGGTCTGTGCACGCATCGAGTGACGGCAACTCACTGTCATTTGGGGGGTGGGGGCATAAGTCACCATTAGTTGGAGACCTTCTGGAAAATGCTCTCAGCATCTTAATAAGACCTGTGTTTCCAACCCAAAGGCTTGCATCCTGCTTTGTGACTCTCAAGTCAGCAGAAATGGTCCTCGGCCAAGAATCGGTTGAAGAATTCTTCAGATCAAATCAAGCGTCTGTTCCTAAACCACCAAGGGGTAAACATTAACTACCAATCCTAAATCATATTGTTTGTTTGTTTGTTTGTTTGTTTGTTTGTTTTTCTAGCCAGGATGTTTCAAGAAAGCTTAGTCGCTGGTGTGCACAGGTTTGGGAGACTGAGTCAGCAGATGGGCTATCCCTCTATCAAGGATCTTACAGGAAACACCAGTCTAAGGCTTCGACGGAAATACCCCTGCTCCCACTACTGCGGCCGCCAAGCTGGGGATTTTTGTCTGTCACATCATATTAACTTTGCTTCTCTCCGAGGGAAGGCTATTAAAAAGTTAAAAGCAAAAAGACACCGGGATCAGTCCGCTTCACCAAAGGGGTTCCTTCAATCCGGGTGGGGATGGACACATGGCTGTTGAGTCTGTGAACTTGTACATGGACATTTTGCTGGCTGACTCATAACGCAAGCTAAGCTTTCTCAGCAGGGCATGTGGAGCCCTCAGAGTTCAAGAGAAAAACACACTAGCACACCAGCAGGATGCTTGTGGCTTGGGCCGCCCGCGAAGGCAGGCTATCAAGCTTTCTATTTCCAATTCCCCAGGGACACGTTTGGGTTAAAGCCTGCCCTGCGAGGCAACTGGCCACGCAAGTGAAGCAAGGGGGAAAGACAGGCAGGCACTGCTTCGGTGGACAAAGGCAAGATGCTTGACTAGAACCACTCGGGGTTCCCAGCCTGGTAATCAGGGTTCCCGGAACAGCCCACCTGCTTCCTCCTATTAACTCTTGTAAGGACCTCAGCTCAGAATCAAAAGGAAGAGACCTCGAGGCCAGCGTGGCCCTACAGAACCCCAGCTCATGGAGTGTTAGCCCTGCCGCTGCTCACTCCAGTTCATCAAGTGGCTGCTGCCTCAGCACCCGAGTCTCTGGACCGCAGACATGAACTCCCAAATGGGATGCTGCCCGCCATCCCAACCTCTAGCCCCTCGCGGCACAGATCCCTACTTCTCAGTGTCTCTTCCAACTTTTGAGGTGCACGTGGCTGACTCAAGTACTTCCCCCTGCTCTCCTCTAAAAGCCAGAGTGACCAGGGTTGCTCCGAGCCAAGGCAAACAGATACTAGCCCAAAGGGCCACTGCTGCTTCAACCCCTTCTCCCGCCAGCTCTTCCCCAGAGCCCACTCTTACGGGACTAGAAAGGGCAGCCGAGTCCGATCCGAAAATCCAAAGCGAAACACCGAAACACCGATTGCAGCACTGAAGCCAAAGGATGCTCAACTGGCCGCTCGCTCACAACGGTCCCTGGAATGGCCCATCACCGTCTCAGCCCGGCCAAAAGCGGGGAAAGTTCCCGTGCTGCCGCAAAGAGAAAGCGAGGCTACCGTGGAGAGAGATTGCCCCAGCCAGCTCCCGGAGGCTGCAAACAGCCTTGTGCGCCCAGCAGGTGCGCCCCGTCCAGGGATGCTCCAGGGTAGCTGTGCAGAAACCAGTCCGAGCTAGCTGGCCAGGAGGAGCCCGGCCGCCGAGACAGCGCTGATTGGCCAAGTCTTCAGATTGCCCGCGCCCTTGTCAAACCCCGCAGTCCACGTGGGTCTGTCCTCTGCGCCCCGCGCCTCCCCACCCTACTGCTGAGTGCTCCGCTCCCGAGCGCCTCGCTGTGGCCGCTACTCCGCAGGTGCCGGAGGAAAGGTGCTGATTCTTCTTAAGACCTGAGAATCACTTTGAGCCCTGCATAAGGTCGGAGAATTTGGGGTTCAGTTTCCAGTTGAAACCATTCCCTTCACCGAGGACCCAAAACAGACTGCAAGCAGGTGTCCTCTAACATGTGCAAAAGCCATCTGGCTGTAAGTGTGATGTCTTCATGTGAGAAACAGGAAAACTTAACACACACGTCAATAGCTGAATGATAAAAAATATTATTTTAATGGGCCTGAGGCTATAACCCAGTTGGTAGGGTGATTGCCTAAGCATGCAAGAAACCAGCACTCAGTGCATAAAAGCAGGTGTAGCGATGCAATCGGTGAACCTAGCTCTTTAGAAGTAGAGGCAGGAGAATCAGAAGGTCAAGGTCATTCTTGATTATATAATGGGTTTGAAGTCAGCCTGAGCTACACGATATTGCGTCTCCAAATAATTAAAAATAATGATAATAATCCAATTATTTGACACCCTTCTACCTCATCCCCAGCTGTGCCAAATCTCTTTCCCCTTTTCCTTTACAGAAGTAACTAAGAGTCAGCAGCATTTAAACAGTAATTCTTTCCCAGAGATCCTTTTGTCTCCTGGTCTCCATTACGCAGATGAGAAAACTGAGGCACAGAAAGGCTAAATAATTTACTGGTAGTTGTGGAGTTAGTTAGTAGCACAGCTTATTCTTGGCTCTGGTTAGCAAGCACAGGCATTCTCTGAGACCCGGCTAGAATTTTGGACTTTCAGGCTCCACCCCAGAACCAGAATTGTCCTTTAAACCAGAGTCCCCATGTGGTTATTATACGCATGTAGTTTGAAAAGTCACTGTTCTCGGCCACTGTGCTGTCCTCTGTCACTGGCTAAGAGCCCCTTGTGCTTTCACTTCTCATTGAGATAAAATGATGTGCCCTTCTGCCACAGGTGCATCCAAATACATTCAGCCTTCTCTCCCATACTGCTTGAACACATCCAGACTCCCACCCCTGCTCCCTGTGCCTTCCTGCCACACACATACACATAAGCCACATCACATCATTTTCCTGATTGCCAAACAGTGACAATCCTCGGTTCTTTTGTTATCATAAGTGGGGCTTTGCAAAGACAGTCAGGCTATTAAATTGTCACCAACCCCTAAGAGGGGTTTCAAGCATGAGCAGCCCTTGCAAACTTGCATGTTCCTACAATGGTACAGTTAAAGGACTCCCTGGTAAACGTCCAACGATGTGATGTGTCCCGTGCAGCAGAGAGCCCCTATGAACTGAGATATACAGCCAAATCACTGCCACGGAAGGGTAAGTAATGGCGGGAGAGAGCTAAAAGAGTCCCAATTATTTCTTCATCCAGCTGCTTAACAAATGTCTATGCGCCAGGCTTTAGGATCCTATGACCAACACAGCAGGTGTGACTTCGGTCTACAGTTATGGGGAAAGTTGGGCACTAAACAATTATATATATATATATATATATATATATATATATATAATTTAGAACAAAATGTGTGTTAAAAGATTATAGAATAAGCACATGAACTATGGCAGTGGGTTTAATTTAGATTGTCTAGCCTTGGAAAGTCACCAGGACATAATGGCCACCAAGACCTCAAAGGCCAAGCAAACAAATACCCAAACAGCTTTAGTCACCAGCTTTAGTTCAGTTGTCCTCTTGTAAGAAAACAGCCCTGACATTCACTTTATAGAAATCAATCAATGTCTGTATTATTAAAATGGATCAGACTATTTTTCTATGTAAGACCAGGTGAAGGTCATGCCAACGTATTGTTTGGTTGTTTTTTTTTTTTCCATCTACGCACAGCAGTTCACAGACTCCCCTTGCACCTGTAGGAACTTGAATTTTATGTTTTTCTTCCTCATTTCTAGAGCATGTGGAACACTATTGGGCATGTCTCTATGTATAGTAACACCAATGTAACTGAGCCTGTGAAGGGTTACTCTGACTCTCCTAGGGCTGTTTATAAAAATCTCTCTGTTATCAGGGCTGGGAGATGGTCCAGTGAGTAAAGCACGTGCCACTCAAGCCTGAGGACCCGAGTTCAGATCCCCGGAAGCCATGTAAAAGCTGCACTTAGCTGTGCCTGGATCTTTCACTCCAGGGCTCCTACAGCGAAATGGGAAGGAAAGACAGGAGACTTTCTCTCAAGCTTGTAGGTAACATTTGCAGGGACAGTTTGTCTCGGGCAAGGGGGAAGGTGAGAACTGCCACCAAGGTTGTCTCCTGAGCTCCAAATACGCATTGCGATATGCAGACACACAAACCCCCTCGTTAATAAGTAAAGCTTCAGTTTAAAAAAAATTTTTTTGCAATGCTCATGTACCTTGCATATAATTTTTCCTTAGGGGACTAATAATGATAACAACAAATGTTAATCATAGCTCTGTGTGTCTGAGTATGCTAAGTGCTTCATAAGGCTAGCATGCTCATCATCTGAAAAAGGACATCTCTCCTCCTACACCTTCTATTCCACAGACGAAAAGGCCCCAGCTCCAAAAAGGCTAAATAATAAAGCCCATGGTCCCGGGCCAATCTGTCACTGCAAAGTCTGGGCCAGAGTACCTAAGCAGAAATGACCGAAAGAGCTTCAAAAATGCAGAGCGTGCATGCGTGCATGCATGCATCTAGTCCGTCGCATTGGTCTTTGAAATGTTCAAAGTGCCATTCTTTCCTTTTTTTTTCCCCCCCCCAGCCCTTTAACTTTCAAGTTCGCTTTTCTTGCTCAGTACTGACTTTGCTTTCCCTTGCTTCAAACTGGGAACTATGCAGACTTTGATAAATGAAACAACTGGTGTATTTGTTTATTTGTTTGTGTTAGGCCCATCTGCTCTTCAGTGTCCTCTGAGGAAATGCGTCCAGCTTCTTAGAGCTGTCTACTTTGACACACACCCATATCTCAAACACTGATAACTCTTCAACGCAAAAGAGACCTACCCCTTACCCAAGTAGCAAAAAAAGGGAGCATTCCTAGCCGGAGCAGATGCTGGATGCCGTGTAAAGGGGCAGCTCTAGCCCTCGTTGCACAAATATGAATAGGTCCTCCCTCCCTCCTGCCTGAGGATGGACTTCTGAAAAGGTATCAGGGTCTGTTCTCAATGCTTCCCCCACAGTCCTGATCCAGGAGAAAGCCCAGGGAGTATGCAGTGAAGAAAAGATAGAAAGTTCCTCTGGCTAAGGCTGGAATCCCTCACCTTTCTCAGGAAGTATGGGGTCTGCTACAATTGCTAATGACTTCCTGCCTTGGATGGCTTGGTCAGGCTTGTTTTAGACTTCTGGAACTCAGACAAGGTGTCTGGCTATTTGCTTTGGAAGACTCAGGTGGGTTTCACTACCCTTCCCTTTGCTGACCACAAGGGTTTCAATAATTTATGTCTTGGAAAGGAACAGCACTTCAGGGCAAATTAGTGTAAGAAGGATTTATGAACCCACAGCAGAGAGCATTTTTAGAGATAACACATGAGCTGTTGCATAGAAAGCTACAAAGTGGATTCTGATCCTGCTCAGCATTGTGTCGAAGCATCAAAGAAGCGATGCCATCTTCCCCACCTCTCCTATCCCAACAGCTCCCACTTTGGTGGTCGATCTCTGACCTACACTGAAGACTGAGGTTATCATTCATTCTTTCTTTCATTGATTCTTTCACTAGCTCGTTTGGAATTCCTGCTTATCAAAGGGATGCGTGGATACCCATGTTTATAGCAGCATGGTCCACAGAAACAGGCAATCTGTTCAAGAGACACAAGATAATCAAAGTGTGGTGTGTTTGTACAATGGAGTATTGTTCAGTCTTAATAAGGAGGGGAATTCTGACACACAGAGCAATGAATGAACCTCAAAGATGAAAAGGGAAGGGAAATAAGCCAGCTACAAAGAGATGTGATTTCTCATATATGATGTACTTAGAATAGTAAAATTCATAGGGAAAAAAAGTAAAATGGTGGTTGCCAAGAACTGGAGAAGAAGGAGAAAAGAGCATTGCTATCTAATAGATGTGGACTTTCAACATATAGGGAAAAGATCCAGGGACATGCTATGGTGATGGCTGTCCCCAAATGTAAGTACACTGGTTACCATACAGTTGTTCACTTAAATACACTTACAGGGTAAATTTTATGACATGTGTGCTTTCTCAACTCAGAACGGCTTTATAGTTATTCTCGTCCTCCTTAAATCTCAAGTTTTTAGAGCTGAAGTTTCAAGATGTGATTCCATGTATATCTTGGACTATCAAAGCAAACATATTTTGGCTATAAAACAGTTCCTAATTCTGTTTGTGTGTGCCTGATGTTCCCTCCAGCATTTGAGATGTAGCTGTGAAAGGTATGCATAATGCTTGACCTCAAAGAGCATACCAGAGCAACCATACTGATCCAGTTGGAATCTTTATTTTCATCACACTTTTCCTTCCCCACATATTTGTTTTAGCTACTATGTGCAGGACTTTCTGCTGCATGCTGCTGTGCTGGTGGTGGGTAATGAACAGAGGTAGACCAGCCTGCCACTCCAGCAGGGCGTACAGTAAGTGAGAGATTGTCTAACCGCTCTCCATCAACATCCATGGGTTCTTCATGTTTTCACATCCTAGCCTCTATCAAGATGGCCTTATCAAGTCTGCCAGTGATACCCAGATTAAAACAAAAACAAAAAACTCTGCGACGCCTCTCACAGTTGTAATATATCAGTCACACGTCTTGAAATAACATACTGACCCAGTGTTTTCTAAAACGCAATTTTTATCCCACAGATGGCATGTTAGATGATTTTACCCAAAACGCAAGGGGGAATGTTAATAGTTGTAATTCATTTTACTGTCCATTAAGAAAGAAACTGAAGGAGAACATTAAACATGTGGTTTCCTAGATTCTGTATTTCAACCGAGGTTGTTTTCAGAGGAGTTTCTGATTAAGGAGAATTACAAAGATAATAATTGAAGAATATGAAAAAATTGAGAAAGAGACTGACTTTTGTAATTACAGCCATGACTCCACTGGCAGGCATGGCTGATGCCAAAAGGGCTTTTAGAGCCCTCACTCCCTACCATGGGCATAGTCTGCCCACACCCATGATGTCGCTTCCTTTTCTAGCTTCCTGGGGCCCTACAGAGTGAAGGCAGAACCTCTGCTATGTGTCAGTTCAGCAACTTTCTCTGAACACACTCCATCTGGTAAAGATGGTGGTGCATGCAGACTAAGAGGTAAGCTTCTTTGGAACCTGGCTTCTCAGAATACCGAGTCCAGATCTTGCAAGTTGATATTGTCTCAGAAGAAAGATAAAAAGAGAGACCCACTTCCAGTCCTGACCTGTCCTATTTATTCTCTGACACATCTGGTGCAAGGTTTCAGACAAAGCAGAGGAATAAATGTTGAGTTTATTCCAATTTTTTCCATCTATGCTATTTTAATACATGCAACAAAATCCACATGCTATTTGATTTTTATTTTCGGACTTGAGTCTTTTTTTTTTTCCCTCTACCTTAGAAAAACATTATTTAGTAAAAGGTCATGAACATTAAAGCAGGATTTAAGAGACTTCACTCGGACATCTGACATTTAGAATATTCCTAGCTGAGGACTTTCCCACCAGGAACCCTAAACCCATCAGTGGACCTCCAACCCCATGATTTCAACCAGGATGCAGTATTAGCCTTTTGCTTATATGCCAGCATCCCTTAGGAGTGAGCATATGAGCCAAAACTTTTGATTGCAAAAGACAGAAATAACAAGCTAGAAGAGGTAGAAAGGGACAGCTGTCCTCCCAGGCTGTCCAACCATGGAAGCAAGAGGCTTCACCAGTATGGGGATGCTGGTACTTAGGCTGGCAAGATGGCTCACTAGGAAAAGCAATTTGCCACTGAGCCTGCTGATGTGACCCTGGGATATACATGGTGGAAGGAGAGAAGCAACTTCCACAGGTTGTGCTCTGACATCCACGTGGGCACTGTGGCTCATGAGCACTTTGTATGGTCCAGACTAGATTCGAACTCATTATATAGGCAAGCTGGCCTCCAATGCATGGTCCTCCTGCCTCTCTGTGCTGACATGAAGGATGTATCCCACCACATGGAAAAATACTGACGACCCCCAGGCGTGTGATCCACCATGTCAGCACTTTATTTTGCAAGCTTCTCAGTGTACACTCACACACTTTAAATAATAAATACTGTAAATGTGCTGCGATTATTTTTTAAATATCCCCTCACACACTCTTTCCCTCCACAACCCTTCCTTCGCGCTCAGCCCTCAACCAATTCCAGCAGTTAGACAGTATGCATACAGCCCTAGGGGAAAGGAGACCAAAGCAAAAGTCAGAGAACAAAGACACAAAGCCACGGCTTATGAGTTTCTAAATAGGCAGCTGAAACTCGGGCCAGAGATAATGGTTTTGAAAGGGTTTCTGAGCCCCTGAAGCTGGCCTTCTGAATAACAAAAAGCTTCAGCATACCTTCCACCCTCAGCTAGGAAAAATAGCTCCTCTCTTTCTTCTCAACAACATATGGATGGAATGGGATGAGTGGCCAAGATGGAAGAAAGCAACAGAGTCCGGGCATGGGGCGGGGATGCCTTAGTTAGGAGTACAAAACTGACACCAGAACAGCAGCAGTCTGGCCTGTGAGGAATGTTCAGAGCCTCTCAGCCTTGACTGTTGACATCTCAGCTGGATCTTTCTTTATAGTGCAAGGCTACAGCGCATACTGTGGGGTGGTTAGCAACATCCCCAAACCTTGCCAAGAATAACTCCCAATTGTGACAGTCACGTAAGATACAAAAGATCACCCACAATTGAGAGTCAATGTGATAAAAATATAGATAGATGATAGATAGATAGATAGATAGATAGATAGATAGATAGATAGATAATATCTAGATAGATAATAGATGATGGACAGACAGACAGATAGGTAGATGACAGACAGACAGATAGATAGTTGATGATAGATACACTCTCCTCACTCACATGTGATCACTAATGTTTATCTACTCCCTGTTTTTTTCTATGTATGTATGTATTCTATTAAATGTAATCAAAGCCTGGGGTCACATATGTAAATACTGTTACACATGCAGAGTGAAGTGGTCCACACCTTTAATCCCAGGACTCAGACAGCAAAGGCAGATAGATCTCTGTGAGTTTGAGGCCAGTTTGGTCTACACAGTGAGTTTCCAGACAGCCAAGGCTGTGGAGAACCATATATATATATGATTTTAAGTTTATTAAAAAGTTTATTGATAAATAGAATGTCTAGTGAAAACTTACAAATAAGAAAATATGTGATGCAATCCTTTTTCCCTAGTAACCTGTCATGATTTTTCATAGAGGTGTAACACCTTTCAATACAGCCACAACATTTAATAAATTAAACCCCAATTATTGCCCTTAGGTTATTTACACTATTTCACCATTCTTCCTAGTGGTTTTGTGCTCATTGTCACACATTGCTTTGACAGATTTCCTGGAATAAATTCCCCAGGAAGGTCCTCAACAAATAAAACATAAGTGCTGAGGTTTGAATGCAGAGCATATATCCCCTCGGTGGTTTAAGGCTTGTATGGCTGGCTCTGTTTGTCTAGAGCCTAACTTTCCGAAGCACTCCTGACCTGGCCAAGCCTGCGGGGCAGCTACCAATGCACTCATTTTACTGATTCAAATACCACCAACTGATAGGACTTAAATAATTTCCGGATGGCAATATCATTGCTAAGCAAGACTAGAAGCCACCTAACGCCATTAAGGCTGATCATCAACTTTACAGGACCTGCAGCCACCCAAGAGACAAATCTTATGTGCATTCCCGTGAGGAAGATCATAGATTAACTGTGAGCAGCACCAATCCATGATCTGGGGTCTCAGACTGAACAAAAAGGAGGAAGTGAGCAGAGCATCAGCGTGTCATCTCTCTCGGCTTCCTGGCTGCCGATGCAATGTGTCCAGCCACCAAACACTACGGTTGCCATGCCATCCCCCATGAAGGACTGAACTCTCAAACTGTGAGCCAAACAAATAAAAGTTGCTTTTGTCAGGCATTATGTCATGGCACCGAGAAAAGTAACCGACGGATGTGCCATTGCCCAGAGTGCAAGGCTTCTTGTTGACGAAATGAGCATTACCCAAACTGAAACTAAGCCATAGGAACGTAGCATATGCCTTACTCACAAGTGGAATATGAACTTAATGAGAACTGGGTGCTAGGTGAGTTCTTGCCCATGAATCCTGTCTTAAAGTACATCTCGTGTGAGCTTCAGTTTTCCCAAGTACAATCCAGTTACAAACTTTGAATGGTCTATCTCCCGCCTCCTCCTCCTCCTCCTCCTCCTCCTCCTCCTCCGTCCCACACAGCCAATGGAGTCTCCTGACGCCACCTCGGAGAGTAAATATTTAAAGACACCAACTCCAACATCTGCAGCTTTCTTATCCCTGAAGCCAAATTAAGTTGGCACAGTCTGTTTTTACTTCCACTTCCACTCTAATGCAGATTTATTACCAATTAATTGCTTATTGAGGAAAAACAAGTCCATCCTAAGTCTTAGCTAATGCCATCTAAGTATTTGATATGACTTCAAGTCCGAGCAGCCAGAATACAGAGTGACTCCAGTGGTCATTACCCTGTAATGCTGCATGCTTTTCATGTTTTGATTCACAAAAAAAGTAAAAATGCTACCCACTGCTTAGACTTTTTTTTTAGATTTAATGAGATTAAGTAAATTCTGAGGATGGGAGGAAGAGTGGAGCTTAATTATGTTTTAGGTGATTTGTACAAATCTCCTTCTACCCCGAGCACAATTTTAAGCCAAAGCAAACTTCCACAGTGTTATTGAAGGCTAATGAATGCCTTAATAACATGCAGAGAAAAATGCAATGAGTCAGAGTCATGATAGACCTCTGAAATACAGTTAGGGAAGCGGCTCAATTGTACTCAGAGACAGAAGCCACAACAGAGATCTGCCCTATCATCCTAGAGACACACTGAGCTACCCGCTCATAAGTAATATTGTTGGCAGCATGTAGGGGGGGAGGGTAGATAAGGATTGACTTTAATTGTTGTTTTATTTTATATTATAATATTTATCTTGGGTTTTGTTGTTGTTGTTGTTGTAATTATTGTTTTAAGACAGAGTTTCATGTAACCCAAGCTAGTCTTGAACTTGCCACATAGCCAAGATTGACCTTGAACTCCAGATCTTCCTAGCTCTACTTTCCAATGGCTGGGCTTACAGGCCTGCACTGCCATATCTGGTCAAGGAGTGTAGATTTTAAAGCTCTATATAAACTCTGAACCAATTTCCTTTATTCTAATAATACCTAGAAAGTGGCAAAGCAGCACATTGTGAGACTTTCTATTTCATAGACTCCAGCTGAAGTCAGGCCTTCCCTCCAATTAAATACATTTCCTTTGTAGGTGATTTTTTTCCCCTCTTGTTTCTCTACCTCCTCCATCACTACCACTTCCTCCTCCTCCTCCTCCTCCTCCTCCTCCTCCTCCTCCTTCTCCTCCTCTTTCTTCTTCTGACAAAACCTCTGTATGTAACTCAGAATAGCCTCAAACTCATGTTGTAGGCCAGGCTATCCTTGAACTCACTGGGTCGTCCAAACTGGTCTTGAAATTTTCTTTGTGTCCCAGGTGAGCCTTGAACCCATAACCCTCCTCGCTCAGCCTCCCAAATCTGAGTATTACTGGTATGAGCCCACGTTCCAAGCTTATACTTTATTTTAAACAATTTAATAAATTCTCGTATAAATTTATTCTCTCCTGTTCACATGTCTAGCTGCCAGAGTCATCTATGCACATCTCTCTGCAGGACTGTGGCTTACAGATGACTTCCTTTCTGGTGGACATCTAGTCACACAAGGGTATGTTACACAGAGCTGAAATAAATAGTCAGGTGTTAGAGCCTGGAAAATGCTAAGTGTGTTGTTAGTTGGTCCTTGAGCAATGACATATATTAGAGGTGACACATTTTGGTAAAGAAACTAAATATCAAATCACAGGGCCATCTGAACACAGGCACTGGAACCATCAAAAAAAAACGTGAAGCAGTCAGAGCAACAATAAAAGAAATAAGACCTAACGCATGCTATGACATGGATGAGCCCTGAAAACCTCTTGTTAGATGAAATAATCCAATCGCAAGAGCCGACACATTGTATAATGTCACTTATGGGACATGTCCCAAGAAGGCAAACCCACAGAGAGAGAAACAAAGCTAGTGGCCAAGAATTGGGAGGAGGAGGAGGGCCGGAGAATTACTGATAATTAATGACCCTAGGATTTCTTTACAGGGAATGAGAACCTATTCAGCTGTAAAATAACAAGAATGGCTTTACAGCTCTGTTTTAAAACCCCCGAGTTTCCTTCTAAAGGGGTTAACTTAATGGTATATGAGCTGTGCCTCTACAAAGCTGTTCAAAGAAAGAAATGGACAGAAATGAAAACAAAGAATCAGAAGAAAAAACCCATAGAGTGACTTGGGTAGCCAATTCAGATTCTGAGAGAAACTGGCCCTCACTGATTCGAGGGGACTACTGATGTTTAAAGGAACTGTTGATATGATTGACTGGACGTTCTTTTTTTATTCACTTTACATCCCGGTATTATCTCCCTCCCTCCTCCTGGTCCCACCCACCTTCCGTCACTGTCGCTCCGTCCCTCTTCCCTCTTTCCCGCCTCCCCTGAACACTTCATAAAGCAAGATATAATCAACACTGGACCTTCCCTGAGATCAGTCAGCTGCATCCAGCATGCATTGCCCATGTGCCACCATGCAACAGCCAAAACAATACCCAATCTCTTAACCAGGAAGTGATTTTTTAAATTTTAATAATTTATTCAGATTACATCTCTATTGTTGTCCCCTCACTTCTATCTTCTCATTGCCCCCCTCCCTTCCTCTTTCATCCTATGCCCCTCTC
This sequence comes from Acomys percivali, assembly GCA_907169655.1. Lineage (NCBI taxonomy): Eukaryota > Metazoa > Chordata > Mammalia > Rodentia > Muridae > Acomys > Acomys percivali. Next base: position 45,168,635 of record OU015745.1, on the reverse strand, counting down.
CTAGGTCTGTGACAGAAGGGGATCTCCTCCCCCACCATATGATCACAGCCTATCAGGTCTCATCTGGATAGCCTGCTTCCCCTTCCTCTGAGTGCCACCAGGCCTCCCCACCAAGGGAAAGTGGTCAAATAGGGGGCACCAGAGTTCATGTCAGAGTCAATCCCTGCTCTCCACACAACCATGGAAGATGAGTTGTCCATTCGCTAGATCTGAATAGAGGTCTAGGTTTACTGCATGCATTGTCCTTGCAGCAGTTTGTGCAGGCCTCCCTGGGTCCAGATCTACCAGCCTTGATGGTCTTCTTGTAGGGTTTCAGGACCCACTAGGTCCTTCTATTTTCCCGTTCTCCCATACCTCTCTCACCTGGAGTCCCAATAGCAAGTCCCAGCATCTGTCCCAATCCCCTGCTGAGTGAAGACTCTCAGAGGACATCCATGTTGGGCTAGTATCCAACTATAAGTGAATATATACCAAGTCTGTCTTTCTGGGTCTGGGTTAACTCATTCAGGATGATCGTTTCTAGTTCCATGCATTTGCCTGCAAATGTCAAGATTTCCTTGTTTTTACTAGCTGAGTAGTATTCCATAGTGTAAATGTACCACAGTTTCTTTATCCATTCTTGGACTGAGGGACAACTAGGTTGTTTCCAGATTCTGGATATCACGAATAAGGTTGCTATGGACATAGTTGAGCAAATGGCAAGAGTCATGTAGCACAGGCTGGCCTCAGCCTTGCTATGTAGCAAGGGGGAAAAGACAGTAGGCCCAAGGCAAGGAGGTCAAAGAAAACTTGGCCAGCACTATTCACTGTTAGTGCTAAGAGATGGAAAACATGGAGAAATGGTTGAAAGATGATTTTCCCTCCCTCAGGCCCGCATTACCTCCAAGCCCACCCTGGGAGGCCCAAGAGTCTGGGTGCTCAAACCCACAGAGGTGCCAGTGGCTGACTCTGCAGCTTCCACCCATCTTCAGGACCTGCTTCCTGATGCAGGACTCTTAACAAAGAATCCTTATCAAGGAATTAACTTCTGGATTTTGGCCAGTAGGCATCAATTCAAACTCTTCTATTGTTGCCAAAGCACATTATATAGTGAGACGATTGCTCTACAACTCAGAAGCAAACATTTGCTCTTCATGCCAGGGTGAGCAACAAGTTTAAAGAGAGGGAGGGAGAAGGCGCTGGGGTACCACTCTTTCAGAGGACTGAAGATTGGTTCCCAAGACTGGTGCCTAGTTTTAACTACAGTGCCAGTGGGATCTAATGCCCTCTTCTGGCTGCCATGGGCAACTGCACTCACAAGTACATACTCTCAATGTAGACACACATACATACACATAATTAAAAATAAACATAAATTTAAAAAAATAAAATAAAATCCTCCAGGGCTGAGGAGATGGCTCAGTGGGTACAGCGCTTGCTACCCAAGCACGACGACCCGAGTTCAAATCTTTAGTACCCACATAGAAACATAAGGTCACTGTAATCTCAGCATGGGAGACAGACATAGGAGGATCTCTGGAGCTTTCTGGCCAACCAGTCTAGCTGAATTAGTGAGTTTCATGTTCAGTGAGAGATCCTGACTTTAAGAAAAAGTGGGGTAGGGGGAAGGTGGGGTGGAGAATGACTGAGGAAGATACCAATGTTCATCTCTTATACCAAGGCAGGGAGGGAAGTTGGGAGGGAGGGAGAAAAGGAGGAGGAGAGATGAATCCCTATTGCATCAGTTATTCTGTAGGAGAGGTGGTCCAGTTTTTCAGGGGAGATGCAGAGAGCTCACTTATTGGTGAGAGCTATGTGTATCACCATAGCTCTGGTATCAGTATCCTTTGCTGATATCTGATGGGGTAAAAGAAATGGCAGAAACCACATTAGCTTAAATGCATGTGTTATGGACCATGCATACTGTACATGACATGAGAGGAAGGCTGCTATGGTAAAGGTGCGTGGACTTAAAATTAGACACTGGGCCTCAGTCCCTGGCTGAAGTGATGCACAAGCTGAGCCTGGAAAGCATTATCCTAGCTCTCTGGGGAGCTCTAGCCTCCTGTATCAAGTGGGAGATGAGTGTTCCTTTTCTCACAATGGCTGCGATCGCTATTTGAAATAAGATGGATATGTACAATCATCTGCACCTTAGCTTTGGAACAAATCTGAGGTCATGTTTATTCATTATAAGAATAAAGGACCCTCAGGCTGGAGAGATGGCTCCACCATTAAGAGCACTGGCTGCTCTTCCAGAGGATTTAAAAGTCAGTTCCTAGTAACCAAATGGCTGCTCATGACTGTCCATAACTCTAGTTACAGAGGATGCGACACCCTCTTCTGGCCTCTGCAGCCACCAGTTACTCCTATGTTGCCCAGACATATATGCAGGCAAAACACTCATATACACACACACTAAAGTAATAAACAAAACTTTAAAAATAAGAACAAAACACTCTATGGTAGTGTCCTCAAAAGTTGACAAAGACAGAACCAGTAAACACTATCATTTTCTCCTTGCTAGTTAAACAGGCTTCGCTATGCACACATGCCTAAGCCATCTTTATAGCATTGCCTCAGTAGAGCTTTCATGGTTATGGTCCATGAAAATAATATTGAACTGGCTTTGTAAAAAACTCCCAGCAAAACAACACAGGCTATCGCCATTACTTTTGATCCCCTACCATAACAACATTGCGGAAGACACAATACACACAGAGAGAAATGAAGCTGGAACTGGCTGACCAATGAGCTTCCTTCCTGGGGGCCAGCTTTCAAAGTACTGGAAGGTGCTGTGCAGGCTGCTGGGGAAGATAGCTCATCAATGGTCTTACCAAGCAGTGAACCTTGAATGGCTAAGGAAGACACCCTTGGCTTCTGGTTGCCACATACACATGCACAGAGAGATAGAAATGGGGATACGGATGGCTTGCCCCATTACTGAAGACTTATTTATAGATTCATATATACATATGAATATATATGTGTTATACTACATATTTTATAGTTTAAAGTTTAGGCTATAGCCTTTTACACAGCTAACTGACACTATCATAAACACATTTCCCTTCCTATTTTAATCTTTGCTTTCCTCTGTGTGGTTAAATGAATTAGCATACATGTAAAGAATTGAGTAATGCCCAGGACATGGTAAATATCATATCCATGCATGCCACTACTATGGCACTTATCCCTTCCTACCATCCTATGAGCTATGCATCACAATTATCCTTTACAGTCAAAAATCCTAAGGCATGGGGAGTTGTGTACCTCTTTGATAACAGAGCTGTCCAAACAATCTCTTTCACAAGTCCTTTCTTAACCACCTCTCAATGGCCAGAAAGAAAAGTTGGGCTTTGGTGTTAAAGGGACAGAAAATATAAACCCTAAAGGACAAATGACCAAAGCAGGTTGGACCATTTGCCACATGGAGGGGAACCATCTCTCAAATTTGTTTTTCTTTTTGAGGCAGAATATATGTGCTCTTCCTCTATAACCCACATATGGATTCTATTGATACTATCTAAAGTTGTAGTTACATCTGATGGAAAAGTCCAAAGGTGGAGGTTAAAGGGAACCTGAGTCTCTACTAGCCACATTTTGACAACCCACATGCCAGCCCCAATCCATTTTTCAATCCTGCCCCCACTCCATACACTAATATGCTCAGACACACGGCCTAAACCTCTAGGCACCCCACCCCAGCTTCTGTCTTGGTTTGGCCAATTGGGGCACCTTCTTTTATCGTGGGGCTCAATCAAACAAGCTGTGAAGGCTCCCTGCAATTGCCCCCCTAAAACTTCACCACCCCTTCCTGGTTCTCCTCCCCTTCACTTTATTCTCTGAAGATAAAAACTTCTGAGCTTACCATCAGTTTCCACATCTGCCCTGGACTCATTCTGTAGACCAGGCTTGGTCTCGAACTCACAGAGCTCCACCTGCCTCTGCCTCTCAGAGTGCTGGGATTACAGGTGTGCACCACCATGCCTGGCAGCACTGTGGTTTTCATAAATGCATTTTTTGGGTCATGACTCCATGAGGATATATATCTGTATCTATAGCCATAGGTATAGCTAGCTACCTATAGATATAGATATCTATTTATGTCTATCTATAGACATAGATAGATATAAATATATTAAATATACACATATATAGAGAGAAGTATGTATATTTAAAACTATAATCTATTGTTTTCATTTGGTTTTTCCTGTGGTTTTAGAAGAAATTAAACCACTTCATAGTTTCCTGAAAGTATATTGGGCCCCAGTCACTGAGAGCTCTAGGGGATGGAGGGGTGGTCGGCACAACTGTTTTTATTCCAACAGATGTCGCCTGTCTTCCTCAAGTACCTAACAGACAGGCAGTGAACAGGAAGGTGGGCTACTGTCAAGTGGAAATCACAGTCCTTGGATCAAATTCCCAAGCAGCATGTTTGCATCACAGTGAGCCTATTCCTAAACAGATGCTGTTTGCAAGTCACAGCTACAGTAACAAGATAAAAACAGAAAGAAAGGGGGGAAAACACAACTAGCACTGAGTGGACACCTAATTTGACTAATCATCTAGCTCTGGTGACTAAAGACACAACAAAGCAGAGTTCACTAATGACTCAACTGCCTGCATGTAAGTACAGCCCCCCTTGACCCTAGACAAGATCATATTTCTCTCTCTCTCTCTCTCTCTCTCTCTCTCTCTCTCTCTCTCTCTCTCTCTCTCTCTCTCTGTGTGTGTGTGTGTGTGTATGTGTGTGTGTGTGTATGTGTGTGTGTATGTGTGTGTGTGTGTGTATGTGTGTGTGTGTGTGTGTGGCCTATATGTGTCATTCACACACGTGGAAGTCAGAAGACAATTTCCTGTCCCCTTGCCTCCCACTTTATGTGAGAGAGTCTCTTGTTTACTGCAGCGTATGTCCGGCTAGCTGCTTTGCTCGCTCTCTAACTTATGGGGGGGGTGGTCTCCTGAGCTCACGGACCACAGGTAAATACTATATCTGGTTTACTATGGGTTTAAGGGATTCTGAATTCAGGTCCTCACATTGGCACAATGTCTTAGTTAGGGTTACCATTGCTGTGATGAAACACCATGACCAAAAGCAACTTGAGGAGGAAAGGGTTTATTTTTCTTACATCCCATATCACAGTACATTGTTGAAGGAAACCAGGGCAGGAGCTAAAACAGGGCAAGAACTTTGAGGAAGGAGCTGATGCAGAGGACACAAAGGGGAGCTCCCCATGACTGGCTCAGCCTGCCTTCTTATAGAACCCAGGAGCAGGGTTGGTTCCACCCACAGTGGGCTGGGATGGGCCCTCCCTCATGAAGGACTAATTAAGAAAATGCCCTACAAGCTTACTCACAGCCTGATCTTATGGAGACATTTTCTCAATTGAGGCTTCCTCCTCTCTGATGATATCAAACCACCTAACACACAAGACAAAATCACTTCACCCACTGAGCCATCTCCTCAGCCTGGCTTTGTCTCCTTTGTAAAGGATAACTGAGAACTTTTGGATGCCAAATACTGCCTACAATTGGCAATTTGTTAGGTATTAATGATACTGAAGGTTATATTTAGGATTCTATTTGCTCTCAATTTGTGGCCCATCTCACAGACCAGACCGAGAGAAATGGAAAACGTGAGATTATGCTGGGAAAGAGAAGCAGCAAGACAGCAGAGTATTTTTAAATCTAAAACAAGCAGTTATTGATTTTCTGTTGCAGGTAAACACCTCATACTCTACGCAAATGCAGGGCCCATGCCACTTCACACTGTCTTTCCTCCCTGGTCCCTTTTCCATTCTAAATGCCACATTAAAAACCCATGCTTATCTGGGCCAATCGGCACCTCTTCCCCACCAGTTCTCTACCACGCTGGGGAAGTAAGAAGTCCCACAAAGGGTGGTGGGAGCTGAGAATGTGCCCCCTCAGCACATGAACTATCATCCACAGAACGACTGAGCTGTGACAACTGAACTGTCTAAGTCACCGCAAATTAATGTCTTGGTAAAGTTCATCTTTGTTTCCAATTATGCTAGAATCATATATGTGGAATTGGGAGATGGCTTCTCGGCTCCCTGGATCTAGCATTCATCTTACTGTAAAGCACATGCAGTTGACAGGTGATGGCCCTCTTTAGGGTGTACCTAGGGCAATGGGGAGAAATTAAAAAATAAAAATAAATTTAAAATAAATTTAAAAAATACAAACAACAACAAACCAAATTTGTTTTTAAAGGACTAAGTCAGAAAACATCTCTGGAAAACTTTCCCTGAATCCACAGAGATAAATGCCACTCATTGTCAGTCGTGTTAAATAGGCATTAGAAATGCTTGTGGGGAAAGGCATTGGGCCCTTACCTGGCTCCTGAAGTAACTAAAGCAGGATGGGAGCTTGCCATCTCTGCCTCCATTTTGCATCTGTCCCTTTATCTAACTTTGGGTCAGATATTTGCTCACATCTACACACAGACAAGTTTAAACTCAACAAGTGTAGGTCTAAACCTCGGGGATACGGAATCTGAATCCTTTCTCTTCAAAGCTGATAACTATCAGCTTTTCTTCCAGAGTGTACCCCACCCTGCCCACACACACCTAAAGGTCTCCAGTCATTACCCTAAGCCTATGGCCATTTTGATTTCTGGGAACAGCAGAGCTTGACAGGGCAGACCACTCCTGACATCCAAGATGAGGTCGGTTATCCATGGTAGTGAGGCTGCATCCGGAAGCAGGAGGAATCATCTCCCAAGAGCCACCTTGATCCCTCAGATAATAAGAACTTCTTCAGATCACCTTGGAGAACCAGAACTCAGTGACCACCCAGACCACACCTTGAACCAGACTGCCTAATTATGCACAATGTCTTAGCTCCCTCTCCCCAAATCCTTCTCTACTTGAGCCTGGAAGTTCATGTCAGTTCTCCTAACACAAACTTGAAGTCCCCACACCCCTTCTTCTGTTTCTCATTCCAGTGGAAGCTGCTGAACACTCCTTTCCTTGCTTTTGACCTTTAGCCATCTCTGCCACCGAGTTACTGGGCTAGGCAGCCAATCTAAACCTTTGTGTCTTTTGACCTAAGGCCTTTCGCCCTAGAACTCTGGTTACAATGTGTGGAAACTTGAAGACTCAGGTTCATGCAAGAAGAGACTCAAGTGGCAGTCGGCAGAGTATGGGAGTAAGGAAGGCATGGAGGGAAGAAGAGAAAGTTCTAGAGTAGGACAGCATACTGGGTAACTATAATTTACAACAATTTATCACATATTTACAAGGAGCGAAAAGAAAGTTAGAAGTTTCCCAACACAAAGAAATGATGAACATTTAAAGAGCAGGAACTAAGAGCGAATCACTCTTTCTTCATCATTATAAAATATAATCCTGTCAGATCATCACACCACAGTTATAAATGCATTCAACTATTAAGTGACCATTAAAAATGCCTCTGCTTGCCCCGATTCAAAGAATGTGTCCTTCTGTCGAGTCGCTAAGGGTCACATTTTTAAGTATATTCATTCCCCTTTACGCATTCATAACCCAGTTCTAAATTCATGTTTATTTGATGGCATCTCTCCCTCACCCTTTTATGACTATTAACATTCACCCTGGCAAGCTGATAAAGAATATTGAGTCTGATACTTGCTAGTCTTGGTAGAAATTAATCAAAACCCATCTGTTCCCCTCTCAGTCTAGACAATTTGATTACAACTCACCCTAAGATTACAGGATTCTTACATTCCCCACCCTCCCCCAACACACACACACACACACACACACACACACACACACACACTTCAGTTGATTTAGAAACAATGATTAAAGCTGCTTACTTTAAGGAAGATTGTTCCCAATCTTCCCCTTTTGCAAGGCACAGAAAGATGAAAGCCTCTTGATCCTGAAATATTTATATGGCAGACTGGAAATCTGTGTCTGCGGCAGGTTGAATAGCTGCAGCTGAGGACCTTATCTTAACATCCCGTGCGTGCCTGTATCTCTTACCTTTGCATTCCCGCTTTCCCCAGTAAGAGTGATGAAATGAGTAGGTCTGAGAGCGCTCACAGTTCCCTTCCCTTTACTTAATTGTCAATCTCGTAGGGCATAATAAAGAGACTTGCAGAGAAAGATTACCTTCCTGACACAGACTATTTACAGGGATAAGTACCAGTTATCCTTATGTGGCCCTAGAATGGCTGCTTTCAAAGGGATGCAGAATGCCAAACAGGGAGACTGAGTTTAAGCCGCCCTCCGGGGGGATACCTTGATCTTGATTCCAGAAAGCTAAAGAATTAGAAGTGATTACTAAAGAGTAATTCTGGGCTCACCCAGCCCCACAAGTCCTGTAATTAACTGCTCTCCTTTTTTTTTTCCCTTTAATATATGCTTTCCCTGCCTTTCCCCCCTTTAATGTCCTTCTAATTGAGGCAAAGTGCTGATATCTTAAGTGCACAGTTGGATAGGCTTTGACAAATGCATATACCGTGGAACCAGCCTTCCCCACTCTTAGTTTTCTTTTCACTATTTTCAAAAATCAGCATCATTACACCCTCTGCTATTAAAAAGCTAGATTCCTCTAAATTCCAGGCGAGTAGGCACACGTGTGAGTTGCTTCCTGAAGGAGCTAACCCTTATTTTAGAAAAGCCAGTGTCCGCCCCCCTTACTTGTTTTTTTTTTTTTTTTTTTTTTTTTTTTTTACGCAAGGCAAGAAAAAGAAAAGAGGCAAGGATCTTGACCAGCAGACCAAGGGGCAGACATCAAGGCCCAAACATCAGGTTAGACACATAGCAATTCCCCAGGACCGCACTCCAACTCCCAGCAGACCCAGGCTGCCTTTGAGCTTCTGAAATGAATACATTGAATGAAACAAGGCCAATTCTGAGCCAGACTGCAGACCGAAGTTTTGAGGGGGAAGGGGGTACTTGTGGGGGGTTGGGGGGGAATGTTCCTAACTGTTCTGCACAGACATTAAAACGTCAGTTACAGCAGACCCAGAAACTGTCCTTGTGCCCTTGACATTTTCTCCCTTTGCATGTGAGGCTGCTTTCTGACCACTGCTCCCCATCCTTGGTTCACTGCACCTCCGGGCGCTTCCCTCTGTGCTGGGATTCCCCTGGATAGAAGCAGAATTATAAACACTCATCCTTAGAAGTGTTCAAGGGAAGATATATATATATATATATCTAGATATATATATATATATTATATAGCACAAGGAGGACAAAATGTTCTCTGCTTCATTCAGCAATCGCTGTTCTTCGAGATGCTAAGTACAAAACTAAACAATGAACAAATACAAAGAGGAGTATAAAAGAGCTGGGTTCCAGAGAGTTCTTTTTTGCTGGTTGCTTTAAAACAAGGAGTTTTGTGCCAGCAAGTTCTCTTGTCACTATGTTAGGATACCTTAGCGGAGCTGTAGGCCTAGCCAGCGTGGCTGTTGGGGCCCAAGTCCTAACTCTGCCAACCTATCTAGGAAGAAACTCATATTGAATCTACTGCTTCTCTCCCATTCGTATCTACCACGGCAAAATGGGGCCAATGAGAGTACTTAGCTCAGCACCATTTTCTGTAAAGCACCAGATCCTAAGCACCATTCCCTTGATGGGGCCAGTAGACCTCTGCCCAAAGCTCCCAGTTCCATTACTGCAGTGTAAAAACTGAGGCAGACGGCAAGATAAAAGGGTGTAACTGTGTCCTGATACATCTTGATTACAAAGCACCACATCTGTAATCCTGGCTCTTGGGAGGCAGGGACAGGAGAACGGAGAGTTGAAAGCATGGCTCAAAAAGCAAAAACAAGGAGCTGGAGAGATGGTTCAGTAGGTAAGGACACCCACTGTACAAATCCTCAGCAGCAATGTAAAAAGCCAAGCATAGCTGTGCATGCCGGTACAGCCAGCATTGTGGATCAGAGACAGGAGGATCCCGGGAGCTACGATCAACCATCATTGGAAAACATTCTGAGCTTCTGGTTTAGCGATAGACTGTGTGAGGACAATAAAGTGGAGAAAAAACTCTCTCTCTGTCTCTCTCTCTCTCTCTCTCTCTCTCTTTCTCAAAAGGCAAAAGCAAAGCCTGGCACAATGGTGCACGCCTGTAATCCCAGCACTTGGGAGGCAGACACAGGCAGATCTCTGTAAGTTCCAGGCCAGCCTAGTCTACAAAGTGAATCCAGGACAGCCAAGGCTACAGAGAGAAACACTGTCTCAAAAAACAAAAACAAAACAAAATAAAGTGGTGGTTTGAATAAGAATGGCCTGGTAGGATCCTGTATTTGACTACTTGGCCATCAGGGAGTGGCAGGACTTGAGAGGGATGGAGAGGTGTGGCCTGGTTGGAAGGAGTGAGTTACTGAGTTACTGAGTTACTGAGTTACTGAGGATGGGCTTTGGGATTTCAAAGGCCCAAGACAGTCCTAGAATCACTCCCTGCTGCCTGCGGATCCAGAAGTACAACTCTCAGCTCCTTTCCCAGCACTGTGTCTGCCTGCATGCTGCCATGCTCCCCACTTTGACGATAATGGACTAAACCTCTGAAAGTGTAAGCCAGGCCCAATTTAGTGCTTTCTTTTATAAGAGTTGCCATGGTCATGGTGTCTCTTCACAGCAATAGAACATTGACTAAGACACAACTCAGTTATAGACCTAAACATTTGTGTATCAAATAACTTTCACAACTCAAAAAAAATTGGAGGTTTTTTTTTTTTTTACATATTTTTCTTCCACCACTTAAAAATGCAAATAACTGCTTTAGCTTTCAGGCTGTTTAAAAACAGAGTAGAGCGAAATTTGGCTCCTGGGCCACGGTTTGTAAACTGACTTAGTTCAAAGCACTGAGTGTTAACTCAACTAAAACTCTTAGATCTTTTCCTGCACAGCATAAGCACTACTTCTGAGCTACTGTTCATCATTATTTTTAAGTTGAAAGTGATGAAGGCCACTCTCTTGAGGGGTCTGATGACTACTCTTCCCAGCAAGTCGGCCTTATGGGCTTCTAGTTTTGAGAAAAACAGTCAGAGGTCCTAAGAGACCTGGTGATCTCAGTGCTTTCCTTTAATACCTAGGCAAGATATAGTGAACCCTCTCACCAGATATGGATCCAACATAGAGAGTGCCTGATTGTATAGATATGATCATTTGGGGAATGATTTTTTTTAAAGCCATCGCTGTCCATTTTTGCACATTAAATCCCACAAAGAGATTTATTTACAACATTAAATCATTTCTTTGTGCTGCCTGGCTACATTTTTAACTATTAAAATATTCATCACACACTCTAAGAACCTAATGCCAAGTGTTTTATGACCTTTTAAAGGATGGCTTCTTTAAAAAAAAAAATCACCTTCAAATGTGGATATCAGTTTCCAACTGGGGCTAAGGAAGAGCAAATATCAAGGGGATAAACAAGCTACCATTGCCCTGGAAGACAGCACCAGGGGTGGGTTGATTAAGCAAAATACTCGGAATGAATAAAGCAAAACAGTGGGTTTGGGATGGGAAATCAGGAGACAGCAGTTTGCTCCTTAGCGTTGAGAACACCTTCTGTTGCCTGCAGCAATGGATTTTAACAGGGGGAAACTCTGGCCCACAGGAGACAGTCAGTAAGGTCTCCGGACATTTTTAATTGGCACGGCTTGGCAGAGGTAAGGTTGCATTGGCCTCTAACGGGAGACGTCAGGGGTTTTGCCAAGCTTCCTATGATAGTGTCAATTGTCAATGTCCTATGATAATATCAATTTTGTCAAGGTGACAAAATCTAAAATCACCTAGGAGATGGGACTCCGGTCATGCCTGTGGGAAATGTTCTTCATCGCACTAGCAGAGATGGGAAGATCCATCTTAGCGTTGTCAGGGCCCTGGACTGTGTAAGTGGAGAGTGGGAACTGAGGAGCGCGCATGAGTGCATTCCCTGTGTTCTTCTAACCATGGCTAGGCTGTGACTCAACTAATGGCCCTAAAGGACCATGGGTTATGTATGGAACCATGAGCTAAAATCAACCTTTTCTCCCTTAAATTGTTTTTGTCAGAGTAGTCTATCACAAGAATGGGAAAAGAAACTAAGACAGCACCCCACAACCAACAAGCACCTAGCTCAAAGTGATTTGTCAGAATAGCTGGGGGGGGGGGCAGGGGGGGAACACCTACTCATGCCTGCCTCACAGCCAACTTTCATTTTGCTTCTACTTGAACTTGACTCTTTCATGCTTGAGTAAAACTTAAAAATAAACAAACAAAAAAGGGAAACATCCCAATACTTACATTTTTGCTAAGCACCACAGCTCCTCTTGAACTCTGTATCCACCCACTTTTTCAAAACCATCACAGTGGGTGGGGGCGTGGGGGGGCACAGGCAAGATTGGTGCTCATTTAAATTACACAAATTAATTCAATTACCCTGAAGGAAAACCGCTACCGAATCACCAGACTGGGGAGCAACAGATGCTAATTTTGTAATTCAATTTACTAACGAGGTAACTTGACAAGTGTTTAAGAGCTAGTCAGCTGTGGCTAAAACCAAACCATTCAAGGAAGTCTGTTCCTGCTGTCTATCAAAGTGGATATGATTCCTTCTTGTTCTCCACCAGAGTGAGGCTGCTCAGCTTCCTTAAGGAAATAAGGCTCTTTAGACCAACATAAGGTGGAAGAAGAACGTAGAGAACATTCATCCCTTGATGACAAAACACTATATAAGCAGAGAAAAGCTTCCAGATTGGCACATGGAGAGTCAAAGTAATTCTGATTCACCTTAAGGTAACTTAACATTATAAGTACAGTATTAATGTTGTATATTTAACACCATATTTTTTTTTTAATTAACTTTTATTTTTTGGTTTTTCGAGACAGGGTTTCTCTGAGCAGCCTTGGCTGTCCTGGACTCTCTTTGTAGATGAGGCTGGCCTTGAACTCACATTTTTGTCAGTTTTAGGCTTCAGTTTTAAAATAAAATTCTATTTAAATTAAAGCATATTTGTCAAGTGTTCTACAGTTCCGTTTAAGTTCATCTATATTTGTAGAGTGTGTTATAATCCATCAAGTGCATTCACATCAATCATCTCACTTCAGCCCTAAAATATTCCGAGAAGAGACAGACAGTATGGTCACCCTCCATTTACACATTGACTTGGTGCAACATATGGGCCTTTGGAGCCTCACAGGAGACAGGAGATGATGATGATGATGAGAATGCCTCAGAAAGTTGGATTAAAAGGGAACAGGAAGCCAACCACTGGCTCATTTTTCTAGCACTTAAACATCCCAGGATTTGGTGACTTAAAACGGATGTTCTATGGATTCCCACCATTTGGTGTGGCTGGCATACAGGTAAGTTTTGCTGGGACAATAACACAGCTCTGGTGATATTCCGGTGGCAGGTAAGAGAGTGGAAGTGTCAAATAGATTCATTCAAACATATGCTGATGATATCAGTGGGACAGTTGAAAGGGGTCAGTGAGACCTTTCTACACTAGCTTGGGTGTTTTCCCACAAGGTAATCAGATTTCTTTCTCTTTTACAACAATTTTACATTTGCATCTGAAGGGCATGTTTCTTTCTTACTCTTTTAAGATTTATTTATAGCTGGGTGTGGTGGTGCATGCCTTTAATCCCAGCACTCAAGAGGCAGAAGCAGGCAGATCGCTGTGAGTTCAAGGCTAGCCTGGTCTACAAAGCAAATCCAGGACAGCCAAGGCTACACAGAGAGACCTTGTCTCAAAAAAAAAATTGTTTATTATGTATACAGTGCTCTGCCTGCATGTACACCTGCAGGCCAGAAGAGGGTACCAGATCTCATTATAGATGGTTGTGAACCACCAGGTGGTTGCTGAGAATTGAACTCAACACCTTTGGAAGAGCAGCCAGTGCTCTTAACCTCTGAGGCATCTCTCCAGCCCCTGAGGGGCATGTTTCTGTGTGCCACTGAACTCATGGGGAGGCCAGAGGACAACCTCTAAGAGTCAGCAATTCTCCCCTATCACCTGGGTCATGGAGATCAAACTCAGGGGGTCAGGCTTGGTGGCAAGTGCCTTAAGGCACTGAGCCATCTCACCGGCCTCAGATTTTCTTAATGGCAACCCAAGCACTAAAAGTAAACACTTCGGCAACCATGAATGAGAGAAGATGAATGAGACAGTCTTTCATGCCCAAGCCTGAAGGGTGGGGCGGGGCCACTTCTACCATACTGCACTGGTGGCAGCAGTCATAAAGTTCACTCAGGATGAAGAGGCAAAGCCAAAGCAAGAAGGATGTCAAGGAACTGATGGCCATCTTTAATCTGTCATGTCATTCTGAGAATGTCAGCCATCTTAAGTATTAACATGACAGCCCAGTGACTCTGGGTCCTTCTTTGATCTGGGAGCAAGTCCCTCAAAGAAACTGTACCAAGTCCCCTTATCTGCAAGGGACATGTTCCAAGGCCTGTAGTTAATCCCTAAAATTGTGGGTAGAACTGAACTACATAGATATAATGTTCTTTCCTATATATTATATATGTTATGATTTAGGTGTGAAATGGTCTCCCCTAAGTCCGTGTGTTTGACTACTTGGTCCTCAGCTGCTCGTTTTGTTTTAGGGAATGGGGTTATGGAATCTTCAGGGTGTGGGGCTGAGCAAGAGGAAATGACTAAATAGGATGTGAGTTTTAAGTGTGATATCCCATCCCTGCTTTCTGCTTACTGTTCAGCGCCATATACAAATCCGCTGCTACCCTCCTGTCACCACAGACCTAGACCCTTCAGCCACCATGCCTTCCCAAACACAATCAACCGTATTTCCTGTGAATCAGGAGCCCAAATAAAACCTTGCTTTCTTAACCTGCTTCTGTCAGGTGTTTGGTTACTGCAATGTAAAAATAACTAATACAGAAAAATGGTACCAGAAGTGGAGTGGGGTTGTTGCTATGATCTGCCTGACAGTATATAATTCATAGGTCTTCGGAACTGGTTTGCAAAGGAATGTGGAAGATTTGGAATTGTAAGCAAAAAAGAAAGAAAGAAAGTCCCAAGCTGTTATAAGGAGAGATTAGTGGTCCACTCTGAAAAATTGATCAGGGCTCACTTAAAAAATAATGGACTAATTTGTTATGTTTGTTACGTTCAAGAGAACATAACATTCAGAGTATGACTTTTTTTGGGGGGAGGGTGTTTCGAGACAGGGTTTCTCTGTGTAGCCTTGACTGTCCTGGACTCCATTTGTAGACCAGGCTGACCTCGAACTCACAGCAGTCTGCCTGCCTCTGCCTCCCAAGTGCTGGGATTACAGGTGTGCACCATGGTGCCCAGCTTTGACATGCTTATTGATCCTGTTCATTCCTTGGCTTCAAACACCATTCCAGTCCCTGTGAGATCTATTCTCTAGTGACAAAGGCCAAAGATCCACCTTGTACCTTCAGTAGCGAGCCCACCTCACAGGTACCCCAGAGTCAACAAATCCAAAATGGAGCTTGCCATCCCTCCTTCCAAGCTTGCATCTCTCCCCATCTTTGTTACTATGCAAGCGACATAGTCATCTACTCTGTTTTTCTTTTTCTTTCTTTCTTTTTTTTTTTTATACCACTGTAATCTATTAATTAACCTATAGGCCAATGCTGCACATTAATTACTCCATCCTAAGCCTCCATGCTCATATAGTTTCTTCCCATTCAGATTTCCCACATTATGCTTGCTTTTAGATCATCTCCCAGGCCCAGTTCATTTCTCTTGTTGTTTCCTGGTCTCTCCTCGTGGCTGCTCCATCTTTCCCTTCTTCGACTACTCTGTTTTTCCCATCAGCATCCACCTGAGCACCATCCTTGACTTCCGTACCTTCGCCTTCTGCATTAAACTGACAGCCACATTTGATGGGTTGATGGATTATCACCGCTGACCTCCACCCACTTCAGTCCACCCTCAAAGCCCTTCTCTACTCCGAGGCATCAGCCCTTGCCTTCCTGCTTCTTCTACCTCCCATCTCACGTCCCTGTAATCCACAATGACCTTTCTAAAACCCAAATACGATTATGTCACTCACTATTTTAGTTGGAAGACATGCTGCTGAGGACAAAATCTGAACTCCCTAATATGATTTATATGTCTTCTTCTTGTGTGATTTGATTTGAAGACACCAAATGCCCTCTCACCTCACCCCCACATTTCTCTCATAGGCCCTGCCAATATAATGTCCACTTTATTCATTTCTTCCAGTTAAGATTGCTGAAGCTCTTGTTAATATTAGATGGCATCTAAGAGACACCAACGCAATTAACATCTTATCAGCCATTAACTCCTTTATTCAGGAACATCCATCATAGCATCTTCGTGGCAAGAGTTGATATTTAAAAAGACCCCTGCCATTCCCAGTGTCTCTCCCTCTCCCTCTCTCTATCTCCCTCTCTCTCTCTCTCTCTCTCTCTCTCTCTCTCTCTCTCTCTATCTATCTCCCTCTCTCGCTCTCTCTCTGCCTCCAGCTTGTAGATCAAGATCGGAGCTTTCAGCTGTTCCTGTCATCATGGACTCTAACCCTCTGAAGCCATAAGCCCAATTAAAGGTTTCTTTCCTGAGTTGTCTTGGTCATAATGTTTTGTCACAGCACCAGAACATAACTGAGATACTAGGTATCCAGTAACTAGAACAGTTAAAGCCAAAGGGTCCAAATCACTTCATCGCCTTTATTTGATAAGTTAAGATGGCTGGGAAACCAACCAGATATTCTGTCCCCCCCCCCCAAATAAATTCTAAGGATGACACAAATGAATTGATCACATACAAAAATCTGCAATACTTATCATCTCTGGAAATGAAGAAATCATCAGGCAAGACTTGGAAATTGTCTCCATTTATAGCTCAGCGTCTCCGGTGTCATAGTATTTATCACTGTGATAGGACCTGACCTTTAATAGAACTTAACATTAGAAACTCAAGTTCTCTGTTTATTTCTCATCCATCTTCCACTCAGCTTCTCCAAGTTTCTGTCGTGTTGCCTAGTAGCTGAGCACCAATATGTGCGTAGGTACACTAGAGCACTTACATCTCTGCCTGTGCCTGGACCACAGGCTGCAAAAGCTTCTTCATGGCATCTTATACTAACATACCTGCAAGGTTTTCCCTTTTCTTTCCCAGCAGTTTCTTAGGGCCCTACATCTTAGCGCTCAGCTTTCTTTCAGTGCTTCTGTAAGTCACGCGTTTACAAAATCTAGACCTGGCAATGATAATTACTGAAATTTTCCATCACTTTGCATTATTATAGCATCTGGAACTATAGTCATCAAAGTGTTAACTATAAGTCTAAGCATCTCTTTTACGGGATAGGAAACTGAGGCTTCAAGTCAAATAATTCGTGAAAGCTTCATAATTAACTGCTATTTTTTGAAGATATAATAATGCACAATCAGAAAATTAAGTTGAGTGGGACCAATCAGTCATAATCACCTTATACACTAATAAAATACTGACGAAGACAATAGTGTGATGCTCAGGCTGTGCTTCAAAATAACGCAGTGAAGAAATGAGCAGACTGTAGATGGAACGAGAGAGCCTAAGGAATGGTATCTGCTGTAAGGTGGGGATAGGCACCTGAATAGCGACCATGTCATTCACTGCACCTTGGTAATATGTCTGAGGCTTCCAATATCAAAAGCTTGTTAGTGTCATCTTTCTGTACAGTTACAAACAACCCAAGTCTACTGATGAGCACTGGCTCATCAGTGTTTGGAGATAATTCTAACAATGTTTCATTATACAACCAGGTTTATGCATGCATGACAGGGGAAGCACAGACCTTCCAGCTTTAAATACAAAGGTCTTACTTCTGTCACCCAGGTGTATTTTTTCCCTAACATTGCACACTTATCTTCATGGGAGAAACAATTACCCGGGCACTGTATCCCACTGTATGGTGTTATCTTTTAATTAACCCATGTAGCCTTTCCCACTTAACCTAGTTTGAGAAGTGACAGCCACTTGAGCTTTCTAAATAATGTATGCCACTGCCCTTTTATTGGGTTTATTCAGCCAAGAACAATAGTTCGTGCTGTGGGGTGCAGCCCTGCAGAGCCGGGTATACTTCGATTCAGTTATGATACTTGTCATGACTGTTGATGCCGCAACTGTCCCTCCATGGCCAGAGCACTTAGGATTGTTTCCCTAGTAGAACATAGACTCTGCCAATGCGTGCTCTTCTTACGATGTTTCTGGGTGGATTGCCATTTTGTATCTGCATTGTAAAACCTCCCATTAGCGTGCAGCATTCAGGACTGCAAGAGGGAGAGAGCAGTTGAATGCTTACACCTCTGCTGAAGGTTGAAATGTGCTACATGCTACTTAGAATTTTGTCAGTATGCAACCACAGTGCTATAGACATGTATGGTCTGGGGTCTAGATATCAGAATCCATCATGAGACCATAATTGGAAAGATGCACAAAAGTATTTTATATAGTATGCAAGGACATTCAAGGCACTAGGAGTTACAAATACTATTTAGGAGTTGCAGCCTAACTTCACACAGTATTGCCTCAACAGAATCATCAGACATTATACATATTGAAGTAAATATGGCTGTAGTGATGAAGAGTTAGGTGTTAATATTAAGTCCCATTCATAAACAGGTTACCAGGAACTATGTATATTGTGACCATATGAAATAGATTTTTATATATGTACATGTATAAATAGCCTCGCATGAGAAGTACATCCATGCTTGTGAAATTTATGCATATGTGCTTGAAGAAGAATTAGGGAGTGGTGCACAGCCTAAATTTGAGTTGATAAATGCTATGATTTATTTGAAGTCATTTTCCCTCTCTGTATTTTCACATATATCTACAATGAAATACCACTGTATGCAGTAGCCACATAAATATTCTTGAAAGAAAATAACACATAAAGCCTTCACCGCCTAAATGTGTTTCAAGGGTTCAGATAAAAGGAAAGTGAAATAACTCAGGAGACTATGTACAAATCCTTGGGGGAGCACCGTTCCAATAAAGAGAAGCTTTTCAGTATTAATTATTGAGCAGAAAGGATGGAGAAGGTATCAGGGAAAGAAGTGGAGGAAAGAGCAAAGAGTTATTCTGCCAGAATTTTTAATAGCCCACCTGGAGTCCGGCAGTGATGGGTGCCATGGTCCCCCAAACCTGGGAAAGAAGATAGCACATTTATCTCCTCCTTTTCATTGTGCCCCTTACTTGAGCTACAGTGCCAGGTATTATGTCCCCTTCAAGGTAGGTCTTACTAAGCAGTGACCCTGGGGAGTTCAATGTCATGCCAGAGTCACACAGCTGGCAGCCTTTGTGCTGAGATGCCTGTCAGCACTGGCTTCAGCGATTCTCCACTACAAAGAGCACCTAGGAAGCCCAAAGAAAGGCAGTGTTGCTTCTGTGTTATGTAGAATCTTAGCAGAGTCTGGGTAACATTCTTGGAAGAAGGAGGTGAAGCCAAACTGCCCAGGGAATACTGAAGGGACATGTTTAGGAAGCCTAAGTGAGCTTCTGTGATGGCAAATGATTCACTCTGGATCTTAATAATGAGCGATTTCACTTCAGGCCAATATTAACTTCTGTTCTTATTACTATCAGATTAATTGCATTTTGTTGCTTCTTCTAAATACACTTCAAATCAGGAAACCTGTAATTCAGCAGTCAGTCATTAAAGTAAGCTCTGGATCTGCAACTGAGTTATCTGAAGCTCATCTTCCTAATGAAATAAAAGCCCTGCGCCTCCTTTATCTGTATAATAAACAAAGCATTAATAATAAGCAACTAGGATATTGTTTGGGGGCAAAAATATGTCTATACTGAAGTTTTCTTTTAAAAATCAAGGAAAGGGGACAAAAAATAACTGCTAGAACCTGGATAAATGTTCATTTTAAATAATGTACTTATGGAATCATGGCAAATACACATGCAAGATTTTATTTAAGGAGAAGTCGGAATTAAAGGAAAGCTCATATCATCTGATAAATTTCAAATACTGAAATGCCAAAAAGTCATATTTCCTATGCCCCTACATGTACCATTAAAACTCTATATGAATGTGTATATATACATCTATTCTTAATTTTCCATTGTTTCCTATGATCTCATACCATTACATGCAGCTAATACCAAATATGGTTTCACAGCTAATCAATAAAACACAGTTTACATCAAATGACCAGAGAGTTGTCAATTTTTTAAAATCCCAGCCTCTCTTGTGGCTTTCTGACTTCAAAGACATGCATTAAGATTATTAAGCAAGTAATGATTGATTTATTATATAACATTAAGAAATGTTTTCTTTGAAGCTCAAATTAAAAGGTCATGCATGCCCAGATTTTTCTTCAGGTTGCTAGTTTAAAAGGTAGATTAGCTGGTGCTGCTGGCTATGAAGGACACAAAAGGGGGATTTGAAGTAGCGCTCCTTTCTGGATACTATTTTAATGAAATGTTTAACATTCCAGCATGGATTAATGAGGCAGTGCACTATTTTCCAACCAGGGGTGAACAATTAAGAGCCAATCCTGAGAACAAATTAGTGTTGCTGTTATTTGGATGGTATTTCAAATGACCATTGCTCTAACAGGGAGGTTTTATTTAACGGGACTGAAAATAACCACTTACATCAAGCAGTTTGATGCAGACACATTCAGGGGACAAGATGTGACAGCTGCTGTTCCTAGAGATAAAGCTGACAGTTTAGGACGACGGCAAACGGGACCAGCTGTAACCTGCGCATGCTCTGTGCCATGTCAGGAGCCACTGCAAACATGTGCCAGCCAGCGTGCAAAACGGACCCCAGAAAGCCAGTGAGCGGCGCACTTTCTCGTGCTGCTTTCAAACTGTAACAGAAGAAATAGATGCAGAGTTTTAAAGAAATCAGATTCGTGACGGTAAGAAAAGCCATGCATCAAGCAATTGGACAACCGTTTCCATTTGGAGGTTAACCCGGGGGAAAAACTGATCTTCCAAACAGCCTGAAGTCTGACCCAGCGCTGCTCTAAAACACCTGTGTGCCCTAAATTATCGGGGCCTCTATTGGCCACTAAGCTTGTCTAACGAACAGTAATAAATTGCCTCAAAAGGTCCCATGCCAAAATGCAGATGCAAGCACTCCAAGTGGCCAATGCGAATAAACTTCCTTTCAGACCCAAGACTCATAGGAAGTGAGGATGGTCTCTTACATATTGTGAATTTTACGTTCATCTCAATGCCTGCTCAGAGGGCATTCCTTTTAATCCAGTGTTTTAGGATTACGACTGGTGTGATGAAACAACACTAGAACCAAAAGCAATATGAGGAGGAATGGGTTCATTTGGCTTACATATCCTGAATCACAGTCCACTGAGGAAGGCCAAGGCAGGAACTCAAGCTGGGCAGGAATCTGGAGGCAGGAGCCAAGGGAGAGGCCATGGAGGGGTGCCACTTACTGGCTTGCTTACATGGCTTTCTCAGTCTGCTTTCTTATAGAGCCCAGGTCTACCAACGGTGGAGGCAGGATGGCCCCACCCATGAAGAGCTGGACCCTCCCACATCAATCACTAATTAAGCAAATGACCTACAGGCCTGCCTACAGCGTTATCTTACAGGAGCATTTTCTTTGGGGTTTCCTTCTCTCAGATGACTTTAGCTTGTGTCGAGTTGACATAAAACTCTTGAGCACGGGCAGCTTCTCCAAGCTCTCATCTTTCCTTCCCAGGTTGCAAAGTTGTTTTGCTTGCTATTTGAGAAAACTTCTGTAATTTAATCCTCCCCCCTTCCAGCTCCCCCCATAGAACGGTCTATATGGCCAATTTGATGTGATGAAATGATAGGTTCAAAGAATAATTCATTATACTATCAAGATCTTGGCATGCCAATTGCTGAAAAGACTATTTTGAGCTGTCAGTTCTAAAGCACATATTTTTTCATTGACGGACATGCCAAGCGCTTGATGGAATAATGAATTGTTCCCATTGGCATCACTGTCGCACACAACCCTTGGGCTCGGGGTAGCATTTTTCAGGCATGATGAATAACACCGCTGCTCTTTCCTCAGCGAGCAAAGGATAAAGTCAGGCTCTGGGAGTCGCTGAGGAAGACAACGGGGGCGGAGAGAAGAATAAGAAGTGACTCAGAGGCCAGCCAAGGTCACACCGGACTGTGCTGCATTTTATAACATGTCCATAATTTAAAATATTCAGATACACATATTTAGACATGACTGTCCAAAACAATTCCATCCAAGCATTCTGCTTCCTTGCTTGGAAATGTGGTGGGTTTGAGTGGTTTGTTTGTTTGTTTAGGGGGAGGTTAGATGGTACTTTTGGTTTGTTTCTCTGACATGGAAGACACTTCCTATAATTGTATTTAACTTAGGAGTCCAAGTGTTCTAGCTCAGAGGAAAAAAAGAAGCCACCTAAACCAAAGCCTCATGAGCATTGCCCTCACAACTCTCATAGAACTATGTCCAAGATGCACTCTGCTCCCAAGACATCATCACTATCCCTGCATCCCAGGCAGGGCTCATCTCTACCATTCCAGGCACCCCAAAAAGCAAACTCCTTAAGGGCCACCAGTAACATCCAGTGCAATGACAAAAGTCACAGTCCACAGAACAGGCATTAGTGCACATGGTGCTCACCATCTGAGTGAAGAGCATTCCCCTTGCATTCTCAGACCATCATAGAGACAGGATGCCAGGTTCCACTTAAGGCAGCAGTTCTCCACCTGTGGGTCGCAACCCCTTTGTGGGTCACATATCAGATATCCTATATATCAGATATTTACATTATGATTTGTAACGGTAAGAAAAATGCAGCTATGAAGTAACAATGAATTAATTATATGGTTAGGGATTCACTACAATAGGAGGAACTATATTAAAGGGTTGCAGCATTAGAAAGGTTAAAAGCCACTGCACTTAAGGGTTTTCTCTGTGCATGACCCCGAGTCTTTAATACTACAGTAAGGACAGCTGATTCAAAAGTTCTTGTCCTCACATTCTAACTTTGGATTTACTTCTGTTTACAAATATATACATATGTATATTCTGCCAAGATTTCATGTCTGAGATCACTTCTAAATACTCCATTTGATCATTACCCCCAAGATTAATAACCTAATGTCTATGTCTATATCTATGTAGGCTGGAGAGATGGCTTGATGGTTAAGAGCATTTGCCGCTCTTGCAAAGGACCAGAGTTTGATTCCTGGCACTCATATGGCCATTCACAACCATCTGTAATTCTAGTTTCAGGGATATGATGTCCTCTTCTGCCTCTAAGGGCTGCTTATTGGTGCCTAAGAATGCAGTCAAGTGAACACACAAACACATGAAAATAAAAATTAAATTAAATTAAAATAATACATACATTTTTATTTAAAGGTTTTGGGGATATTTATTAAAAGAAAAATCCCCCCTCATCAGGGCTACCTGATGACATTGTATATAATCAGACTGTGAATGTATGTGTATGTGGATATTTGCTTATATTTACAATGTGTCACTTCATCATAAGCTCAATTAAGTCTAAGTAAACCTAAATACTTGTTTATACTCTTTGTTTTTCTTTTGTTTGTTTGGTTGTTGGTTGTTTTGGTTGGTTGGTTGGTTGGTTGGTTGGTTGATTGGTTGTTTGAGACTCTTTCATGTAGCCCAAGCTAGCTTTGAAGTCTTAATATTTATGACTTTAGTTCCCCAGAGTGCTGGGTGTCACCTTCTGAGCACTGGAATCTCCTACTCTAGAGTACCTCTTATGGTCATGATGGCTTCCTTACCCCCAGATGGTTATCTTTCCATATCCTCACTTCTAGGACCATCTGATTAGTGTCTGCCTTCCCTATTCACTCGCCATCATCTTCCCAGCAAAAAGGCTCACGTCAGAGAATGATCCAGCCGATCCTGACAACAACACAATGCTGTGAGGTGACTCCCTTCACAATGCCATATTCAGGTGACAGCTTGAGGCCCTTGAGCCTGCAGGGTCCGTTGCAGGGACCCAGCCAAAAGCAGCAGCCCTGAGCTGACTCTTGCACCCAATTCTGTGGCTCCCCAAACTCTACCAGGATCTTCAGATTTCTACTAAGTGTCACCACACATCTTTACTCTACAAGATACCCTGCGTAGGTGTCAAGAAATCTCAGTGAGTAGATGAGGCATTGTCCACAGACTAATTTGGATTCTCCAAACTAAATCCTGAAGTCTAAACTCTGCTCCGACTGTCAGTAGTGAGAGAACAGAAACACAGCTCCACACTGTCATCCTTGGCAGCCTGAGATGTTCTCTTTTGGAGACCTAGACTCAGGTAAACCAGGACTTGTGCCCTTGACACAGAGAAGGAGTTCAGCATGAGCTGGTATGAAACCGAGTTAGGTTTTATTAATGGCCTTTTATCATATCCCTCACACCCCAGGGAAAAAGACAAAGGAGTTCAAGAAGATAAGATACACCCACGAGCCAATGTGGCTTTCCAAGAGAGAGTCATCAATAAGTGTCTTTGGTATTAGCTAACATTGTTTTTTTGGTGGCTTTAAAGTTACATCCCCAAAAGTTTTCCACAAACCATTTTCCCCCCTTTTCTCTTTCCTTTTGACATGCAAGACTGTAGTCTGGCTGGCTCCAGAGAAGCTGTGGATAAAATTATAATCTGATAAAGTAAAACCAGGAGCCATGATGGTTATGATAAAGACATGATAGAAACCAGAAAGACAACTTGGGCATAGTGACCCTGGCCAGAATCATTGCAAATGTCCTTGCTTCTGTCCTGGCCAGAGGCCATGAATGACAGACTGGAGCTCTGAGCTCCTACCTCTCTTCTCTTAAGTGAGCACCACTGCCCAGACTCTGCATGAGGCTGTGCCTGTAACTCCCGCCCAGATACAGGTTCCTTCTGGTTTTCATGGTGGAAGTGTATAAACCCATCAACCCATCTCCTAAATGACTTGGGAGAGGGTGTCTTTTCACTAGAAAACTACACAGTAGTTTTGGAGGCTGCCGAGGATGGAAACCAGGGCTCTACTGAGGTCCCTTTAAGGGAAGTCTATTTCTCCCTGTCAAAAGAATGGACACTGGGTAGAGACATAATGACATTAAGGACTGATGCGTTTGGAGTCTACCTAGTGTCATTCGCAAAGGGCACATTAGCTATGCTTCTCACATTTCCTTGTCTTCCTATCCTGTCTCGCCGTGGCTTTCCACAGTCAGTACCTTTGTGCAGGATTCCTGGGTAAGGGAGGTTGTTTAGTTCCATCAACAGTTGTACCATGGTGGGGGGCAGAGGGAGGGGGAGAGGCAGGGTATGGTCTCTTTCACAGCTGTGGAAGGGTGGGCACCTCTTCCTGGGTGTTACCTTATTCCTTTGCCCTCCAGATTTATTATTTGCACCAAAAAGCATCCGCTATAAAACTTTCCTTTCCGGTACTCTGTTATTTGAATTGCAAAAACAAGGCAATCCCAGACCATAGCATCGGGTAAAAGGTAAATATGATAGGGTTACAAAGAGACTTCTGCCCGGAATTGATTTGCATAGAGATGCCTGACAGGACCAAGCAAAGATCAGAGGGGCTCCATCATGGAATCTCTTAGTCTTACAGGAAAGCAGAAGTCATGAGACACTCATAAACTGGAGGAGGACACCCTCTGCTCTGCGTCCAGAAGCCCATCCATAAACACCGCTCAGAGCACCTCATGTCAATTCCCTCCTTAAATGCTGTAGAATATTACCTGGGGTTTTGAAAAATGATACGTAGCTGAAGATATTTTTCTGGGGTATTAACATTTTTTCATCATTGTGGAAGTGCTTCAACTGTGAATTAGAACTGGCTTTCCTTTTTCAGCCATTTCCCACCACCTTACCAGTTTGCAGGTTTTCAGGGATGGAGTGGAAATTTCTCCAGCCTCCTCATGGCTGGCTTTCAAATGCTAATCCTGGCCTTTGATTGCCTTGCCTTTGGTGGGTTCAATGTAGCCCTGGTCCGCTCTCCTTCTCGCCTGCCATCTGCCTTATTTACATGTCTGTACCACTTTAACCTGGGGTTTGCTTCTGGGACCTGCATGAGTCACCTTTAACTTCACCTCCTATGTCTTCCAGTGGACGTTCATCAAACGCGCCTGATTTCACTGGCTATCAGTGCACCCGGCTCAGATCTCTGCCCAACACTGCACACAATTTGAATTCATTTCAGGGCCCTTGCAGTCACCCAGATTGACATGGCTGCAGTGACATCGGGTGATTCAATCGTAGCATCCCGAGAAATCTGCAAACTAAATCACAAGGGCCCTGAAATGAGTGTAGTGTATAGGACATCTTCCCGCTTACAAGTCAACATACGACTCGTATGTCACAGGTGCTGAGAAGCCTGAGATGAGGTCTATGTGTTTGCCAGGCCACCCACTGTTTAACATACCATCCTGTTGACACTCAGCGGAAGGTGCCTTGGCATAAGCTGACTTGACCTCCCTCACAAACTGTTGCCGGGGCCTTGTCAATATCTACCAAGGCAGCATCCCCGTAACACTCTAAATAAGAAACACCGGAGATATTTACACAGCTAGACTGCGCCCTAGACATTTTTGCTTGCCTAGGCCTGAGACGAAGTCCTAAGAGCAGAACTGAAATGGTCTGCAGATGCTATGTCTCTAAATAACAATAAATCCATGTGTGAGAGCATCATAATAGCATTTGCAGAACAGTGCTGTGAGGCAGCAACAAACAAGCATGGATTTCCTTTTAATCTCCTTTAATCCATCCTGCCTAATATATAATATCACTAGTTTACAAGTAAGAAAAGCAAAGCTCCAGGGATACCCAGATGGTTGAGAACATGCCGATACTGTTCTTGGGAGAGGATCCTGGGTTCCCATACCTACAGTTCACAATCACTTTTAACTCCATCTCCAGGAGTTCTGCTGCCCTCTTCTGGCCTCCACAGGCACTGCACTTACGTGCACCACCTCCCTGCTCTCATATGCACATTGTCCTAGGTGTGTCAGCTGTCAAGTCTGGGGGCATCTGAGGGAGTCTCAAATGAGGAGTTTGCCCAGATTGGATTGGCCTTTAGCCCGAGCTGCAATAAGAAAGCTGGTTGAACATAAATCGGAATGAGCCATGGTTCATTGTCTCTTCATTGGTTCTTGTCTCTGAGTTTCTGTCAGAAGCTTCTGTCCCAATCAATCTCAATGATGGATTGTGATCTAGAAGTATAAGCCCAATAAACCTGATCTTTCCCAAGTTGCTTTTGGTCATAATTTGATTTTTTTTTAACCACAGTAAGAGAAATCAAGCTAGAAAACACATGATTAAAAAAATATTTTTTTGTTTTTTATTGAAAGCTAGATATGGTCAGACAGCCAGAGTCACAAAGTGTCTTAAGTCTTCTGAGAAGCTTGAGACCTTCTGACTTCTGTGTCCGTGCTCCTAAAGAACATTACAGGGGGATAAAAACATTACAGGGGGTGGGGAAACCTGCCTTGAAAGACCACTACCATGTCTTCCAATCCTCCAATCTTAGGTACAAATAAAGCAAACACTTTGTAAGGGTTACCATTCCCTGTCAACTTGATGGGATTTAGGACCACTACAGAAACACCTGTGCAGCTATGTCTAGAGGGGCATCTCCAGAAAGGCTCAACTAAGGAGGGGGCTCTCTCCCGAATGTGGTGGAGTCACTAACTGAACAAAAAGGAGAAAGCAGTTGAGTATCTCTCCTTCCCAACATGAGGTACAATGTGACCAACAGCCACCTCATGCTCCTGCCTTCCCTGCTGTGCTGAAGTGTGTCCTCAAACTGTCACCAAAAGAGACCCTTCCTTCCTCCTTCCCTCCCTCCCCCCTCCCTCCTTCCCTCCCTCCCCCCTCCCTCCTTCCTTCCTTTGCTGTTGCTGGGTATTTTGTCACAGAAATGAGACAAATGGCTTAACAAGCACTTGAAGAGCCCAGCACTGGATCATACCCTTGTGGACTCAGCCTTAGCCTTGTGCCACCTACACTAAACAGCTTTCCTTAATGTTCTGTCATTCTTAGGTTTCTCACTGTCAGTAAAGTTATCCACTTAGAGTTCTGTTCAAACAAAATAATAGCAGTGAGGCCCAGGAGAAAGGATTTAGCTTCTAACTGGGACTGAAGTCTTACCATGACATTGTATACAGGCTTTCCAAAGAGCTCAGACCTCAGCCAAACTCCCAGGTTCTCCAGAATCCCACACCCCCCTGCTCCCCCTCCCCCAACAGCTCCTGTCACTAGAATTACCTTTCAGAGAATAAAGGAGATATTACGCAGCATGTAGCTGTTGGCAGTCACAAAGGCAATCCCCCTACCCTCACACACACACACACACACACCCCGTATATCCCCAGGCATTCTGAAAGCTGTTCCCAGTGTCCTCACTTGAGGAATGACACTCCCCCCATAATGGGAATCTAGCCTTCCTCCCAGACTCAGAAGCCTACAGAGCCTCACAGCCTTTACAGGCCAAAGCAGAGGCCATTTGGAAGGGCTTGTCTGCCACCTTGTGGCCACTAGGTACACCTGCCCACAGTGAGTAAGAACAAACAGAACAAATGCTCCATTCAGCTGCTTTTTTGATGTGCCTAGAGAGAAGTGGCCTTCCAGTGTTCTGGCACCATCTCATGCTGGCATGCTTTGTGGTTAGTGGTGGCTTTTCAGACAGAGTCTCAAGTAACTTAGATTGGTCTCAAACTTCAGTAGCTGAAGCTGACTGCAAACTTCTGAGCCTCTTCCTACAACTTGTGAATGCTGGAATTGTAGGTGTGCATCACCACACTTGAGACAAACCCTTTACCAACTGAGGAACATCTAGCCCCTGGGAGGTCGTTTTAAATGACTGGTTCCCTTCCAGAACAACTGCGATGGTTCACTCGTTACCACGCCTGGATTTGGAATAATCACGGGAACACACCTGTGGCTGTGGCTGTGGCTGTGGCTGTGGCTGTGGCTGTGGCTGTG
>OU015745.1:45106125-45136041 GCA_907169655.1 Acomys percivali | reverse complement strand
TGTGTGTGTGTGTGTGTGTGTGTGTGTGTGTGTGTGTTGCTAGGGACAGCATCCAGAGCTCCATACACTCAAGGCCAGCATGCTAAACTGAGCCTTGTCCCCAAGCCTTACAACTGTAGCTATGAACAGACAACGGCAAATACAAAACCAGCTCTGAGTTTACCCAAGTATATAAACAACAAGGTTGGACATTCTGGAATTGTGGTCACATTATAGTTAACAAATGCACCTATGAATTCTAAAGCCACCGAAGCTGACAACTTTGGTATCTCAACAGGAAAGCGCTACTGCACCAATGGGCACCTGCCCAACTTTGAACTATAAAAGTAACTTTTTTCAGTGCAAAAGACAAAAAACAAAACAAAACCCAAAAACTATTGCTATTGATAAATAGCAATGGCACAATAAACACAGAAAATACTTAAAGACAAAATATCCCCAAAGTGTGTTTTCATATAGAAAGTGTAATTCTGTTGCCAGGCGTGGTGGTGCATACCTGTCATCTGAGCACTCAGGAGGCTGAGGCAAGAGGACCATGAGTTCAAGGCCAGCCTGAGCTCTATTCAAAATAAAAAGTCATGTTTCTTCTTACAGTAGTAGGGTATGATGGGTTGTTTTGCTCCTCTGGTTGTGAGTCCAGATGTGAAAGTGCTTAACACCCTCTTGTAAACAACATTCCTACAGTTCATCATGTCTCTTCTTAAGTGGCCACTGTGGGTGTTGCAGTACATGCTCTGCAGCCTGAAGGACAAGGTGCATGAATTCTTCCACATCGAAAGAGTAGTTGGTAAACTTTGGGTGTTCCCCCAGAGTCGGATGGTGCCCCTACAGAAATAAACCAGAGCAAAATCCCAAAGTCACTGAGGGTGTGTCTTTTCTATAGACATGAAATCATTTTACTTTGGCTAAGACAATTATTTTAACTTATACTGTACAATGGAGGCTGGCATAGTTTCAGCTCTGTCTACCATCTGTTCTCAGCCACAGATAATCTGCCAAGGAAATGCACAAGCAAACCCAGACAATATGTAGACAACTGTGGCTGTTCCCAATAAAACTTTATTTACAAAAACAATTGGTGGGCCAGATTTGTATCATCAGAGCTCCAGTTTGCTGATGGCTTCTATACATAATCTGATGTAAGCTGCTTTAACAAGGTTGAAGCTTTCTCCAATTTGCAAACATAAACTACACTTCAGTATTTGAGAGAAGAACAGTGTGTCTTTGAGGTTCAGCAATGGCTTGTACTTTAATAGCTGGACTCCAAGCCATTTGACTGAATATTACTTTATCTTTTGTTTGTTTGTTTTTCGAGACAGGGTTTCTCTGTGTAGCCTTGGCTGTCCTGGACTCGCTTTGTAGACCAGGCTGGCCTCGAACTCACAGCAATCCACCTGGCATGTTACCTTATCTTGAGGAAACACTTTGCTGGCCTTCCGCCAGGTGATGTAGTGGATGCCTCTGAGCCTGGCCAGGTCTAAGTAACAGCGCTCATCTTCACAGTTGTACCTGAGGATACAAAAGTGTCACGACATGAGGCTTTTGTCCAGAGGGTTGCCCAGTATGTAACATTCTAGGGGGAAAAAAATCCATCTCCCAAATATGGTCTTACTAAAGGTTTTGTAAATAGCAAAGAAGAGAGATATAATTTTACAAACTGTTCTCAGGGCTATGGGATGTAGCTCTGTGGTAGTGCCGACCTAGCGTGCAAAAGGACCCAGGTAAGAGAGCACTGCAAAGACAATTTTAAAGTAATACTGTCAGAATCTTGCCTTAATTTCTAAAGAATAGAGGAAGATCAAGAAGTTGTTACTGCCCTATGCCCTACTGCCTATGAATTGGAGCTTACCCTGAAAGACAGTATCTTTACATATATGGAAAATGGAGTTAGGGAGGTAACACATTCAAGGTTAAGCAGCTGGCTAATGAAGTTGACAAAAATCCCACCTCAGGTCTGTTGGGCTCCAGTATCTCATCTACATTCTCCCCCCTCCCTTTCTTCTGTCTTCCATCCTCCCCTCTCTTCCTCTAGGACAAACGAATTAAGACAGGGTTCACAATTACCTTCTACCTCACTAACAGCTTGAGAGTGTGGTGGAGCATTGGAAGTTTGTAACAAGCGTTCGTTCCTTCTCCTTATGGATTCAGCCTTCTCCCTACCTCTGCCCCATACATGCTGGGTAAGCAATCTTGGAGATAGTGCCTCTGCTCTGCCTGCCCTCCCCACCTTGCTCTCTTTCAGCACAGCAATCATCCTGATCGCAGGGAGGGAGGTGCTCCCAGTTGAGAGGGAAACAG
Source organism: Acomys percivali (assembly GCA_907169655.1). NCBI lineage: Eukaryota > Metazoa > Chordata > Mammalia > Rodentia > Muridae > Acomys > Acomys percivali. Next base: position 45,133,743 of record OU015745.1, on the reverse strand, counting down.
TAAAGAACTCTGAGTAGGGAAACCACAGGATCACATCCTGCAAATGGCACTGAGGCTATGAGGATTGGGGGGTTGGGGGGAGGCTCCACATCCTGAGAGCATCAGCAGACCTGTTGGCTCCAGGCTGCTCTTCTTTCCAGACACCACATGATGCAGCTTGATGGTAGTGTATTAGGCCCTCGAATGCCCAGATTGAAATGCTTAGCTCAGAAGCTGGCTCATAAGCTCTCTGTGAAATGCTGCCACCCATACTCACAGCTCAAACACAGCAGCCCAGTCTGGAAGGAACAGTAAATGGGTCAGGCCAGCTCCGTGCATGCCGATAAATATGTCTGTGTTGTGCGTGATCCTTAGCTGATCTAAAAACCCGAGTTCCCTGCAATGCCAGGGCAACACAAGAAAGGTGAAACAAACGGTGAGTTAGTTTATGATCACAGTGACAGTATTTAGACACATGTGTCACATACCACGTCTGTGCTGTTATGACAACTTCATGTGCACCTTAATAACTTAATTCATTCTTTGATAACTTACCTTGTTCTCTAAATACAAACTTTTATTTGTTTTTCAAGGGAACATTAGTAATAAAACCATGACACACGATATCAACATAATTATGAAAATAGATATAATCCAAATAAAAGGCACATAATACTATCAAGCTAAGATCCTAGCAGGAAGCCCACTCGCCTCAATTCCTGGAAAAGGGAAATGAGCAAGTGCTAAAGAGATATTAGGGGATCCCAAGCTGAAAACCACTTCCCTTAAGTAATAAAAGAGCTTTTAAAAACAAGGTGCTGGAGAGATGGTCCAGTAGTTCAGAGCACTGGCTGCTCTTCCAGAGAGTCTAGGTTCAATTCTCTACAACCACACAGCAGTCTACAACCGTCCATAACTTCAGGGCTGGAGGACTCAACACTCCCTCCGGGCCCCCTCAGTCATAGCATATATGCGGTATGCAGGCACACAAGCAGGCAAAATACCCGTAGACATAAAATAAAAAAATAACTTTTAAAAATAGAATAAAGTATGTGACGTGAGAACTCGATGTCACACCCCAGGATGATCTCAGATGCCACAAGCTACTGTCAGCCTTCGCAGGAGACTAAGATTCCACAGTTCTTTAAAGCCAAGGTACCAGTGAAGTGGGGGATGGAAAACCATGTGTGTGGATTGGGAGGAGCTAGTGTCTGGAGATGAAACTAAGAAAGGCAACAGCAAAGGAGACACTGGCAGCCATCAGTCTATGTGTGTGTGTGTGTGTTTCATTCTACAGAGGGCATTACAAACCTGGGAGAGGCAGGCATATGTCAATGGCTCATAAAAGGTCACTGCAAGCTGGCCAGTTGCAGCACACTCCTTTAATCTCAACTCAGAAAAGGAAGAGGATCTTTCTGTGTGTCTCATATCAGGGAAACATGTCTGTTTGTCCAGGAATATGAACAGGTGCCAAGGCAAGGATGGTGTGATGACTACTTTTTTTCTTTTTTCTCTTTGAGACAGGGTCTCTCTGTGTTAGCCTTGGCTGTCCTGGAGTGGCTTTGTAGACCAGGCTGGCCTTGAACTCACAGAGATCTGCCTGCCTCTGCCTCCAGAACGCTAGGATTAAAGGCATGCGCCACCACACCCAGGGTGATGACTTCTTCTGACTAATTTGACTCAGAGTAGAAGCACATGGGAAGGGAAGGCGCCATGAAGAACTGTTTAGATTAGCTTGGCCTGTAGGTGCATCATGAGGGATTGTGAAGGGTTTTTCTTCACTGGGTTCACTGTGGAGGAAAGATGAACCCTGAATATGGGTGGTGCCATTTCACAGCCTGGGCCCAGGACTGAATGAAAAGGAGAAAGCGGGCTGTGCGCTGATGTACATGGGTGGATGCATGGCCTCTCTGCTCTAAGACTGAATGCAATGTGACTATAGCTGCTTCAAGTTCCTACGCCTTGACTCCCTGAGATGACAAGGCTGTGGCCTGGAACTGTGAGCCAGATAGACCTTCCTCCCTTATGTTATTTTTGCCAGGGAATCTTTACCGTAGCAACAGAAAAGGAAACTGACCGATGCATTTGCACAGACAAACACGTCCCTTAAGCATGCCAGCTGGGGAGGCACCTGTGGACTGGCAATCACAGACGCCATTGCTAATCAGTTATTTATGACCACCTTAGACTGACAAGGTATAGATCTATTGCCCTGGCTTTGCCTGAAGAATGCTCAGACAGCCTTGAAAGCAGGCAGTGGCCCATCATCAGAGGTGCCTCTCTGGCTCCTTCAGGTTGACGCCAGGCCTCCATCTTGGCCACACATGTCCGCCTGTGCCAATGGGAAAGCTCACCACAGCACAGTGTACTATGTAAAACGGAAGAGCTTTGCATCCTCAGAGCATGGCTGCATGTGTAAGGTGAGAGAAAGCCAGGCCTTAACATGCAGTGACTGTCTGACAGCTTCACTTATTTCCACTCCAAGATCCTCAACACAAGAGGCATGTGTGTGTGTGTGTGTGTGTGTGTGTGTGTGTGTGTGTGTGTGTGTTTAATATAGAACAAAGCCTATCAACAGTCATACATTTAGATTGTGATCATGGGTAGGTGAGGGGTAGAAGGAAAACTTTATTTTTTCTTTGTGTCTTTTCTTTTGAGCTTTCTTTGTGAATTTTTTAAATTAGACTTATTCATTCTATTTTACCTGCGTGTTTGGCCTGCATGTATGTGCACCGTGTGTGTTTGGTGCCCCCCAGAGGTCAGAAAAGGCCACTTGAGCCTTTGGAACTGAAGCAAACATCATCTGGCTTACTACCATGTGGGTGCTGGGAACCAAGCCTGGCTTCTCTGCAAGAGCAGCAAGTGCTCTTAACTACTGACCATATCTCCAGCCCATTTTGATTTTTCTTATACTCTTATATTTTTCTTCTACACAGGGCATATACTGCCATTACAGTGTGACTATTCTCAAGCCAACAGGAACCACCTAGACAGCAGTGAGAGGCACATTCTCTTTCTAAGGCTTTTGGTTCAGCCAGCATTTAAAAATAAGTATGAATTTTTATAGGTTGTTGGGTTTTGTTTTGTTTTTTAATTCATGCCTTTGAAGTTGAAACTCATTATCTAACAAGATAAATTAGGCCATATATATGTGTGTGTGTGTGTGTGTGTGTGTGTGTGTGTGTGTGTGTGTACATGTATACATTTGCATATGTGGATATATGTATGTATATACGTGTTCATGTTAAAATTTATTATCAGTTGATCACTTTTAAAAATTCAGAAATTTCAAACAAAAATCTGGATTCATTATTTCTCAAAAATAAAATAAAATTATACCTCAGAAAGCTCAACAGCCCCCAGAAGCTGAGGCCCTTGCCGCTCCCATTTTGTTTAATGACAGTGTCTGAGTGTCACCTCTTAGTCTACAAGGGCCAAGCATGCCCATTGCAAAAAACACTATGTGGCCACCAGTGAGTGGCTCAGTCTAGACATGAGAGCCGCCGCCACCCAGTCCCTAGCTTACCTGTACTTGTAATCAACCACCCGGACTTCAAATGTGGACACTGTTTTCAGTGCATTTACCAGCTGAAAAAAAAAAAAAGAACACATAAAATTATTCTTCCTTTCTGTTTCTCTTTATAAATCCTGAAGTTTGTTTTTTTTTTTAATTAAAATTTGTTTTGTGTGTGTGTGTGTGTATGTGTGTGTTGCTGACATTCCTCTATAAATCAGGGAAGCAAGACTCAAAAAGGGAAATGGCCTGCCTAAACACATAAAACAAGTAAGAGGCTGGACTTGGACCCGAACCTTTGTCTTCTGGCTACAGGTCCAGGGCTTGGCCTGGTTTCCGATTACCACCTCTCTTGGTAGAGGCTTTTGGAGCATATTGGTAAGCTGTGACCTCCTGATCAAGCTCACCATGGCAGTCCTGTATGGCTCCTATCTTCTCAGGTGGATGGTAGCTACAACCGGGCCACCGCCAGGGGAAGCAGACCTCTTAATGCCTCTTTACAAATAAAAAAAAAAAAAAAAAAGGAATTTCTTGAAGAAATTTCCCATGTGTCAGAGTAATTCACCTGTGTTCGTGCACACAGAAGTGAGAGGACTTCAGGTGTCTTTCTCTATCACTTTCCACTTCCTTGTATTTAATTTGTGGGGTGTGTGTGTGTGTGTGTGTGTGTGTGTGTGTGTGTGTGTGTGTGTGTGTGTGTTGTACATGTCACTGTGGCTGTGTGAACATGTACCTGAAAGTGTGCTCATGTTTGGAGGCCCAAGGTCAATACCAGCTATCTTTCCTTTGTGGTTCTTCACCTCTATTCTCTGGGACAGATTCTCTTCCTAAAGCAGAAGCCCACCAGTTTAATTAGACTGGCTGGTCAGTGAGCTTTGGGATCCACCTGCCTCCGCTGCCCACCACATCTCCCAGTCACCATGTGGAGAATGTTACCATACTTGACTTTTGTGTGTGGGCTCTGGGGAGCCAGACTCAGGTCCTCATGCCTGCACTGCAGGTACTTTGTGGACTGAACCGTTTTTCCTAGTCCCTTCTCTTCTTTAATATTCTGAGACAGGCTCTCTCACTGAACCCAAAGCTTGCCATTCTGGCTAGGCTGGCTGTCAAGTGAACTCCTGGGATCTGAATGTCGCTGTTCCCCAATATTGTAGTTATAGGCACATGCAGCCATCCACGCCTGCCTTTTATGTCATGGCTGGGGGTTTGAACTCAGGTCCTCTTGCTTTCATAGCAAGCCCTCTTACTCACTGAGCCACTCTCCAGCCCCTATGCCTGGGTCTGGTATGTGGGTTCTGAGGATCAAACTCAGGTCCTCTTGCTCAGAGAGCAAGCACTTTACCCACTGAGCCATCTCCCCAACTCCTACAGTTTCTTAATTTTTTTTTGCAGATAAAAATTTGTATGTATTGCATATCGTTTATGCTTATTATTTTAGACCTTGTTTGAATTCTAATGCTAACCCTATCTCTTGAACTCATCACCCTATTTCCTTATCATTTCAGAGCGAGTGGGTGCTTTGAGGATGCTCCAGACACTATACTGAGATGGCTCTGTCCATCCATTGTCTCATTCAAACAAATCACTAGGACATTGGGCCCCATCTTTTGAAAATACTTAAGTTTTGGCAGAAAAAAATTCTATTTCTATGTAATTTCTAAAATCATTTTTGGCTCTTATTCTGGCAGACAGAAGGTAACAGAGCACAAGTAACATGGTGTCAAAGCTGAACCATGATTCTGCAAGTTCTTTGCATCTCTGTAGCCTGACACGGGAATTGTTTCCATCTCTACTAGGCAGTGCTACAAAACAAGAGCACCATCAATGGTTACGGAAAGCATTGATCTTGCCTGGAGGTATTAGCAGTGGTAGGCTTGTTTCATCCCTGGCACAGAAAGACAGGGAGAGAGGGAGAGTGGGAGGGAGGGATGAAGGGAGGGAGGGAGAGAGGGAACCAAATCTTCTGGCCATGCAATCTCTGTTCTTAAGCAGTGTATCCTAATCGAATTGTTGAATGCAATCTAACTGCTGAATCCATTTTGTCCACATGTATGAACAACTACACAGCATACGTGCAGTCACAAGATGGAAGTTTCCCTCTACAAACAGCCACCTTTGTCCCCCAGGAGAGAACTAATTAGGTAGCATGACTCTTCGTCATTTAGTGAGGTGGATTCACATCAAAGGAATCTCATGTGTCGGAGAGTCCTGGAGTGTACCCTTTTCTAATTTCCAACCACACATCATTATCTCCACAAACCTTGCCTCAGGGCACATTTGCAGTAACCATCTTTCAGCCAGACCACCTGGGAGCTGGGCTGTATTCTCAGCACTCATGAGGCAGCAAGACTGTGAGTTCATGACTAGCCAGGCCTACATAGTGAGTTCAAGGTAAGCCTGGGCTGTACACACACCCAAGTATTATTCTCTGTTCACTAACAAAGTGCAGTCAAGTCCTGTTGTCCCTGTCACACGTACCTTTTGGGACCCATATTGTGACTTTTTTTTTTTTTTTTTTTTTTGGTTTTTCAAGACAGGGTTTCTCTGTGTAGCCTTGACTGTCCTGGACTCACTTTGTAGATCAGGCTGCCCTCAAACTCATAGTGACCCACCTGCCTATGCCTCCCAAGTGCTGGGATTAAAGGCGTGCGCCACCACCGCCCAGCCCATATTCTGTCTTGAAGGAAGAGTAGAATGCTGGGTTCTCTTGGCTTTGCCACTGGGAGCTGACTCACTGATCTCACCTCAAATGCACAGAATTTGTGCAGTCTGCCCATAGGTTATCAAAGTCTCAGGCCTGCACCGTAGCAGGTGCTAGCACTGGACCTTTCCCTGAACTTCCTTCCCACTGGCTTGATGCTGTCCCCTGACCTGCCCTGTTCCGATGGCCTGGGCTCAGGGGGTACACTCAAGCTCTTCTTGTATCTCTCTGCTGTGACAGAGGACAACAGTGAAGAACAGTCCCAGGTCCAGGCTCCCTTGATTATCTATCTGCCTAGTATGAGGCTGGATGCAACGTATAACCTTATGCTGCTGGGTACATAAGAAACGGAGAGGATGGCCAGGAGCAGTTTCTCAGACACGCAGCCATTCAAGTGGATGGAAACTCTTTCAATTGTATGTGTTGCCAGGTGCTACGGCAATACCAAATAACACCAATCATCTCTCAGAAAACATGCTTGCACGTTGTTACCCGTTTGCCTGGAGGGAGAATTTCCAGCCTCCTGTTGCAGTCCAGACAAGACTCATACTTTTGTTTGGCTTTGGTTTTGCCCATATTCTACCTAGAGCTGGTACAGCTAAACATTTACAACAGAGCAGATCTGGAAGGGGTGGGAGCTTGGAGAAGCTGAAAGCCAGTAGCTGCAGCAGGCATGGACCATTATGTATCTCTAGAAACCAATAGTTTCAAATAAAGACTTCTAATGCAATTTGAAAAAAAAAAAAAAAACACAGCACACTGGCCATGGAAGGGAGAGTCATTATGATAATATGAAAAGTTTGTACCAAAACACTAACCTCATTTTGGTTCAGTATTTTCCGGTATTCTGTGCTGCGCACAAGAATGGTAACTCGAACTTTCCCATCCTGTGGTCAGAAAAAAAAAAAAAAAAAGAACCCATAGAAGTGAAACTCACTAAGGATGTACTTACATAATGGTGAATATTAGCCATTATTTCAGGAAATAAAAACATACCTACTTTACAAGAAAATACACATATACCAATGGAATATTACTCAACTATACAAAAGGACAAAACATGTCATTTACTGCTGCATGGAGGGAAATGGAAGGCATTACGTTAACATAAGTCAGGCACAGTGCCAGCAGGTGTCTGCTTCCCCCTGAGGGAGCCTGGCTCTTGCCCACCTAACTAGACTGAAGAGAGGGAAGTTTAGCCAGGCACTGGTGAGTGCAGTGCAGTGCAGGCAGGTGAGAAGGCAATGAACTCACCCAGGAACAGCTTCAGAGAACTGGTTCAGTTTATTGGCGTGGGGTATTTATGCCCCTGTGGAGGTGGGCAGGGTGTCTGGGGCAAGGTTTGTGTGGCCCTGTACCAGTGGCCAGGGTTGGGGTGTTGCCCTGAGTATGCTTCATCTGCATTAGGGCAGGGACACACACACACAAGCACATACACATGCATGCACGAACATACATGCATGTGCACATGCACCATACACACACACACACACACACACACACACACACACACACACACACGAGGGGCATGGCAGAGAGGGCATGAAAGTCAAATAAGGAATGAAGCCTGATAACTGTCAGGGTAATCAATTCTTACAAGGGTTGATGGTGGAGGAGCTAGCTTTATGGTGCCAGGGCAGGAGGGTGGAGGTAGCCAGCTCCTGCAGTCCTTGTGTTTGAAGCTCCCTCAACCCTTCCTACACTACCCTGAACCCTCATGGTCCCACAGCACAGAAAGACACATACTGCATATTCTCCCTCAGAGACAAAAGCTAATGGAGCTGATCTCATAGATGTAAACAATAGAATACTGGAGAATTGCCAGAAAAGTAGAGAACAGACTACAGCAGTGGTTCCCAACCTTCCTAACGCTGTGACCCTTTAACACAGTCTCTCACGTTGTGGTGACCCCCAACCACAAAATTATTTTCACTGCTACTTCATGACTGTAATTTTGCTACTGTTATGAGTCATAATGTAAATATCTGTGTTTTCCAACGATCTTAAACAACTTCTATGAGAAGGTTGTTTAGCCCCCAAAGGGGTCACAACCCACAGGCTGAGAACCACAGGACTAGTACATAGTGGACACTGGGAAGGATGGCGGGAAGGAAACAAACGGGGTGGTTAGTAGACACACATTACAGACACAGGAGGATCGAGGTCTGCTGTCAGTATCACCGTAGCCTTAGCAGGCTTGACGAGAATGTACTGTCTATTTCCAAAAAGCTAGGAGGAAAGATTTGAAATGTTCCCACAACAAAGACATGATTGACACCTGAGGTAACACAAGTGCTTTAATAACTACACTGTGTCATGTGTCAAAATATAACACTGCACCCTAACATTTGCACAGTTACTATATGCTGAATACATAGACTTTATCCATGGAAGACAAAACCTGTTCATTACACTAATACTTGGTTGCTGGTTGGTAGGGTAGATTGTTTTTAGCAGGGATTATATGGGAGAATGTAAGGAGATGTGGGCAAAGAAATAGACAAAGGACAAGGAGAATAAAGCATATTCTTCCAATACTCATTAGCTTATCTTCAGTGGCTACTGACTCCTGAATTCCGAGGACTCTAGATCTATCAGCATTATCGTAGCAAATGCTGCCTCCTGCTTATGTGTTTTTCTACTAAGGGCATTGTTGACAGCTGACTAATCAAGCCTACCTCAGAACTCATAGCACAGCCATTACCTTGGGTCCCTCTTGAGTGATGTTCAGCCTATGCAGCACATGCTGGGAGAAGGCCCTGAATAACCCGGTATTCTGACAGCCAGAGATCTAAAAATGAAAATACCAGTTCCCGTTACAGCGAGTACACCGGTACCGGGGAATTTCAGATGACCTCAAGAAACAGAAATGTTGTCTTAGATGCTTACCAGAGGCGTGTTATAGAACAGCCCGTACCGCATGCGGGGCAGCAAGGAAAACACAGCTTCTTTAAAGCACACCTAAGAAGCAAGACAGCTTAGAAGACAGCACAGTAAGGGGTGCACCCTTCACAAGACAGATAACACAGTAAAATGTGCATCCTTTATGCCAAAACAGCAGTCCTTATTTTAGAAAGTAAATTCCAGCTCCTCTCCGTCTTGTACTAAAATAGTCTTACTAGCAAACTATTTCAAAAAGAATAAAATTCATATTTTTGCCAAGTTTATAGAAATAAGGTTTATTTATAAGAATTCTAGCTACCAAAAACAAAACAAAACAAAACAACACTAAGAAGTCAGAAATCAATGGTAACATCCAAGAGAAATTCAAATTAAATATTTACTGTATGAGTTAGTCACTGACAGTAATTTAAAGACATTTCAGTAGGTTTCCGGTACCTTTTTGGAATCATAGGTTTTCAAATGTATGACATCATAATCAGTAAATGCTTTCCAGGTATCAGAGAACAGGTCACCATATCCATAAGAGCTCTGAAGGTGGAAACAAGTTAGTGTCACAAGGAGATGCTTAAGATGACACATACATATGACACCATTTGTACACGCAATAATGTGCTCACTGAGCCCAGTCCATCAGGGTAAGTAGATAGCACTTAGAAAGAAATCTCAAAGAAAGAAAATGGCTTGAAAGCTTAAACAGTAAATGAGTATTCTCCTCCGTTGAGTAATGAATAATGTGGCAATACCCTATTAGCATTAATAATGTCACTAGTAATATCACATTATACAACATGTAATACTAATACTATCCAAGGCATTGTTCTAAGTACTAGATGACGTCATCAAACAACCCTGCAACTCTAACGAGCTAGCTGATGCCCTTATCCTTATTTTATACACAAGGAAACTGTATATGAATTCAAATAATTTGGAGTCACAGGGCTGGGGTCAAGCCCGCTCTGTGTTCTCAGACTTCCCTCATATACTCCATGACAGCTGCTTCTCAATGGGAACCTGCCGTCCTAGTGTGTTATCAAACACGGCTCCTCCTTGGAAGGGTAAGGTTAATTATGAGCTCTAGCAAGTAATGGGAGAGGCTCATTCCATGTTTAATGGTGTGACTTCGACTGAAGAATTCAGCCCAGAGACAGAAGAAGCACACATCACAGGCATACATTCAAAGTCTGCAATTACTTGTCCACTATGTTAGGTCTCTGTATGAGTATAGAATTATCATCATTATTTTTTTAGATTTTGAAGGTTTTAGGCTTCTCTTACTGTAGACGTTTCCGAGGTATGGAGAAATACTAAGTATGGTGAACACAGAAAAGCTTTGCCTCATTGCCTCTCCAGCAGTAATCCAGTAAAGACTTTCAACATCTTCACAATGAAACTGTCCTGGTGCTGCTCAATAATAAGTAAAGAACAATTAAAAGAAGTAATTTTAGACAATAACGTGCCTCTCAAAGGAAATTTGACTAACAAAATAAAGTGATTCTGGCTGGACCCTTCCAAGGGAACTTGTGAATTATTTGACAATAGCCACTTCTAGAAACTTCATCTCTACAGCCTCCAAATTCAAATTATCCATCAGTGCAAGAAGGGGAATCCTCATACCTCACACTGAAGAATACTTAGGTATTCCACAAAGTGACAAAAAAAAAATCCTTCTGTGCAGGTGGATTTGAACACCCCCAGAGCCACAGACACATAAACACCACTTGGACTTTGCCTACAGAAGTAGTGAAGGTAAGGGTGTGAAGAGGACAGGACACGGTCAACCCTCTGGAGCTGAGGGTTTGATCACACTGGTAGAAAATATTCAGAAAAGTAATTGTGTCTTTATTAAATGTATACAGACTGTTTTTCTTCCACACTATAGTTAGTGGCTGTCTGCAAGTGCCAGGGATGTGAGTAACCTAGCGGTGATTTCAGAGCATCTAGCAGGTGTGTGCATGGCCACGTGTGCTCCTATACCTCTTAACAGAGACAACTTGAGCATCCAGGGATGTGGGTGTCTATGGTGGATCTTGGCAGTAACCCCTTACAGACATAGGGAGAACCCTGCACATAGAAAAGATGCTGATAGCATCCAGTACATAGCTCTGAGCCAGAAACAAATTAAATGTGAGGTGAGTAGAGAGGAACACATGCAGGAATTCCAAAATAGAAAAATGCTGCCACCACTCAAAAAAGGACATGGAAAGATGCCCTTGTAATCTGAGAGCATATTTTATATAATGATACAAATAAATCTTTATACAAATGATATGCATAGAGATCTTTATACACATATTGATAAAACTTTGTATAAGGATTTATTACCATTTATTCAGATAAAAAGTCTCAAATGGACTTACACATATGCTAACTGCTTTCACTCTTGGGGGACAAGGCAACTGGAGAGGGAAGAGACTCAAAGGAAAAAGAACTTCACACACGTCTGCATTGTGTGACCTCATCATAGTCAGGTATTATCTTTATAACTAACAAGTAATTAACAAAGATGTTGCAAATCGTCAACACCAAGAAAGAGGTGGCCTTCTATGCTTTAGGAAGCTGATGGCTTTGTCCAGGCCCTGTGAACCTCAAGGTGACAGTCAACAGCACTGAGCTCTGTGAGGTAACATCTTAAAGGCCTGGGTCCGGATGCTGCAGTATTACTGTTCATTAACTTAAGTTCTCAACCTTCCTAATTTTAATATGATTCCTCATATCGTGGTGCCCACCAACCATAAAACTATTTTTGTTGCTACTGTTATGAATCGCAACACAACTGTCTGTGTTTTCTGATGCTCTTAGGCTACCCCTGTGAAAGGGTCCTCCAACCCCCAAGGGGTTACAACCTGCAGGTTGACAACCACTGACTTAAGGCTTTGCCAGCAACAATTCAATTGTGGATGGTACCATCTCCAGATTGGCTTGTACGCACTGGATTCTGGAGCGACTGGACAGAGCCGCTCATTATAAAGAGCTTGACTGGGAAGTTAACAAGGACATTTCTGATCAAGAGGAAAAGTTTATAAGGGAGGAGCTAGAGAGGACCAGCAAAGGACAGGGCTAAGAGCGGGGTAGCCGACCACACTGCTCAGCTACACGCATGCCACCTCTCCATAGCAGAATGACGGTCAGACTCCCTGAGCATCATGTGTCCAGTTGGCAGGGATCTTTATGGTGACCTTGTACCCTGTTCTTCCTCAGCAGGCACACGGCACAGGCAGGGCATATAGAAGCCAGCTCGCTTTAACTCAGTCCACTTAGGGAAGATGCAAACAGGCAAGAAAAAGCTTCTAGAAGTGTTTGCTAAGTCTCTCCCTCTGCCTCACAAGTTTGTCAGAGGAGTGCCTTCTGAGCCCAGGGCTGGAATCCTCCAACCCTCCCTGTGTCACCTTAGAACACTCACCTGTTTTCTGTCTGTAAAGTACACTAATAAAAATCCTGATCCAAGCCGGGCATGGTGGCACATGCCTTTAATCCCAGCACTCAGGAGGCAGAGGCAGGCGGATCGCTGTGAGTTCAAGGCCAGCCTGGTCTACAAAGGGAGTCCAGGACACAGAGAACCCTGTCTCGAAAAACCAAAAAAAAAAATCCTGATCCAAATTCCCCACTGTGAGGATGTGATTGTAGTAAGGGGTTTTTGTTGTTCTTGTTGTTGTTGTTGTTGTGTTGTTGTTGTGTTGTTGTTGTTAGCCTTGTATAATTGCTGAGAGATGTTTTGCTGGGAACTGTGACCCACTTAAGCAAAAAGAAGGAAACAGAAGGACACTGTCCCCTTTGCTCACAGAAACACTGCCAAGAAATGAAACTGAAGTGACAGTAAAGCTGGACTCAAGACGGAAATGGACGCGCATGTAGAGCCAGAGATAAAGCAAGCAAGAGCATGCCAAGAAGGCAGAACCAGTTTTCCAAGGACTTTAAGTCATGCCAGAGTTCCGAGAGGCAGCTATGGTGACAACCGTTCGCAGCACTACACTGTGAGCCTACTGTCTATGATGAAGGGTCTGCGAATGCTTTCTTCTTGTCTATAGAACTGTTTATGAATTAGCTAGTGCACTCCGCTCTCTGAAAAATGCAGATGGTGCCTGCTGTTTCCAGACAATGTTGCTTCTAATTGAGATACACATGTAAAAGATTGTTTTTGCTATTCTGGGCTTTTTGTTTCTCCATATGAAGTTGAGAATTGTTCTTTCAATATCTTCAAAATATTTTGTAGGTATTCTGATAGGGATTGCATTGAATCTGTAAATTACTTTTGGTAAAATGGCCATTTTTACTATGTTAATTCTCCCGATCCACCATCTTCTGATGGTAGATCCCACCATCTTCTGATGTCATTTTCAATCTCTTTCTTCAGAGATTTAAAGTTTTTTTCAAATAAGTCCTTCACTTGCTTGGTTAAGGTTATTCCTAGATATTTTATATTGCTTGTGGCTATCGTGAAGGGAGTAATTTTTCTAATTTCTTCCTCTGCCTGTTTGTCATTTGTATATAGGAAAGCTACTGACTTTTTTGAGTTTATTTTGTATCCTGCCAATTTGCTGAAGGTGTTTATCAGCTGTAGGAGTTCTCTGGTGGAATTTTGGGGGTCACTTATATACACTATCATATCATCTGCAAATAGGGATAATTTGACTTCTTCCTTTTCCATTTGGATCCCCTTGATCTCCTTTTGATGTCTATTGCTCTGGCTAGAACTTCAAGAACTATATTGAAGAGATATGGGGAAAGTGGGCAGCCTTGTCTGGTCGCCGATTTTAGAGGGATTTCCTTGAGTATCTCTCCATTTAATTTAATGTTGGCTATTGGTGCTGTATATAGCCTTTATGATGTTTAGGTATGTGCCTTGTATTCCCGATCTCTCCAGAACTTTAAACATAAATTCTCAACTTCATATGGAGAAACAAAAAGCCCAGAATAGCAAAAACAATCCTATACAATAAAAAATCCTCTGGAGGAATCTCCATACCTGATCTCAAGCTGTACTATAGAGCAACAGTAATTAAAACAGCATGGTACTGGCACAGCAATAGGCTAGTGGATCAATGGAATCGAACTGAAGACCCAGAGATGAATCTGCACACATTTGGTCACTTGATTTTTGACAAAGAAGCGAAATCCATTCAATGGAAAAATGACAGCATCTTCAACAAATGGTGCTGGTCTAACTGGATGTCTACATGTAGAAAAATGCAATTAGACCCCTATTTGTCACCATGCACAAAAATCAAGTCCAAGTGGATTAAAGACCTTAACCTAAAACCAGAGACATTAACCCAATTAGAGGAAAAAGTGAGGAAGAGTCTGGAACACATAGGTACAGGAGACAACGTCCTGAATAGAACACCAACAGCCCAGGCCTTAATGTCAACAATTAATAAATGGGACTTCATGAGGCTGAGAAGCTTCTGTAAGGCAGGTGACACTGTCAAGAGAACAAAGCGACAGCCTACATACTGGGAAAAGATCTTCACCAACCCTTCATCTGACAAAGGTCTAATATCCAAAATATATAAAGAACTCAAGAAATTAAACACTACCAAACCAAATAACCCAATAGAGAAATGGGGCTCAGAACTAAACAGAGAATTCTCAACAGAGAAATATCAAATGGCTGAGAAACACTTAAAGAAATGCTCGACCTCCTTAGTCATCAGAGAAATGCAAATCAAAACGACACTGAGATTCCATCTTACATCCATCAGAATGGCTAAGATCAATAACTCAACTGACACCACATGCTGGCAAGGATGTGGAGAGAGAGGAACACTCCTTCATTGCTGGTGGGAATGCAAACTAGTACAACCACTTTGGAAATCTATCTGGCGCTTTCTCAGAAAACTGGGACTAGAGCTTCCTCAAGACCCAGCTATTCCACTCCTTGGAATATACCCAGAAGATGCACTACCACACAACAGGGACATATGCTCAACCATGTTCATAGCTGCCTTATTCATAATAGCCAGAACATGGAAACAGCCTATGTGTCTTTCAGTAGAAGAATGGATAAAGAAACTGTGGTATATTTACACTATGGAATACTACTCAGCTATTAAAAACAAGGAATTTCCGAAATTTGTGGACAAATGGATTGAACTAGAAATTATCATAATGAGTGAGTTCACCCAGAAGCAAAAAGAGTCAAATGGTATATACTCACTTATATCGAGACACTAGTCCAAGGGGTACGCCCCCATGAAAAACTTTACCTACCAGGAAAGTGGGTCAGAAGGGAGGACATCCTATTGAGACTTTAGGGGTGAGAAGCCTGGGAGAATGAGGAAATAGAAGGATCCAGAGGGTCCTGGAAAACTACACGAGGGTCTGGGCCCTGGGGTTCTCCTCAAACTATGGCACCAGCCAAGGAAAATATAGGCAGTAAACTTCGAACCCCTACCCAGTCTAGCCGATGGACAGGACATTCTCCACCGTTAAGTGGAGAAGGAGATCTGACTTTCACACAAACTCTGGTGCCCCATAATGGACCATGTCCCTTGGATGGGGAGGCCTGGTGGCACTCAGAGGAAAGATAATAGTTCACCAAGAAGAGACTCGATAGCCTAGGAGCATATACAGGGGGAGGAGGTCCCCCTCAGTCACAGACATAGGGGAAGGGAGTAGGGGGGGAAGCGGGAGGGAGGAAAGAAAGGGAGGATATAAGGGATGGGCTAACAATTTAGATGTAATATGAATAAATTAATTAAAAAATTTAAAAAAAAAGAGATACACATGTAAGATTCACCCTAGATAGTGAGCTAAAAACACAGGTCTCTTGACATGAAGCTTGCTGGGGCTGGAAGCTACTATTAAGCAAAAGATAGGGGCTGGGGTGTAGCTCCGTGGTGGGGTGCTTGCTTTTGCTTAGCATGCAAGAGGCTCTGGGGGATAGTAAATTCAAAAGGGCAAAGTAAACAAAAGCTCTACCACCTTGAGTCACAGAGGCCTCCAGAGTCTTGGGCTGACACTGGGACTCTATGCCCAAAGGGAGGAAATCCTCTACTTCTCAAGTTCAAAGCACATAGGAGCACACTTGTCTATGGGATGTGGCTCAGTTGGTAGAGTGTTTGCTTGGCATGCACAAAATCCTAGGTTCAATCCCCAGCACCATACTTGTAATCAGAACAATCTAGAATGGATGCAAGATTAGCAGAGGGTCATCCTTGGCTACATAGTCAATTCAAGGTCAGCCTGGGCTACCTGAGACACTACCTTAAGTGAAGTCAAAACCAAAGCAAGACAATGACAACAAAGGATCACACATTTGCATCCATATGTACCAGCCAGTGTGCCTATGTATATGTCAGGGGATCCATTGGAACACATCTACACATGTGTGAGTGTGTGTATGGTTAGGTATATATTTAAACATGGATCTTAGAAAGGTCTGCCTCACAAGGTGAGAGGCACACAGTGGAAGAGCAAGAGAGAGCTGGCACAAAGGGGTCGAGTGGGTGCTTACTTACAGTGTCCCACATCACGATGTACACATCTGTGCTGAAAGAGTTGTTAACATGCTGAGTGATATAGAGATTCAGGAAATCGCAGAAGTGGTGGTACATGTTAACACCTGGGGTGGGGGAAAGAGAGCATGTGACACAAGAGAAGACACACAACTGAACACCTGTTTGTAGTCCACTCTACTTGCGTTCGTTGGGTTCTTAGTTAAATTCGCAAGGAAACACGCTTCTCCTAAGTGTGGGCTAGCCACAGGTACCATCAACTTGAAGTACTGAGCTAAAAAATCTTTTGCACTTCTAAAATTGGCTATTTTGAAATCAGGAATGCATTTGTTTTCTCCTACACATCAACCCATAAGACAGCATTAAGTTCCCAGGAAGGAAAAGCCACCTAGGCCTACTTAAGAGCAGCAGGGGGCGCTATCCAGCCACGATGACTCATTTCTTCTGATTATTCATTTTGTTTGCTGGTTTGTTTTTTTAAATCAACCAAACGACACTTGTACCCAGAAGAATTGGCAATCATCACAACTACTAGCACTGTGCTAGCTTTCAATTCTTAAGTTTTTTGTGTATGGGTGTCTTGCCAGAAAGTATGTGTATGCACCACATGCATGCCTGGTACCCTTGAAGGCCAGAAGAGGGCACTGGATCTCCTGGAACTGGAGTGACATCAGGAGCTGTCATGTGGGTAGGAGGAATTGAACCCAGATCCTCTATAGGTACGGCCAGTGCCCTTAATGGTTGAGCTATTTCTCTAGTCCCTGATTACACGGTTCTTGGGGAAATACTGATCAACTGTTATAAAAAAGAGGCAAGTAGAGCCGGGAGGTGTTGGCGCAAGCCTTTAATCCCAGCACTCGGGAGGCAGAGGCAGGCGGATCTCTGTGAGTTCGAGGCCAGCCTGGTCTACAAAGCGAGTCTAGGATACCCAAGGCTACATAGAGAAACCCTCTCTCAATAAATAAATAAATACATAAACAAACAAATGAGGCAAGTGTAGCTGGGCATGGTGGTGCATACCTTTAATCACAGCACTCAGGGAGGAAGATGAAAGTGAGTTCAAGGCCAGCCTGGTCTATGAAGCGAGTTCAGGACAGCCAAGGTTACACAGAGAAACCCCATCTTGAAAAACCAACCCAACTAACCAAAAAATTACAAATAAAACAGGCAAGTGTTTTATGTTCTAATTAACAGAGCATAAACACTGGAGTTGGAAGAACTGGGCTGAAGTCTAGCTTGGTGGCTCATGAGCAGCAACCCTAGATAAGTTAAGTGTCTAGGCTTTAGCTTTGTTACCAGAGATGGGGATGTTGCAGTGCAGTGTGAGCTTTGTTAGGATAAAGTTAGAGAGGATAGCATCTCACATGCCTGGCACACAGTGAGACCTTCATGAAGACAGGCAGGAGCTTAGTAGGACAGTGTACAGCAGCCATAGCCATGCATAATTTTAATTCCCATGCCAGCCATTAGAAAGACACAGAACAGAGTCCAGCCACCACCACCCAGCCTGATGACCTGAGTTCAATCCCTGGGACATAGGTGACAAGCAGAGAGCCAACTACTGCAAGTTCTCCTCTGAACCCAACAAGTTGAGTGGCATGCTGTGACATGAGTACACTCACACTAAATAAATTTACGTAAGAAAGAGAGAATGGCCAGGCAGTGGTGGCGCACAGCTTTGATTCCAGCACTCAGGAGGTAGAGGAAGAGGCATGTAGATCTCTGAGTTAGAGGCCAGCCTGGTGTATGGAGAGAGCTCCAGGACAGCCAGGACTATAGAGAAACCTTGTCTCAAAAAACTAAAAAAGAAAGAAAAAAAGAAAGAAAGAAAGAAAGAATTTTATGTATGTGGGACCCAGGAGTCAACCTAGAAAATGCACAAGTATAAATGGGATGCCTTCTTATGGAATAACAAATAAAATGCACATTTTCAAGTGAAAATAAAACAGAGTACTAAAAAATATGGGCAGTAAACGTTCTAGCCTATTGAAATAGTTTTCTTAGATGAACAGTTGCAAGGGATAACTTCTCTCTTTAAACTACACCTACTCACTTATGTATGCATGTGCACATACACCACAGTGTGTGTGGAGTCAGAGGACAACTCGCTGGAGTTGGTTCTCTCCTTCCACTATGTGTGTTCTGAGGATCAAACTCAGACTGTCACACTTGGTGTGACACTTTACCCACGGAGCCACTTTGCCATCCCTGGAAGGAATCGCTTCGTGACTCAGAATAATCTTAGCAAAGTGACTCTTTTCCAAATACCAGGAAAAGCTTGCATTAGTGAGCACCCCCTTTCCCGGGGGAGCTGGACAGCACACCATACCTGTCCTGTAACATTTGTAATCCTGAGGATTTAAAATGAGGAAGTAAGTGCAGACTTCAAGCTGTAGGAGTAAGGCGGGTAAGTTCTGTTACAACGTTCCTTGTCACAAGGTGAGTTAAGAAGCAAAGGAAAATCAGATGATGGTGAAATTCATAAGGAAAGGCTGGGCTGAAGAATGGCTCAGTGGTTAAGAGCACCATCTACTCTTCTAGAGGTCCTGAGTTCAATTCCCAGCAACCACAGGGTGGCTCACAACCATCTATAATGTGATCTGATGCCCTCTTCTGACATGCAGACAGAGCATTTGTATATATAAAATAATTTTTTTTAAAAGGAAAGTCTGAGTAACAAAAATAGAAAATGACACACATCTATTTTAGCCCATTCATTCTCACTTTATATACTTTATTGCACATAATCTGCATACATATTTTATTGCATGTGATCTGCATAAGTTTCATAGTTCACACACTTTTTTTACAGGAAGGTTTTTTTATTTCTTGCTTCCTTTTCATTTGCATCTTTTTAAAAAATGAGTTAGAACTTTGAACAAAGCATTTTAAATTCATTTTTATTTCAAAAAGCTAAACTTGTCTGATTTCTGAATCTAAAGTGCTTTGTAATCTAAGAATTATAACCTCAGATGGCAGAGCATATTAAAAATATGATCAATAAATTATGGTAATTCTCGAATATTCGTGACAGAGGGCTTCTATATTTCACTGTAGGCCATGCCATTCATGAATTTTGATAGGACATAGCACTGTAATCTCCATCTCTCATAAGGAGCGGGATAATATAGCATGTGCCGAGTCTCTTCTCTCTAAGGGCCACTAGTTGCCAGAGTTAAAGTTATGCATGCAGGCCAAGACCTAGAGCTAAAAGGCATGATGGGAAAATAATTCTAACTTTCTTCTTCAAGAATATACTGCAGGGTGGGGTCTCAAAATCTAAAGGCATATCTAAACAGTGTTCAATGAGGGCTGCATCATATGCGCTGACAGCAATGGTGAAATCGCCAAAGGAAGAGAGCGGAGAGAGCTAGAACCCTCTCCAGGAAATTCGAAGAATTTTAGAATTGTCTTCCAAGGGCACATTACCCCCAACCCCTAAGGTCTAAAAAATACAGTGGTTCTCAGTCTTCCTATTATTTTAATTTTGCTGCTGCTTAAAAAAAAAAAAAAAAAAAAAAGATTATATTGCAGGGGTGACTTCCAAAGAGCTTTAAGTACATTTGGTTACAGAAAGCTGGCCATAGGAAATTATCATTCTTTCTTTCTCACTAACAGTTTACCTGCGGCTGCTAATTAAAAAAAAAAAAAAAGTAATGAACATGAATGTAACAAAAGTGATTAGGGACATCAGACGGGGTGAGTTTAGTTACAAAAGGCACATTGGGGCAACATTCTTTCATCACATAAATGTGACAGTTTCTTCTAGAATACTAAAGGTATAAGATAACAGAAAGTTGAAACCAGTTCATCTGCCTTAGAAGAGGAAGCAAAGACAACAGCCAGCATTTATCACACTGCTTTCAACAAACTCACAGAAAACTACTATAAGCATGTGAAGAAATAGATGCGGGCTGAGGAGACAGCTCAGGGGTTCAGAGCACTGGCTGCTCTTGTGCAGGGCCTGGGTTAGGTCTTAGCACTCAAATGATAGCGCACAGCTATCTAAAACTCTGGTACCTGAGGATCCAACATCCCCTTCTAGCCTTCAGGGGCACTGCATGAATGTGGAGCACAGACACACATGCAGGCAAAGTATCCATACACATAAAGTAAAAACAAACAAATCTTAAAAAGAAAAGAAGACACATCAACCAAGACACAAGTAACTTCTCACCTGCATCTAATTTCATGAAATACGTTGGTTTTTCAACAACGATGTCACATTTAGCATCTTCTATGGGCCTGAAATTGAGCTGAGTGTAGCCTTGTAGCTCAGCAAACCTGGAATTGTGAAATAATTAGAAAGTGATTCTTCCAAACGTTCTGTTGCAACACCATAACCTGGGTCCTGCTCATGAGGCAAATTTTGTTGTTGTTGGTTGGTTTTTTTTTGTTTTTTTTGTTTTTTTGATACAGGGTTTCTCTGTGTATGTAGCCCTGGCTGTCTTAGACTTGCTTTGTAGACCAGGCTGGCCTGGAATTCACAGAGATCTGCCTGCCTCTGCCTCCCGAGTGCTGGGATTAAAGGCATGTGTCACCACGCCCGGCTAGCAAATTTTATTTCTAGTAGAAAGCAGTCCTATGGAGCACCTTCCTTAGTTTAATAACATTAGAGACTCTGATAGCAACTTTAACATTGAGACAGGAACAAAAAAGATTTCAAAATTCAGGATAATGTATTAGGCAATTCAATTGGGAAACTATCATACAATGAAAAACAAAAACAAACAAACAAACAAAAAAACAGATGTACTAAGAGAGAGCCAACAAGGCATCCTGTCATTTGGGGGCTTAAAGGAAAAGATGGGTGGACCATAGATCCTTGCGCTGTAGACTTCTTGGATTCTAAGAAAGACCATATTCCAAGATGACCTAGAGCCTCCAAAAGACAGAAGACAGGAAAGTATCCCTGAAGACTGGGACACATCTGTGGAAGCCACAGGTACACTTGTCATCCAAACAAATGACAAACACCAGCATGTGTGAAGGGCTGTCTAAGGCTAAGTACAGTCACCATCGGCCCTCTGTGAGACCACAGCTCATGTGAAACATATCAAACAGAATCATTCAGAACACAATGTAAAAACAGCATGATGGCTCATGAGTCTTTTCCTCCTTCCTTCCCTCCCTCCCTCTCTCCTTCCCTCCCTCCCCATCCTGTACACAAATGAGCTCTCTTTGCATCACACAGAGGCCAGAGGTTGGTGCTGGCTCATCTTCCTCAGTCATGCTCCACTGCACTGTTTTTAGACAGGGTCTCTCTCCGAGCTAGGACCTCACAGGCTCAGCCAGACTGACAGGCCAGTGAGCCCTCAAGGTTACAGATGTGCACCACTGTGTCCGGACTGCTTTAATGTAGATACTGAGGATTGAAACTCAGGGTCTCATGCTTCAACAGCAAACACTTAACCCATGAGAACTCTCTGGTATGTCTCTCTTCAAAAGGTAGAAGTGAGATACACATGGTATCACATACCTGTGATCCCAGCTGTCAGGAAGCTGAGGCAGGAGGATCACAAGGTCTAGGTCAGCCTGGGCTACGTAGCAGGACTTTATTTCAACAAAACAAAATAAAACAAAAACAAAACTTTTTTTTTTAGAAGAAGAAAGAAGTGCAAAGAGCCAAAACACTAAGAATGTAACATTTATATAATTCCTGATTATGTCATGGTTCTTCTTGCTATAGGTAGTCTATTGTATATATGTGAAATAATATAAATGTATATGTAAAAAATAAAAATACTTAACTAATAAAAAAAAAAGAAAGAAAGAAGTGGAAATAAATGCCTCCCTCTCTCCTGAATATGGTCATAGCTCAATGGCTTACTCCTAACCAAGAGAACACAGTTGTGTGTCACCACTGAAGTTAGGTCACATAACACAGCAGCTTCCATCTTTAGGCATACATATTCATGCTCCTGAAGAAGCTGGCCACCACGTGGTATTTGAGTAGCACTACCAGGAGACCCATATAGTAAAAAACAAAATCCTCCAGTCCATAGCCAGACAGAAAATGAGGCTCAGAGATCATCCTGAGAGAGCTCAAAAGCCAAGTTCCCAGGCCTAGCAATAGCCATCCCCACACACACAGCTTGACTGCAGCCTCCTGAGGCCCTCTGAGCTGCTCGTACTCTGACTGACGTCAGAACAAGGTGAGATTCTAAATGCCATCTGCTTTACTTCAGAGTGATTTGTAACAGCAATAAATAATAAATATAACTATGCCCTAGGGTATAATTTCGAATAATGTGCTACCCGGCAATAAATAATATAATTATGCCCAGAGGAGCTATAATATAGAATCAGATATTAAAATGAACTAAAACAAAAATGCCTTGTAGAATGGAAGAAGCATCTATCGGTAACAGTCTGTTAAGTCCTCCAAAACTTCACAATACACTGACAACTACTATGTGAGGGTAGATTAGGTTATTATTTCTAATGTTTTTCCTCAGCATGAATGACCTGAGAAATTAGATTTCCATAAAAGTAGCCCATATATTAGGGAAGTGTGTGAGCTTCTGAAGATGACAGAAGGATTCTGCATCCTAGCTAAGGTAGCGGTCACATGTCCCTAGACATGGAATATAAGTTTTCTAAAGTGCACATTTGGAAAAAATAAGTGTATACGTAAGCATGGAAGAAACCCACATGTGTGTGGGTTCATAAGACTCTATCAGTAACAATTTCCTGCCTTTGGTAACTGTGCTACAGTTAAATGAGATGTTATCGTCCCAGGGAGCTGACGCAATGGTACAGTGGGAACTCCTGCATGGTGCTTAAATTTCCATGAGCCTAAAATGGCCTTAAATGTTTCAAAGTTCAAAATCTCATCAATGATGGTAAAGGCTGGGGGTAGCATCTGGCTTCAGAGGGAGGAAGGTGGGCTGAGGCCAGCTGGTACCAATGCTCTGCTTTTTCAGCTTAACAAACGTTACATGGGTGGGCTCACTTTCTCATTAACCAAACTCTATACCCAAGAGAAGGGTAGTATGGTTTATAAAATATGCTTCCAAAAACACATACAGAAATTTTGAGTTAATAATACATCGTTTCAAATACTTTTTGTTTCACTTACAAACAGCAAGCTCTATACCTGCTTTTTAAATTTTTATAAACCAATATTCGATTCCGATAAGCTGAGGGATTCATCTGCCCCATCACTCCTCCAAAGCCCACACCTGTACAAATTAGGTAACCTTTTTCTATTTTAGAGTCCCTTCCAAACTCCCCGAGTGGCAAAACAAACACGAAAACGTTAAGAGACATATTTGTAAAAAGCAAAGTCATGTTACCAAGACTGCAGAGGGCTTTTGCGCTGACCTTCAGACATCAGCGCATGCCTGTCAAGTTTACAGTGTCCTCCAACTTCACCACCCTGAAGAAAATCTTCCTTGAATCTAGTGAATTCAAAAAAAAAAAAAAAAGGTTGAGCTGGAAAATGTTCTGATGACTCGAGTTGAAGCTAATTTCCTAACACAATTTTCAACAGATTTTTTTTAAGACTTATTTTTTCTTATTTTGTGTGTACAGGTGTTTGGCCTACATGTATGTGTGTGCACCGTGTGCATGCCAGGTGCCGCTGGAGGCCAGAAGAGGGCATCATATGTTCTGAAACCGGAGTCACAAATGGCTGTGAATGGCCGTGTGGGTGCTGAGAATCGAACCCAGCTCCTCTGCAAGAACACCTAGTGCTCTTAACAGCTGGGCCAGCTCTCCAGCCACTGGATTTATTTCACTTTATTTTATTTGGAACCTGGGTTTCATGTAACCCAGGTGACCTTAATTAACCTCACTAGGGAGCAAAAGAGGATCATGAACTTCTTGATCCTCCTACCTCCACCTTCTGAATGCCAGGATTGTGAGCATATATCGCGTGCCAGGTTTATCTGTACAAGCACAGCCACACACATACACACACAGCCACATCCCCCAAACCCCTCTTTGGAATTTAACTTACAAACATAGGAACCCAATCTACCCATGCCCCAAGTCAGCAGTGTGATCACCAGGTAAAGGGCCTGGGTCACCCACTCCCTAATCGTCAACCATTTTACTACAAAGCAAACCCAAGACATAGCCTTGCACCTGGGAGTATTTCAGAATGCCATCAGCTTTAACAGTGACCACACTGCAGAAGTACCTGTTATGGTTTCTCTTGATGTTCCTTAAGTCCAGGTATAGACCGGTTGCTCTACAATACTGAAGGTAACGAGAGCAAACCAAACTTGAGTCGCTCTGAAATACAAGTGAGATGAGGAACAGTCAACTGAGAACAGGATTAGCACTGTGAGGCCTCTCGAAGCTGGCCATGCTGACAGCGTTGTCTGTGACCCACTGCAGAGCGAGTTCTCCACTGCTCCTGTGCTGTGTTCTCCTTTCCAACAGTCTGATCAAGGGTAACTTGGGCATGTGTCCATATATTTAACTTACTATGAAGATTTCCCAAATGCTCTAGTTTATCACTTCAAATATATAAAGCATATATATATAATATATGCATATAAAATACACATATACTATATATTATATGGGTATACATACATATACTATATTATGTATATTTGTGTATATACACACTATATATATATATATATATAAAACACAGGGGCTCATTATGTAGCTCAGGCTAGCCTCAAACTCTGGATCTTCCTCCGGCTTCATCCTCCAGGTCCTAGAAACACAGACAAGTGTCACCACACGGTCCTTCATTGACAGAAATGGTTTTTAATCAGTTTGTTCATATACATGTGTGCACATGTCTCTGCTCACACGTGAGGTCAGGGAACAACTTGCAAGAGTTGGTTCTTTCCTTCTACCACACAGATGCCAGGGACTGAGGTTGCCAGGCTTGGAAGCAAGTGCCTTCACCCACAGAGCCATCACAACAGCCCTCAAGTTTTAGAGCCAAGGATTATATATGTGATTCACTTCAGTCCCATCCCCGCCACCACCAAAAAAAAGGACAATCATAGAGAACCACGTCTACCTCTAACTACTGGGGAGAAACACCTTTTCTAAGGAGGAGCCAAAGGCAACAAGAAAGGCTGTGCACATAAGAGACATTCAAACTCAAGTCCAGACAAGCAGCTTGCCAAGTTGAGTGTGAGGTGCTTCTGGAAATGGTCCCATAAACTGTGTGGGACTCTATGTCAACAGCAAGGAACAGTCAAGCTGTTCTAACTGAATGAAACCATTGAGAAGTCAGCAGCCACAGCCAGGTTCTACATTAACGAAGCAAGAGAGGGTGCTTCAAGGACTTCTGCTCTGGGTTTCCCTAAAATCTCCAATGAATGAGGGACCTGAATCTTAACCCATTTAGTGTTTGCGAACTGAGTCAGTAAGAGATCACCATGAGGTGAATGCTTGCATCCTTGAAAAAAAAAACTCATGTCAAAGCCCTAACTCTTGCATGGTCAGATGGCTCAAAGGGTCAAGGTGCTTGCAGACAAAGCCTGATGACCTGAGGGAAAAAAAGACAAGTTGTCATGGTGGAAGTAGAGAATCAACTCTTAAGTCTTCTGACTTCCACATGCCATGGACACATATACTACAGAAATAGATCAATACTGTAAAGATAAATCAATCATCAATAAATAGATAGATCAATAGATGATAGATAGATAGATAGATAGATAGATAGATAGATAGATAGATAGATAGATGTAAAGATAAGTCAATCATCGATCCCAGCTATCTATCTGATGGTAGAAGGTGGTGGAGTTTTTTGAAGTTATGAGGGGGACTGAATTCTTCATAAATATTAGTACCTACTCCAGTTTAAATGTGAAATGTCCCCCACAGACTTGGTACTTGAACTCCTGGTTGCTGTTTGTGAAAACTGTGGAACGTATAGAAGATGAAGACTTGCTGGAGGAATGGGTCACTGAGAACACGCTTGGAGACTTGATAGCAAAGTGCTTCCTGAAAGCTGAAGCAATGTCATCAGACTCCATCCGGCTGTGATAGACTGAATCCCCTCAAACTGTGAGCCAAAATAAACTTACTTGCTTCTTGTCAGTTATTTTGGTTACTGCAATAGGAAGAGTCACTAATACGGGATCCTTCCAAAAGAGACCACAAAGAGGGCTCTTCCTCTTCCTGCTCCACATGATCCAAGCCCAGGCAGCTGTCTGCAGTCTGGAAAAGGGCCCTCCTCAGAACCCAAATGTGCTAGCACCTTAATCTTGGATCTCCTGTCTCCACTGTGCTTTGTCATAGCACCCCCAAAGAACTAAGAAAGGGGCTATATGCTGATAGCATGATACACACCAAGGCAAATGATGTCAAGGAAAGCACTCCACAAACTACCATGACAGAACCGTGCAAGGTGGTATCACACCTCTTCCCTTGGCCTTCCCACATGAGTAGCTAGACTGAAGCCAAATGTGCCAAAACAAAATGTCTATTACAGATGCCTGTGGCTATGACTATCAACTGTAGCCTTCACTCCCTTTGGTACAAGCTCCAAAGATGGCACCCTTCAACAGCACTACAGAGCATATATTCCATTTTCATGGGTATGTGGTATGTGCATGTGTGTGGGTCATGCCCCCTTGCACACACAGAGAGGCCAGAGGACGACACAGCATGTCCTGCTCTCATACCCTTGAGACATATCTGTCACTAAACCTGGGGTGAAGCTGACATCTAGCAAGCTCCAGCAACTCTGTCTCTGTACCCGACAATGCTGGAGCTACCGAACTATGCATAGCCACATCCAGAGTTTTTGTTTTGTTTTGGCTTGGTTTTGGTTTTTTGCATGGATGCTGGGAATTACAATTCAGGTCCTTAGTCAGGATCTGTGCTGAGATTCTTATATACGAAGCCTCATGCTGGAAAGTTAGCATGGCTTTAAGGCTGAGGAATACAATTTCTATTTCAGATTGAGTTTGCCCAAGAGTCAGGATCTGAGCTCTGTAGTCAAAGACCTACTTTCATATCTTCTACTTAAAACTACTCCCTGGCAGTGTATGTGTCCTACCCACTGAAGTGTGACATGGATTGATGAGAAGTACACACACACACACACACACACACACACACACACACACACACACACA
>OU015745.1:45089124-45106115 GCA_907169655.1 Acomys percivali | reverse complement strand
CCTTTCAGAGGAGACAGTGGGATGACCTGTTTGGGACACTGAACACAAGCCCACGCTGGGTGTGCTGCCACTCCACCCATCCTGCCAGGAATGAAGACATTTATTCCTTTCTGTGCCTCTCAGATTATTGAAGCACTAGTTCCCAAGGAATTGGAATTTCCTCAGGAATTCATATCTGGAGAAGGAAGGGGCTAAAGTCTTGTGCTGGCCCTGTGGGTGGGGCGACGGGGGGGGGGGGAGTAACATTCTCCTAAGAAGAGATCCCCCCATAATGTTCACAATTTGTCAGACCAGGAAAAAAAATGAGGCCAACACAGTGACGGGTGAGTGGTGGGCAAGACCACACACTGCCTGGGACTGCTACACCTCCAGCTCACGTACCACCTTCAAGACGGGCTGTCTCTGTGTGTGCGTTTGGGGAGGTGGGGGGTGCTTGATACTGAGGAAGTTGCTAAGCCACTATATTCCCCTTCCTTTCCCAACATGACTGCATGGAATAAATCATCTTTCTCTGCTTTCTACTGGTACTTATTTGCTTTCACTCTATAAACGATGAATTGGACAGGTCTAGCTTGTTAGGGCTATTCAGTGCCCAGGCTCTGACTGTGACAACTCCACTGATAGTTTCCACCTGTAAATCCAGTACCAAGGAGCAGTAACCAGAAAGACCATGGGTCTGGGGCCAGCCTGGGCTACATAGATATCCTGTGTTATTGAGCCATCTTGTTTTTACATTACAAGATAATAAAACATAATAGACAGTGAAACTAAGCGAAGTTATTCAAGCAGTTGGCCACTCACTGCTCTCTCTGGCTGGCAGAGGAGGTGCATCTCTTCCAGCCGCTCTTGGGCATAACCAAAGTCAGCTTGCTTCCAGAACATGTCCTCAGCAGACTCCAGAGTGTCTGTCCTGTTTGCAAAGAAAGAGATTTTAAGATTTTTTTTCCTTTTCTTTTACATTGTATTCTATGTGTATTAGTATTTTGCCTGCGTGTGCCCCCATGTGCATGCCTGGTGCCTACAGACATCAGAAGGCAACAGATCTCCTGGAACTGGAGTTATGGATGTTTGTGAGGAAGCATGTGGGTGCTGGGAACTAAACCCAGGACTTCTACAAAGAGCAACAAGTGCTCCTGACTGCTAAGCCATCTTTCCACTTCACCCCAGCCCCACCTACTTTCTTTTTTTTCTGGCTTTGGATTTTTTTTTCTATTGATTAAGTTGCTGGAAGTGTATTGTTACCTTACTTTTTAAAGTATGCCATCACAGTTCCTCCCACCCCTAAATTATCGCTATGTACATAAAGCTACCAAACAAGTTATATACATATTATTCTTTTATAATAAAAAGGCACAACAGAAATCAATGAACTCAGGGTCATCTGGACCTGAAGACAAGAAAGTGTTATTTTGCCCAACTAATCATGCAGTGCTACAATTACTCATCATATTTGACCTCCCCTTGAGCATGGATACTTATTCTTTCAGATTCTATAAGAAACTACCTATGCTACTATCTTCTTAGCATATATGGGGCTGGAGGGGTTCTACAGTTGATGATGTTTCTCCCCCGGACAGAAGAAATAACAGATGTTCCTCTCCTTGTGAGATGAGTAGAACTCATAACCTGGATAAGCAAATTAGCATCTGCAGGAAGTGCTGTCTACCAGAGAGTCTCCCCCAGAGTTAGGCCATCAAGGCACACTTCTGAGAACACAGACTCAGAAGTGAGGAGGGGGCTGCATAAGGACCCTTACCATCCCAGGTCGACATAGCTGCAAACGGGGTAGCCAAATCTGAACTCTGGTTTGCAGGATTTCTCATAACCCCAGCAGTAGTGTAGATTTTCTAGTTGTTTCTAGAACATAAAATACATATATACCTTTAGAATAGACTCTCTTCTGATGCCCAGAGGAGATTCTCAGACCTTTTGTGACATTTACATGTATATGTTATAATTCATGCAATGTTCTGAGAGGTGCAGGCTCAAGCGTCTCCACAGCTGTTTTTACTCACTCTTCCATGCCTACTCCAAAACCCAAGTCCAGGCTTCAGCTAGACTACAAAGACACAACCCGAGTTAGGATCTCCTGAGGTATTTTAAGGGACTGTCTTCTGCCTTTCTCAGAAAGCAACCTGATTCTATAATCAGTCACTGGAAGGAAAAAACAAAACCAAACCCCCCCCCCCAAAAAAAAATCATATCCTTTGGAATGTCTGTTACTAAAAGAGCTCTGTGAAAAGGATGGCTAGCTGACTCCACTCATCAATCAAGATCAGCGGACACAGGGCAAGGTCAGCTCTCCAGCCCCGGAAGGAGGCCAGGGCTCTTCTGCAAGGCCCAGGAGCCATGCTGGTCAGATTCCATATGCTTCCTGTGCCAGCACCATGGGAAAGGAAGCGTCTTACAATGGCCTCTTTGATCTCTCAGGCCTCTGGAGACTTCTTAATGGGCTCTGTTTTGAGGCCTTTCCAAGCCCACATCTTACTCACTCAGAGCCGAGGCTGAGGTGTGACCACTGAAGTGAGGTGCTAAGCAGCCCCCTAAGTGCAGAAAGGAGAGGAGCCACCTTTTTTTTTTTTTTTTTTTTTTTTTTGAGAAAAACGGTCTCCTCTTCCTGAAGCCTCACGTGCTTAGGTTTTCATAGCTTTCATTGCCCAGTGATTTAAATGCCAATTTCTTTCTTATGAGTGGGATATGGTTTTAAGCTAATTCTTGTCCCTTGGGACTATTCCATGAAATGAGAACAGTGATTGACTCCTGGTGAAAGGTAGAGAGCCAGATGTGGCTGTGGGTTATGAAGCAGAATAGCAAGCCCACCTAAGCTGCATGCTCGTAAGAACGAACGCCGAAGTATGAGCGAGGGAACGTGCACAGGAAAATACCATTGCTAGCCTCAAAAATCAATTTAAAATAAAAATAAAGATGTAAAATTTAAAAACAAACTGAAAAACAGCACTCTAAACAGAAATGAATGAGAATAAATAGGGCCTACCTTATACGGACAATAGGAATCCTCTCGGCACACAGAGGCAACATGCCTGTTGTTGTGCAAGAAGAAGGGAATGTGCTTCTCTGGGAGGCGGAGGCTGGAGTAGTTATACAGGGCTCTGCCTGGCGCACTGTCCGCCTTGAGACGAGCCTCATTTTGGCCACTCAGTGGGACTTCATGAAGCAATGCTCCAAAGAAAAGCAGCATTAACATAGCAACCTGCAGACCTGGAGAGCCAAGTGAAACCGTCCTTAGGAGGAAAGCCTCTCACATCATCGAGTGGTAGCGCAGGCCCTAATCCCAGCCCTCGGTAGGTAGATCTCTAAATTCAAAACCAGCCTGGTCTACAGAGCAAGTTCTAGGGCAACCAGAGAAACTCTGTCTCAGGAGAAAGAAAGAAAGAAAGAAAGAAAGAAAGAAAGAAAGAAAGAAAGAAAGAAAGAAAGAAAGAAAGGAAGGAAGGAAGGAAAAAGAAAGCAAGCCTCTTTAGACAGGAATCATGGCACATATTTAATCCCAGCATTTGGGCAGAGGCAGAAGGATCTCTGTGAGTTCAAAGCCAGCCAGGTCTATGTCTCCTTAGGACATGGAGTTGGGAGGCTGTTGGGAGTGACTATACTTGAAATACGTTGTATGTCTGTGTGAAATTCACAAAGAATAAATTTAAAATAATATCTTGTTTAAAAGTGTTTAACTCCCTCTTTAGGGCTGGGCATATGCCTCAGTGCTAGTGCGCTTGCCTAGCACGTCTGAGGCCCTGGGCTCAATCCCCAAAACCACGTGTGAACGAATAAACCTCTTTCAAAAGCCTGAATTCCTAAGCATGACCACTACATACTTTGTCATGTCACCAAATCATGTTCCTTTGTTCACTAAATATTTACCGAGTACTTGCTGTGTGCCAAGTACTGTGCTGGGAGCAAGATATACATGGGTAGGAAATATTTCCCATCCCCACTTGGCACATCAGAGAAACCAAACAACTCTTCAGGCCCAGGGATAGCTCTAAAATGCTGTTGTCTTGTTTTAAAAAAGGGGGGGGGGGAGGAACGATCTGTGTCCATCAGTAAATAGTGCATGTGTATGTGCACCTCTCTACCTCGCATCCCTTTGGGTGCCCAGGAAAGAGGACCACGAATGTCTGTGACCTTGTAGAGAGCAAGATAACTCCAGCTAGCAGCACCCATCCTCTGGCACCAGCCCTCCCTAGCCTGAACCTCCATCCTAAGCCACCGAGGCTGGAGCACCTATATTCCATCATAAAAGCCATTCACAAGGCTCAGCTGGCTACTCCGCGCCTCCCAGAGCCTCATGTTTATTAGACAGTAAGGTTTATATGTTTGTTTGTTTGTTTTCCTGTCTATGGTCAGTTTCTCTGACAAACTAGCATCATCTGATCTTCAGAAAGAAAGAACTCATTTAAAATCTCCCTGCACAGGACAGAACAAAGCATTAGCATTATGAAAAGTGACAATGGTCAAGAATTTACTGGATTCCTGTACACCTGCCTGAGAAAGGAGAAATCTCTTGTTTCCGTTTCTGTTAAGTATCCCTGACAAGTTCACACCAGTCAGCCCCCTTTACTGGCAGTAAGGTTTCTTTTTCCCTAAGTGTCTGTTCTAAAATATAACCGAACACATCCTGGGCGTTCCACAGTTAAGTCTGGCCTTTACAAGGCTATCAGGACAACACAACTTTGAAAAGCAGCCTTCACTGACCTTTATGCATAGACTGCTTTGTTCCAGTTCAAGGCCTATGGAGTCATAAGGTGAGAACAGTGTTGATCCTGGGCACAAGGACTTTGCCAGCTTGAGTAACTAAAGGGCTTTCTTGCTTTGGGAGCCCTGAAGCCTATGTTGTTATTTCTTGTAAATTCAAACTAATATTTTTAGCTGGGACCTTGACCCAACATGGAGTTACTAGCAATTTTATAAAATTTAAAAAATGCATATTTTGCATGCCAGGACAGGCAGGACTACACAGAAAAAAATACTGCCTTGGGGGAAAAAGTGCATATTGATAAAAACAAAACAAACAAACAAACAAACAAACAAAAAACAGCTCCTTAATAATGAAAACGCTTACCTCTTTAGTCCTCTGAATCACCTGGAAGCTGTTGGTGTTTTGTCCTTTTGCACAAAACCTGAGAGAAATGAAGCACATTACTTTAAAAGCATGCCACAAGAGACCAGTTGCTATTTTAACATAAAGGAAATATTACAGCGGGCACGGGGCCCCCTGGACGCAGCAACTCACAGAGCAAACACTAGTAGTTAGCAGAACAGAGATAGTCCCCCTCACACCGGCATCACTCAGTACTGAATAACAGGATAATTAGCAGAGAAAACATTCCTAGGACCAAACCTGTTCCTGCAGTAATCCTGCTGATTCCCAGGGCTGCCTGGGCCAGTGCCAACCTCAGGATCACAGCAAGCCATCGAGTCCTGGGACTCACCCTCTTACTCATAAAGTCACAGCTATGACTAAGTCCTGGATTTCAGTTATCCAAATCTACTGCCCTGTAGTGAGTTCTGCAGGTTAACTAAACTCGGGCGTTCGTGGGGAAAAGTAACCCTTGGCCACCGGGGGAATCTAAAGAGGCAGATCAGACAGTTGGCTTTTGCAAGGGAAGGCAAGTACCCACTTGCAAACGCTGGGTGCTGGTGGCTGTGGTGCATGAAAGTACCACCTCGGGGCCTGGCAGAAAGCCTTCCTGGAGTTGAGTCCTGTCTCAAGACTTGATAGGGATGGAAGCTTTAGTAAGTTAGGCTCTACTGCGTCCTTTTGCACAAACCGGCCAAAGCGCGCTCGTGTATAGCTTGGTTGGATTTCCACAGGCCTAAAAGGAGGAGAGGGGAAAAAGGTCAAAATCTGGACACCGTGAAAAAATGAGACCTGGGGTTACCTGGGGCAACCACATGAGTGGCTTTGGGCAATGCTCAGCAACAGAGCCGGCAATGGACAGATGAAAAGTTAAGTGCTTCTGGGACCCAAAGACTATAAAGTCCCAAGGTAGGTGAAGCAGACAGAGCTCAGGCAGGGCTTGACTGCCTGAGGCGCCAAGTAGGCGATCTTATATGAGTCTGCGGAACGTCAGCCCCTCCCTAGAGCGGCGGAGTCAGCTCTTTGAGCCCCGCAGCAGCTAACCCAAGCCCTGGCTGCTTGGGGACGCAGCTGTCCTAGGAGGCGCTCGGGCCCCAGGTGTACCGGAGAAGATCTAGAGCAACTCCTCCCCAGCCTGAGGATCCAGGCAACAGGGCAGGCCTGGCCCGGCATCGATCGCCCTTGTCTGCGGCCACCGGCAGGCTCCCGGGAACCAGCTGAAGGCGGCGGGCTCGGATCAGGGTCCCAGCATCCGGCTGCGGTCCCACAGGGTTGCAGGCGGGGGCGGGTTGCAGATGGGGACGGCGCAGGGCCCACCTGCAGCTTGGCTAGGGAGAAACAGCGGCAGCTCCCGAGCAGCGAGCGAGGCGTCACCGCCGGCGGCCGCGCACCGGAAACCTCGGGAGCCCGAGCCTGGCCAGGGGGCGCCCGGGAGCAGCAACGACACCTAGGATCAGAGCTCCGGGGCGGGCCCGAATTACCCCCGGCCACACCCGGTGGCTAGACTGTCTGGAGGGCACAGTTGGCCACCCATCAGCCAAAGTTACAGAGATAGTCCGGAACCCGCCGCCTAACCCACGCAGACACCCGCCTGCTTTCTCCTCAACCTCAGACGCAGGACACCCCTCTCCATCTCCTCACATGCAGGACACCCGCCTGAACCTCGCAAAATGAGGGATAGCCAGCTGCAAGTCCCTGGCACCTCCTCTAGCCGCAGGCAGGGCACCAGCACTGGAGTAGGTAGGCAGGTGAACCATGGTGCTGTCACCTAGGACTGGGATTGTATTTTATTTTTTTATTTTTCATTCCTAGCAGAAGTTGCTGCTCTGATTTTTAAGTGAGACTGAATGTAGTAGGACACTATCTGGTGGATGGTGAAGATACTGTAGATTCCAGGGAGTTTTATCTGCCCATGAATTGCCCAAGTTCAAAGACTACTTTGTTTAAATTTTATGGCTTTGCTATTTCATAATTATTACTATTCTAATTGGAAGGAGAGAACCAATTCACTTAAGTTCTCTGACCTCCTGGCTGCTGACACACCCACCTATACAATATTAATGAGAAAAACAAAACAG
This sequence comes from Acomys percivali, assembly GCA_907169655.1. Taxonomy (NCBI): domain Eukaryota; kingdom Metazoa; phylum Chordata; class Mammalia; order Rodentia; family Muridae; genus Acomys; species Acomys percivali. The sequence continues at coordinate 45,098,942 of OU015745.1, read as the reverse complement.
GTCCAACTTGTAATGATTAATGGTTCCAAATAAACATGCTCAGATGCATACAGTTCACAAGGCTTGCAAGTCTTGTAGATAAATTTTAAGAAGCCATCATGAGAACTGCAACCAGAACTGGTGGTTCAGGATTACAGTTCCAGCTACTCCACAGGCTGAGGCAGGAGGAAAGCAAGTTCAAGCTACGTGGGCAACCTAGCGACCATGGAGATGAACGCTTGCCTAACATGTGCAAGACCCCAGTCTCAATCCCCAGTAACATACAACACACACATGGACCAGCATGTTGGTGAAGACCTTTCTTTAATCCCAGCTAGCATTTTGGGGCAGAGACAGGTGGATCTCTGTAAATTTGAGGCCAGCCTGGTCTATGTAGCAAGTTCCAGACCAGCCAGGAAACCCTGTTTAACATGTATAATTTTATACATATATATTGCTTAATATACATAAAATCTCATGTGTGTGTTAAATTTATATATATTATTTAATGTATGTGTACTGTATGGGGATCTGGGATGCATTTTCAATTATCAGCAAAAGCATATATGCTATTTATATGTGCCAAACAATAAAGCACATTAGTGGTTTTAAAATGTATTTATTTTTTAATTTTCATGTACATGAGCATTTTGCACACACATGCATGTAGTATATGTGTGCAAAATACCTATACACATTATATAACATATATATTATATATATATATAATACACACACACACACACATAGACACGGAAGCCAGAAGAGGGCATCAGATTCTCTGGGACAGGAGTCACAGTTATTAGCTGCTGTGTGTGTACTGGGACTTGAACTCAGATCCTCTGAAAGAGTGCCAGTGGTACTAACTGAACTACTAGCCCACACTAGTAAGCACAGTAAAGGCAAAGGGGCCTTGTGCATTCTACCACAGCAGCAACTTCAGAAAATATTTTTTCAGCTTATTTGCCACCATCCTGTTTTTGTAGTGTTAAGGAAAAGTAACTTTCTTGCTAATATAAAACAAATAATGTAGTTAATTTAAACCAACTTTAAATGGGCTTATGCTTGAGGTGCAATGGCATGATTAAAAACAAGTATGTGTAGTCGGTGAAAGGCTTCTAAACACAGATTGGTCTAATTGCCAAGCTAAATCAATCAAATTGGCATGCCACCCACTCAGCGCTCTTTTAGATACCAACATATTAAGCAGTCATGGAGATTGGTATGAAACAAGATGACAGAATTTTAAAAATGAGATTGAATTTGTATTACTGTAATGGCTATTTCTAATTTCCTCAAAATAAATCATTATGAAAATTTAATGATTGACTCTTCAAATTGAATTTATTTATTTATTTGGTTTGAGATAGGCTTTGGCTGTCCTGGAATTCACTCTGTAGTCCAAGATGGCCTCAAACTCAGTGATCTCCCTCCTTTGCTAGGATTAAAGGTGTAAGCCTCTTCCACCATCTGGTACAAGTTGATCTTAAATTAATATAAATTCAAATACCACCAACAGAAAACTGAAGGAATAAGCTAGATGTGTTAGCTTTCAGTTTCTGTAACAAACCTCCCAAATTATAACACGAGGGTTTTTCTGTCTTTTGTTTGTTGATTTTTTTTTTTTAGCTTAGTTCAACGGTGTTAGTACATTGACTACAAAGATGGCTCATGGACTTGTGCATGATAGAGAGAACCAAATGTAGAACTATTCATGTGTAAAAAGGAATTGCTGGTATCTCTGAACACTGCACATTACAGGGTGGAAAATGATGCTATCACTTACCTGAGGGGCACACGCGCGCACACACACACACACACACACATACTACTTCACAGATGGAAAGAATATTTAAAATGTTTACTAAAAGGAAGGAATATTGATATAAGAGGACAGATGATTCTAGAACTATGCAGACAGTTACATTATAAATACACAGCGATCTGTGAAAGCTGACATGGACCTGAATGCTCTCCAGTTGATGCACGTAACACAAAGGATCTGCCTTAAACAACTTCAAAACTCAATTTGTATCTCCTTAGTGGGAGCGATCTGCAAGACTGAAGAATTAAAAACCAAACACAAAAACAAAATACCCAGACTATTCTCAGAACTGGACGGTGAGTGACAATACTGGCGTTGTGACAAGTCGATATGAAGTAGCAATGATGGCAGCTCTGACACTGAGAGGGAAACAGAGCTTCAGGAAGTCGTCCGGATATTCTGCAGTTCTGAATTCCACTTGAAGTCTCAATATGAATCAAAAATATACTTAGGAAAACCAATCTCTCCTATATATCCCACCACACAGGTCTATGTTCAAAGACGCACCTCTCTGAATTACAATAAAATGACATATACTAGCAGACTTTCAAAGCTTTATTTGAATCAGATCCATGCTTATTCACATTACCTTTCATTTAGAATTAAAATAATATCAATCTATAGTTTAAATCATATGTTTAGCCCTTTACAAAATATGTAGCTAATATATTTTAGTTTAAAACTGACCAAGGATAAGAAAACTTGAATCAGCTTTTTTGTAATGAAGATGAGAAATGATCCCCTACAATATACATGTCTATAATACTAAACAGTAATAAGATATTCACACTTATTCCTTTTTAATTCGGGAGCTTTCTTTTAAATACTACAAATCATGTGTTTAATTTTTTTTTTTTTAACTGTATCTGTATGGGTTTTGTCTGCATCAATGCCTGTGCACCACTTCATGCCTGGTGTCTGAGAACATCAGAAGAGGATGCTGGATCCCCTGGGATTGGAGTTACAGACGGTTGTGAGCTACCATGTGGGTGCTGGGAATTGAACCCAGGCCTGCTGGAAGATTAGCAAGTGTTCTCCAGACCCAAATCCTGTGCTTTTAAAGTAAGCATTCAAATAAAATTTTCAATTAATGAAATTATTGAGAAGTGGGGAAAATGCTTCCTGAATATTCTTTACATTTACTTAACTACAAAAACTCAAATTCCTCTAAGTCAGAAGTCATTCACACTTAGGATATTTTAAATTGTAATGCCATGTATTTGGTACATTCTACATGCTAAATGCTATGGAGTGTTCTCAAGAGGGGCCCAGCAGCAGCAGTGTCCACTCGGTCTCCCAGAGGAGTGAGGGTGACACCACCAAGTGCCTGGGCCTCTTTCACTCTGAATTTCAAGTTGTCTTTGTTTGTTTTTCAAAAATGGAACTATCTAATCATAAACTATTTTATGCATTAGAATAGAGTACTAGCATATGGGTAGAGAATTTTCAGTAATACATAGCAAATAAATTTAACAAAGGGCCAACCAGTGTTTAATAAGTATTCTGCCACTTACTGGATTATTTACAAGAAATTTATTCAGTACCCCTTAACAACTTGAAATGTACTGAAAGGTCTTAGTATATACTAGTCAACATAAAAGCAGTGTGAACATCAGCTATTAATCATGTGACAGATGTGAATGGTTGCATGTCATATTATAAATAAGTACTGATTTTGTTAATGTTTATAAGGACCAAGAAAAATATTTAATGCTGATATTATGACATTTAGAATTTAATACAGGAAATTTAAATTTCAAAATATTTTCTCTGCCACATTTCTAAACTATTTGTTTAAAAAGTATTTTATATTTCCCATTTTCAAATGCTTTCCAAGAATTTTGAAATTTAGGTTTCCTGTCTCTTCTAACTCTACATTTTTATTGCTATCAGACTTGTTATCCTGCCCTAAATATTAATTTTAAATCTAGCGAAAGTTATGAGGCTGCTTTCTACCATTAAAATACAGAAAGTTAATTTTATGACTGTGACTTTCACCCCAAAGACATTCATTCATGCTACAAATCAGAGCTCCGACAACAGAAAGACTGTGTGGGACACAAGGAGCAAAGACAGGATCACTTGAATCACCCCCAAAAAGTTCTCCAGTCTGCAAGATGGCTACTCACAGCTGTGTTCTGAAGTGCTGTTTAAAATGTAAGTAAAATTTACAGCTTATACTTGAAATCCTACCTTCTCATTGAGGGGAGGACAGTTTTAAGACCCTCGGGGAATGAATGAAACAGTGGAAGCTACCAGCCTCCAGTAAGACAGCCATTAAAGGAAGCACTTGCAGCTAACTTCGCTTTTTCACTTTGGGGACATTAAAGAACAAAGGGATTACCTGGACACAGCACCTCCACACTCTATAGTAGACTCAATAGCTGAGATGGCCGGGGACTGACAAGGGGTGTGAATGTACTGGTCAAGTGGGCTCACAGTGATATTTCAGCAGGCTACTCTGAACGGCATACACTTAAAATTCTATTTCTGGAATTTCCATGTATTTTTGGATTATTGTTGAACTTTAGCTAGAACCACAGAAAAGCAAAAGGAACAGATAAAAAAAGGTCTATGATAAAAGCAATTAAATAATTTTCAGTAATAAAGGCTATCAAAATATTGTACAAGTCTAAAACACAACCTGATGAACTTTTTAAAAGAAAGTAATGTAACAAAGTAACATTTAGAAGAGGGCACAACTATGTCCTACTGCTATTCTACACTACATTTGCTTCAAGGAAAAAAAAATGTTGAACTCCATAAAACTATAAAATCCCCAAATTAAATGTACTCCTATTATTTTTCTGTTTTGCTATGGGGATTCTGTTGTAAGACATTAATTTTTAATGTCCCAAACTATAACTGTAAGAAATTAAACAAATAGTTTTTAAAGAGTATATTGACTAGTTTTAAGAGCAAATTTTTTAGTGATTTTATTTTTGTTAGATTCATTTTACAGTGTAGTAAAAGACTTCAAAATCACTTGCTACTGACACTATCATAATTCATTACAAGTAAGATTTCCCACTATCTAGATACACCTAGCTAATATTATTTATAGCTTTCTCTGGGTAAGTATCAAAAATATCCACATTTGTTCACACTGCATTGTGGAAGTTATACGGAATGAATTTTCAAAACAAATATTTCTAAGTTTAAATTACTCTTCAAATTTTAGACATGTCAGTGTGACTTCTGCTTTTAAAAGAAAACCTTTGTTTAGTAGTCATAGGCTTAATAATCTTTTTACTTGAAGGTTTAAAACACTTTCAAGAAATATGGTGAAGATTTCAGTGTGAAAGATTTCAAAATTTCAATGTTAATATTACTCTGTAAATTTCTCAATATGTACAAACACATATAAATTAGATAAAATACAGTTAATTATATGTCCATAATAATGTGAAAACACCAATCTCCCTTCCCAGGTGTATTGACACTTGGATAAAGTAATAAATCTCTTTGCTGTTCAAGGCACCAAAAAAAAAAAAAAAAAAAAGCTTTAAAAAGTAAAATTTTAAAGACTAGTTTCAAAAATAAATTCAAATATTGCACAAAATAATTTAACTGCAAACATTACTATGTACTATAAAAGAATTTTTTAAAAAGTTTTTTACACTCTACAGCAAATCTCATTTTCTAATTCTACAAAAGAATTTATTGGAAGTCTATATTTATATATTAAGTGTTTACATTCAGTCTGATGGGAATACAAACTTCGCAGGTTAACTGAGCCTTTGTCTTAGAAGTTCATCTATTTGAGTTTTATACATATTTTTTACATCTTCAAGATCCAGGCGAAGTTCCTCTGCTTCTTCTGCTTTTTCTCCGTACATCTGCAGAATAGTGTTGTATCTTTGATCCAAATCCTAAAAAATGTTTGTAATTTTTAATGACCACACAGTAACAAAAATAAAAGCTCATTTCTTTAAGAGGAAAACAAAAACAAAAACAAAAAACCTCATACCCAGTTTATCTAGGAATACAGAGCAAAAAAGAGGAACTTCTTTTAAAACCTTGATAGAGGGCTGAGGAGAGGGCTTAGTGGTGCCAGCACTTGCTGAGCAAGCATGAGGACCTTGCTTCTAACCCCAACACCCATCCAGAAAGCCATGTGTGCTATATTTAACCCCGGAGCTGGGAGGAAGCTCACTGGTGTGCTGCCCAGTCAGCTAGCCTACCCACAAAACAGCAGGCTCGAGGCTCAGTGAGATCCTGGCTGAAGGGAATCACAGGTGATTGATTTATCACAGTGAGTGAAGCAAGATACCCACTTATTCTTTTTGCCTCCTAGCATGCATCCCAGCACACATGTACATAACACACACACACACACACACATTTCTCTACTAAATCTACAATTCCCTCCAACTATGATTTAATCAGTCTCCTTCCCATTAATTTAAGTACCCTTGATGAGATTTTTTCGTGACAATTTGGTTTAGGTATTGTTTGGCACTTATCCCACTGGAAAGTCTCCTCTAACAGTCAATTATGTCCCGATAATGTGATGGAGAACGCATTGAACCAAATACTACAAAGGCCTGTGACGTACATGCTTGCTTTATCAAGGACTGGACAAAGAGAAGCTTGCTCTTTCCTTTGATTAGACTAAGCGTTCTGGGAAAACACTTTAAATAGGTAATGACACAGCAACAGAAATTCATCTTTCACATTCATTACTCAACTACTGACTCCTTAATTTTCAAAGAAATTACAAAGTCATACATATGCATTTTACGCAAACTAAAAACAGGCTACTTAGTAACTGGATTAAAATGTCTTAGAGCTCTCCTGAGTGAAGAGTACTTACTCGCAGCTGAACTCGAAGTTTGGGTGTCTCTTTCACTTTCTGCTCAAGTTCGTCATTCTGATTTGTTAGTTTAACTAGCTCTGCAGACATTATGGACCGAGTTTTTTCTAAGTTGCTAATTTCTAGCTGAGAAATATAAGAATAAAATGGTTTCAATAAAAACGTATCTTGTTTAATGCTCTTACAAACATAAAAATATTTAGTGTGTCATTTTTGAAGCAGAACAGTGGGAAGAGGGGGCCTCAACTTTCTTTAGAAGTATATTCTTTACAGGGTTCACTATGTAAGAAAGAAAAAGGAAAACCCAACAATTTGTCTGAAAATGCAACCACGTTTTTCTCTAAGAAAGTAATACACAACACACATTTCCCTTATCCTAAGCTGGAGGAACGAGAACACATGTTAAAGTTGTCCCTCCCAACAGGGCATCGCTAAAGCTTTCATCGAAGCTCCCTGAGAAACCAAGCCGGCCTCTCACGCACAGTACTGGGTGACATACATCAGTCCGTATCAAGATAACTCAAATGAAGACTAGGAAGAGGTACTCATTTCAAGTGTACAAAGTTTAGCACTAAAAACTAAAAGGCATCACGCCCCTCACTCCATAAGCAGTGATTCTTGCAGCTCCCTCCTAGTGTACTGTTTCCTCTACGTGCAGGTCTCCTTCATTCTGTTCACTCCTTCAAGTAGGGAAGGTGGGAAACTTTTCTGTGGCAGAAGGGACAGAGCAAGCATGCTGGATAAGCCCTTCCTTTTTTCCTGTTGAGAAGAGATGCTAGGAAGGAATGGGCCATTTCCTGCTCAGATGTTCCTAAGTCCTCTCTGAGGAGGCCATAACACAAGGCTCCCAGCATTTCCTAAGACAGAGCAGGCAAATATGCCTAATTCTGGCAGTCAGTCCATTAGGAGACTCAATCATTTGGCTCTAGTGTTTAATATTAATATATGTGATACACAATGGGTTTTATATGTCACAAATTCATGTTATTTCCTAATGTACTCAAAATTCAAGTGAGATGAAGCCACTACTTACTGGGATCCATCACTTCATGGGATTCTATAGCATGGGATTCTATAGTTTTTCCAGTACCTGTAAATGACTAATTTCTCCTTCCCTCAGCTTTAGCTGAGACTGCAGATTTTCAATAACGCTCGACCCTGCTCCCATCCTTACAGCTTCATAAAGATTGCTTCCACTGGCTGACGTAGACATTGGCCCAAACAAATGGTCATGAGACTCATCCTTTCAGTTAAAGAAAAACATAGACAGTTATCATACGTTATGTTCTACTACCAGATTCAAACAAAGATCCTGTTAGCTCTTGCTTTGAAATGTCTATTATGAGTTTTCTCAAAAGCATGCAATCATCTGAATTTTTTCACTTTAAGGTCGCAGTGACAGCCCATCTGACAACTAATGTTCCCTTTACCATTACTCAAGGTAAGAACTAAGCACATGTGAAAATATAAGCCATTATACACAGGCACATATAAGCCATTACCTGAGACAGAAAAGATGTTTGTAGCCCTGCCATATCCATGCCACTTATAGAGCTTGAGCGTGACATGGTGGGAGTACTAGAGACAGAAAACAGCTTGTGGTCCTTAGGGAGAAAAAAAAATCTGTAAGACTGAAGAGCAAACATAAAAGAAGCAAGAAAATTTTCTAGAACTAATGAAAACAAAGGCATTAAATCTCTCCATGATAAGCTATAGATATAATTTCTCAAAGCCAGAATACCTAGAGTATAAAAAGCATTTAAAAATTAAGAACTGAGCTGGCAAGATGGTTCAGGTGCTTCCAAGCTTGACCTGAGTTCAATCCCAAGACCCATATGGTAAAGGACAGAAACAACTCCATCATGCTTGTCTTCTGACATATATATATGTCATGGGATATATATATCATGGGATGCATGCACCCATGCACATATGTGTACACACACACACACACACACACACACACACACACACAGATACAAAAAACATTTTAAATTAAAATTTAAAGCCTGCATTGCCCCATTTATATTATAACACAATTAGCCAGGTGAGTGGGGATTTTGTTTTGTTTTGGTTTTTTTTGTTTGTTTGTGTGTTTTTTTGTTTTTTGGGGTTTTTGGGGGGGGGGGGCTGTCCTGGAGCTCACTTTGTAAACCAGGCTGGCCTTGAACTCACAGAGATTCACCTGCCTCTGCCACCTGAGGGCTGAGATTAAAGGTGAGCGCCACCACCACCCAGCTCAGGTGGTTTTGTTGTTGTTGTCTTTGTTTTTTTAAATAATGAGAATTCTTTAGTGAAAAAGCCCGTAAAAGCTAACTATATCATGTTATGTAACATTATTAAAGTTGCTAAAATTTCTGACATATCCACTTTATTTTAGTGTATGAAAAACAAAAAACAGCAGGTGGTGGTGGCAGCTCATGCCTTTAATTCTTACACTTGAGAGGCAGAGGCATTTGGATTTCTGCGTTTGAGGCCAGCCTGATCAACATAGTGAGATAGTGAGTTCTGGGGCAGCCAGGGCCACACAGAGAGAACCTGTCTTGAAAAACAAAACAAAACAAACAACAACAAAACAAAAAAATACTTGGGGGTGGGCGAGATAGCTTGATAGGACCATGGTTCAATTCCAGGCAGGGACATGACTCACAACATGTTAATTTGTTTCAGGGGACCTGATGCCCTCTTGTGGCTTATAAGTATACTACATGCATGTGGGACACAGACACACATATAAACACTCCTACACATAAAATAAACCTAAATTTAAAAACTTAAAAGAAAATACCCTTTCCATTTCTGTGAACTTATTTTAATATACTATGCTATCTCTGAGTATGCTACAATTCCTAAACTATAAAAAACACATTTTGTAAACAATTCCTTGGGAGCTAAGAAGGAGGCTTAGTGAATTAAAGCTTGGAGGCCAGAGTTCATCTTCTTAGAACCATAGAAAAGCCAGGCAAATGTGGTGGCTACCTGTAATCCCAGCACTCAAGAGGCAGAGACAGGATCCCTGAGGCAAGTTAGCTAATTAGACTAGCCAATCAACTTGCTCCAACTTCAGCAAGAAACTTGCCTCAATAAAACAAAGTAGAGAAATAACTGAGGAAGATACCCAGTGTCAACTCTGGCCCTACATACATACATTCACACACACACACACACACACACACACACACACACACACACACACAC
>OU015745.1:45032407-45086508 GCA_907169655.1 Acomys percivali | reverse complement strand
AAGAAAGAAAGAAAGAAAGAAAGAAAGAAAGAAAGAAAGAAAGAAAGAAAGAAAGAAAGAAAAAAAAGAAAGAAAGAAAACCCTGATAAACCCTGAGAAAGGAAGGAAGAAAAAAGGAAAAGAATAGGGCTAACCCAAAATGCTACCAAGGATGTGAACAAACTGGATTACTCCCTCAGATATAGCCACTATGAAAACAGTTCAGCATTTTCTCTGAAAACAAAGCACAAACACCCATATGGCCCAGCAACTGCATATTTGATCCTTTATCCAGAAACATGAAATTTTACACCCACATTCACTCCTGATCATACATTTACAGTAGCTGTACCCATAGCTGTCAAACCCTGGAACCAGATCAGATACCCATGCCCATGTAAATGGTTACACTAACCACAGGCAAATGTTCCAGAGACAAGACTGAAGGATCGAAATGTTGATGACCTCTTAAAATGTCTTTATTTATTTGTGTAGGCTACAAGTATATGAACAGAGCAATATTCTCTATTCAGTCATTTTCCTTAGCCAATTTCAATGTCTCAAAGTTTAATTAACAGAACAGGGTAGCTGCCCTGAACTGAACTCAACACTCTGGGGTAGTAACTTCTGTGTGCATTTCAGAAAATAATGCTGAGACAACAAAGCCACTTTTCTTTCTTTCTTTCTTTCTTCCTTCCTTTTTCTTCTTCTTTTTGTTTTTGTTTTGTTTTGTTTCAAGACAGAGTTTCTCTGTTTTACAGAGCCCTGGCTGCCCTGGACTTGCCATGTAGATCAGGCTTGCCTCAAACTCAGAGATCTGCTTGTGTCTGCTTCCCAAGTGCTGGAATTAAAAGTGTGCAGCACCATGTGTGGCTTAATAAAGCCAATTTCAAATTGCCACATATTGTCTAATTCTATTACTTTATTTTTATTTGTGTGTGTGTCTGTGTGCACGCACATGCATGTGCCTGCCTGTGTCCAGATGCCTTCAGAGAGCAGAAGAAGGGGTCATATCCTTGGAGGTGAAGTTACAGACAGTTGTGAGCCACCTGATTCAAGCATTGGGAGCTGAAGTCAGGTCCTCTGGAAGAGCATCAAGTGCTCTTAGCCACTGGACATTTTCTTCAGCCCCATAGCTTAATGTTTAAAATGTTTAAAAAGACAAATTTTTAGAAATGCAGACAGACTAGTGATGCCCAGCAATGTGCGACAGGAAAGGAGGATGCGAACAGATGATGGGTGCATATGCTTATAAGAGCAACAGGAGTGATCCATGTGATATTGGGACTTTTTAGATGTTCAATATGGTGCATAAAAGAACCTACACAATTGCTAAAATTGTAAAGAACTAATACAAATAAAAATGGAGGTTGGACAGATAGCTCAGATGTTAAGAGCACTGGTTCCTCTTCCAGGGGTGAAATAAAATTCCCAGCAACCACATGGTGGCTCACAGCCATCTGTAATGAGATGTGGTGCCCTCTTCTGGCATGCAGGCATACATGCAGGTAGAACACTGTGTACATAAAAAAAATTTTAAAATCTTAAAAAAAAAAGAAGAAATCTAAATAAGACTGATAGATTATGTCATGTCAATACATGCCTGTGGTATTATGTATTAATTTTGTAAAATGCTAATATTTGGAGAAATTAAAAAATACACACTGAAACTCATTATCAATACAAAGTTTCAATGGAAACAAAGAAGCAGTGGATAAGGCTTGACTGAGGTTTAACCAAACCAGTGGTTCTTTCCACTATTATTTTATCAATGTTAATTTTTTAATATTTTTAATATATGTCTGTGTATGTCTATGCCAATTGTGTCCATGGATCTGCAGCAGTCAGAAAGGGGATGCTCAGAACTGGAGTTACAGGTGGTCGTGAGTCACTTGATAGGGTGCTGGAACTGAACATCAGCACCTGAGGAACTTAGCTATCTCTCCAGGGCAATTCTCCCTCTTTTCCTTGTTAAGACGGACCTGGCAAGGTCTCTGAGTTACCTCATGCTCCCTAGTGTACCTATGATCTTCTTAGCACATTTTCCTATCTATCAGTGGCTCTGCCTGTACTACAGTACATTACCACACATTCCTAAGGGCAGGCCAGCTTCGACCTAAAACCTACCAAGTGCCATGTTTTAGTTTTCATTTACTGCCGTTTATTCAATGTTAAATTAATGCTCACTGTAGAAGGTACCAAGTTCAGACTAGAGGTGTAGCTCAGTGACAGAGCTTACTATGCATGCAGAAGGCCTGGTTTTAACCCTATCACATAAAAAGAAAACAAAGATGTCAATTTCAGGTATCATTCTTTATATCACATGGTCTCAAATATTTGTATATCTGAAAACCTAAAACTATACTTAAAATGTTTTTGTTTTAGCAGATGATTCTTTTTCTGGACCAAATCTTACAAGGAATTCTAAGTTGATAGAAAGGAGGCCCAGTTTCATTAGAGCAGCCCGAAAACGCCTGCACCTATGCGTTAAGCTTCTCCATCAGCAAAACAGCAGCACCAAGGGTCCACTAAACACCACTTGAAAGCCAAGGGACTAGTTTGCCACCCCATGATTGACAAGGAAAACATAAACAACACAACAGCAAACCCCCATATGCTGACCCTCACTCATTTGCATTGTCACTAAAACATGCTATCTCTTCAGGTTACACATGAGATTTGTATGCATCAATTTTATAGGAGTCTGCTAGCTTCTAGTCTAGCTGTTAGATATCCAGTGTATACACACATACCACTGGTCTGAAACTAAAGAGAAACACCTTGATATCGTTTTCTTTATTAAGAGCAGCGAGAAACAGCTCAAGGAGTGTGTGTATAACTTCATCATTAACAGCTGGGCTTGGTGGCACACACTTGTAATCCTAGCACTATGGGAGGCAGAGGCAGGCAGCTCTCTGTGAGTTCAAGGCCAGCCTTGTCTACAAAGTGAGTCCAGGACAGTCAAGGCTACACAGAGAAACTCTGTCTTGAAAAACAACAAAACAAAACAAAACAAAAAGACTCCATCAAATTTCTCTTCTAGGATTTCATCCTGATCTTCTTCAGACTTGCCTCTGCTCCTGGAATTCTACTACTACTTGGAATTGTATCTGATCTCTATTGTCCAATTCTTGTGGATAAGCTAGAAAGGGGTCAGATGCACAATGGGTGAGGTACAAAGGAAAGATTTATTTAGCCATCTACAAAAATAAGTGAAAGAATTAGGACTAAGGAGGCAGCTTAGTGAAGTGCTGGCTGTATAAACACAAGGATTCTAGTTAGGAGTCGCAGCACTCATAGAAAAGGCAAATAGAGACGGTAGGATACATAGTTGCATGCACACATGCACACACATAAGCAGGAATGTATGCACACACTAAATGAAATGGTAGGCAGTAAAGTATCTGATATACTGTGTAAGGAAAAATGTTTTTAAAGAGTCATAACTGAGGTATCAATGAAAAAGGAGAAAAGACAAATCTATACATGTTAGACACAGAATGTCACCCATGAGATCAGGTGAATTTCAATGTCATTAACACTATCCTACTTCTACAAACAAGACAGCATGTCTCTTGCATCAAACATGGAGTATGAAAGAGGATACCAAGTCTATCGGAAAGATTCTTCTCTAGCGTCTCCCACGATGATGTCTGAGACCCTAGAGTTGCTTGTAAATTTTCTATCTGTCGAAGCAATGGTCTTGTTGTTGATGAAACACTTTGACTCAGTTCTTGGTTTCGATTCTCTGCTTCTTGGAGTCTCTGAATCAAAAAATTCTCACATTATTACCACTGTCAGAAAAAAACACCAGCAAACATATAAACGTTAGTTTTTCCAAGAAAAAATAATTAGCTATCTTACAAAAAAAAAAGAAAGAAAGAAAAAGAAAATAATATTGTATAGCAAATCTATCATGATGAAATTAATACCTTTAAAACAAAATTAGAGATTTTCCTATTTTTTTCAGGGGATCACTTTGGTTCATATTTGCTACAAAAACACATCCAATGGTATGTATAGTAGTAATGCTTCAATCCAGGAAGACTAGCCCAGCGAGTGGTCATGTTACTTCAAGAAGACACACTTTTGACCTTGTGCTTAGGTGAGCTGTGACAATACCTGCTGAAGTTCACTGATCTCGTGGCGTAAGTAATCCTCTTTCCTGGCTGCTGCTTGCTCTGCTCGTTGCAGAGCTAGCCTAAGGTCCCCCACCTGTAGGACAGACAACACTCAGAGCATTAGCTGGAACGTCCTGCCGGAAACATCTATGTTGAGCACATATCCCGTTCCTTAAGCAATGCTGTAAACATATTCACTATCTACTTAAGACAGCGCTCTGCTAGCCAAAGAAAAATATGCAAATATGCACAGCCCTGCCAATAAAATAGAGGAGAGATCAGAGCCACATGAGATATAAAAATAAATAAACAGCTGGGCATGGTGGCACATGCCTTTAATCCCAGCTCTCAGGGAAGCAGAGGCAGGTGAATTTCTGTGAGTTTGAGGCCAGCCAGTCTACAAAGAGAGTCTAGGACAGCCAAGACTGTTACACAGAGAAATCCTGTCTCAAAAAACTAGCTAAGTAACCAACCAACCAACCAACTAACTAATAAACCTAGGCATGAAACTAGGTGTGGTGGTACAAACCTGCTATTTCAGTATTCAATTTCCAGGCCAGGTAGGCTACATAAAGTTCCAGATAGGTCTATGCTACATAGCAGGCCCTATCTAAATAACAAAATAAAATTAAACCTAAAAGAGAAGGAGTGTGATACTGTATGTTTATAGTTAACATCTATTTGGGAGTCTGAAACAATAGTCGAGTGTCATTTGCACAACACTGTTTCAGCATAAAAACAAGAAACAAGGTTCCATTCACACACAGCTGCACACTTTGTAACTGCCACAACTTTCTTTTTAAAGTACTGTGGCATCATATTTAACTAATCAGAAAATGGTATTGGTCATTATAGTCCTTAAGACATACTCTAAAGAGCACATAGAGATGCCCTGAAGCATTAGCAAGCCTGGCAACAACAGAATGAAACCCAGCTCTAAATGCCCATCAGTATTATAATGTTTTCAAATGCAGATATATGAACCCAAGCATTAAAAATAACAATCAATAACAAGGCATGGTGATGCACACCTGTAGTCCCAGGACTTATGGAGGCAGAGTCAGACGGATCTCTCTGAGCTCAAGGCCAGCCTGGCCTACAAAGGGATTCCAGGACAGCCAAGGCTACACAGAGAAACTCTGTCCTGAAAAAAACAAAACAAAACAACAATAAAAACACACATGCAAAAAAAAAAAAAAATCAATGTGTAAAAATTATTCTTTCTAGGGGAGGGGAATAAGGGGAAAATGAGAGGGAGGGGAGAATGGGAGGATACAAGGGATGGGATAACCATAGAGATGTAACAAGAATAAATTAATTAAAAAAAAAATTTAAAAAAAAAATTCTTTCTAAATGGAAAGACTATCATAGCCATGGCTATAAATTATTTAAGGAAAAAAAAAAAAGCCTAGATGGAGATAATGTTAACAAAGTAACATAGAAAATTAGCAATCCTTACATACCATGGTAGTTTTTAATGACAGTCCCACACCCTATTCCTTACTCACTCAATTTTTCTTTATTATTAAAATGTATTTTTAATTTGAAAGAATTTTTAAAGATTAAAAAAAATCAGGGTCTATGTGTATGTGTAAGTATACGCATGTGTACCACATGTGTACAGGAGCCCAAGGAGGACACAACAGGGCACTGGACCACCAGGACCTGAAGTTACAGGCAGTTATTAGGTGGCCATGCGAGTTCTGGGAACCCAAGCCAGAGGCGCACGAGCAGTAAGTGCTCCTACCTGCTGGAGCATGTCTCCAACCCACCAGTTTAAAACAGTGACATTATGGGTATTTTCCCTATGTATATTTCTCTACAAAAGGTCTCTTGAAAGTGACAGGATGGCAGAAATACATGGATATGTGGACCAGGGCATAATTTATAAGAGCAAAATACTGAAAGCAATCCAAACCCATAAAAATATAGCTGAAAATTACATAGCAGAGTGGTATAAAACACACTATCAGAATAGTCTGGAGAGATGGTTCAACTGTTAGAGGCAAGGTTTATAACGAAAAATATAAGAAAAGTCTACTAAGACCATAAATAAGCTATAAATGGTGTAAGTAGGAATCTTTCCTGTAAGAATGAAGCAGACACAAATGTAGCTGAGTGAATATTCAAAAGGCACACATACATATGTCCTTCCTCCATTTATAATACAAACACTGAAGAGTAGGCCCAGTACTGATAAAGTGGTTATCATGTTTAGAGTAAAAGGAGCAATAGGGAGGGGACAAATTAGAAGCAAAGCTTTCATTTGTAAGTAATTTATCCACAAAAAATGTAAAATAAAACCAAAAGTTTGCCGGGCGTGGTGGCGCACGCCTTTAATCCCAGCACTCAGGAGGCAGAGGCAGGCGGATCTCTGTGAGTTTGAGGCCAGTCTGGTCTACAGAGTGAGTCCAGAACAGCCAAGGCTACACAGAGAAAACCTGATTCAAAAAAAAAAAAAAAAAAAACCCACCAAAAGTTAACTGAGGTTGCTGAAAATAATTCTGTGTGTTTGGAGCAGTGCTTGGGAAGAGATGAGAGAATGAGAGATGTCTGTATACATTAAGACCTATTGTGGAATGAAGCTATAGCTCACTAGGGCAGCACTTGCCTAGCACACAAAAGGCCCTGGGCTGGATCACCTACACTGATAAAATCAAACAAAACAAACTGTAATGAATATTTACAGCAGCATCATTAATTGTAGCCAAATGAAGTAAGTATCTCAAATGTTCAATATACATATAAAATATTTTTATATAAATAACACACACACATATGCACATATGGTTTTTCAAGACAGAGTTTCTCTGTGTAGCCCTGGCTATCCTGGACCTCGCTCTGTAGACTAGGCTGGCCTTGACTCAGAGATCCACCTGCCTCCACCTCCCAAGGGCTAAGATTGATAGTGTGTGTCACCATGCCTGGCAGTATTTGATGATTGTGTAAACACAGTATGCCAAACGTTTTTTCTTTCTTCATTGAGTTAATAAACTTCCAGAAATGTTACAAAAGTATTCAAGAACCAACTATATAAGGCAGTCTCTTGAAACTGTGTTTTATTTATATGTGTGTGTGTGTGTGTGTGTGTGTGTGTGTGTGTGTGTGTATAAAAATTACTCTGACAACAGGATACCTCCTAGTTTCATAAAACTCTCTTTCCTCTGGCAGTACCAGGCCCTCTGCATGTAGGAGCAGATGCTCTGCCACTGAGCTATATCCCTGGCACTACACACTCATAAACCTATATGAAACTCACAGAAAACCAAGCAATAACAGTATGGTATGTGCATCACACTAAGGACATTTAAAAACATACACAAGTAAGGTTTGTACAACCTAGTATCCTAAAAATGCTAGTAACATAGTCATAGACACCTCCCAGATTTATCTCATGAAAGAACAGATTCATATTTGTTAGCAAACTGTTTCACTTTGTAGAAACATACACAAATACATAAAAGGAGGCTTTAGCCATCACTGCCTACCTGAAGTGCTAATGCCTCTTGCTGCTGACGGGCTTCCTCCTGGGCCTTCTCCAGTGCCCCAGAAAGTTCTTCTTTAGCCTTCATCTCACGCCTTAGAGCAGCTTCCTGTACCTCACTGTCCTTAGCAGCATTGGCTTTGTGAAGATCAGTAAGTTCTCTTTAAAAAGTAGATTCATATTTTTCATTTATTAATAGAACAAGGCGTAAGTAAACACATACTAACACTAATGCAATGTCTATGTACCACAGAAATCTCAAAACAGCAGCAAGCACATCTTACAATAACATTAACCATTATAATGACCCTGTTGGACTTGCTTTGTCTAAAAACAAACTCACTTATAGACAAATCTATAAATGCTGCTAGTACTCAGATAATAGAAAAGAGATGTGCTGGAGAGATGGCTGAGTATTTGAGAGCACTGGCTGTTCTTGCAGAGGACCTGAGTTCAATTCCCATCAGCTACACAGCAGCTGACAACTGGCTGAAACTCCAGTTCTAAGGACGCAACAACCTCTTCTGACCTCCTCGGGCATATGGTACAGAGATATGCATGCAGGCAAAATACCAATGTACATAAAATAATTTTTTAAAAAAGAAACAAAAAGGACTTCTTCAACCTCCTACAGTGATAGCAGATAACACACTGCAAATTGCATACCTGTACGCACTATCTAGGGCAGCCTGAGTACTTCGGCTCTTTTCTTCAAGTTCATCCATATCTACTTGAAGCCGGCCAAGATCTTTCTCCTGGCGTTCCACCACAGAGTTCAGCTTTTTAATATTTTCTCTATGCTGTTTCTCAACCTCTTCTTTGCCATCAAGGACCTATGTTATCAAAACAGACATGAACACTTTTCAATAAATGCTATCATGGTAGACAATGTATT
Organism: Acomys percivali; assembly: GCA_907169655.1. NCBI lineage: Eukaryota > Metazoa > Chordata > Mammalia > Rodentia > Muridae > Acomys > Acomys percivali. The sequence goes on along the minus strand of OU015745.1, from coordinate 45,078,029 downwards.
CCAGGAAACTCTTAACACTGGTTGTAACTTGAATAGGAAATGTGGCCCACTGGCACATGTCTGAACATGTGCTCTGCTCGTGGTAAGTTTTGGAACGCTATGGAACCTTTGGCTGGAGGAAATGGATCAGTGGAGAACAGGCCTTCAGGGTTGGCCCAGCCCCACTTCTCTACTTCCTGGCTGGCACCATGTAACAGCTGTCATGCACTTGCCCCCACATACCAGGCCTCTCTCTGTCACACCTCTCCCACTACCATGGAGTCTCATGCTCTGGAACCCGAGTCAGAGGAAACATCTCCTTCAAGTTGTTCGTGTCAGGGCAAGTATCTGGTCACAGTGGACATTAGGTTACATATCAACTATTCATTTATCGATTAAACTAAAGCCTTCTTCTTGCATGACATCCCATTACATCCCTCTGAATGTTCCACAGCCATAGCCAATCACAGAAAGTAAGAATAATACGTATTCGGAGAGCAATGACCCTGGTCACCTGTCTTAAATGTTGTAGCTCATCTTCTAGCTCCTTGGCTTTTCTATTCAGCTTTGCAATAAGGCTTTCATTGTCTTTATCTTTGGCTCTTAATTTCTTAATGATGTTGGAATTATGCAGCTGCTGCTTTGAAAGTTTTTCTCCTGGTGATTGTAACAAAACAAAACAATGACTGCCTAAGAACCTTACAGAAAACTTTATCTAACCAGTAGCATACAATGAGCTCACAATACCATAAAAAAAATTTTAACTCCACTGTTAAACACATTTGGACAAGAATTATCAATAAACACTAAAATTATTACAAGAAAGGATCTAAGAGATAGGATACAAACAGTCTTTGTCTAGTCTTTAGCCTCAAACTCAGGATCCTCAGACTACCACAGCCTCCCAAATGCTGGGACTACAGGTGTGTACCACCATACTCAGCTTACAGCTATATTTTAAAATTGACTATATATCCATATTTCCTGCTTATAAAATAGGTTCCTAAAAGACAGGAAGTATGTCATATCTAATATCGTACCAAGTAATATCCAATATACTTACTATTTTAAAGAATTCTTATTTAAGTTTTTTTAAAAGTTGGGTAAAAGTAATTTCAAATAAAGTGACTACTTCCAATTGTCCTTAAATTCTACACATGGTCTAAAACACATTTATATTCAATGACTTAAGAAATGTTCATTGTGCATTTATAATATGAACATTGTAAAAAGAGAAGATCCAACATTAACAATCATTAAAATAATTGCAATACTGCCATACAATAAACTTTGTACAGCCATCAGTAATGATATGCAAAGCATTTAACACTACAGTGATATATAAAGAAGGATGCATATGCAATAATGATCTTATCTGTGCTTAAAGATGCAAACAAAGATACACTGATGAAAACCAGACCTCCAAGATTAAATTAAAAAAATAGGCTAAATGCTAAAACCACACCTCATCATACTTAAACTAGGGACTCCCGGACCTTCTGAATGCTGGAATTACAGCCTTTAGGTAATTACAGCTTTGTATAAACACTGGGCTCTTTTATGGCTTGTTATAAGCTTGTAAAGGGCAGCGCAAATTTCTGTCTAGTTTTTGGAGACTTAAAGCCCACCTCCCTAGAACAAAAGCTACATAGCATGTATTTCTTTCGGTACATCTTACCCCATTCTCCCACAAACCATCACAAGCCCTTCTGAGGTTAAACCCACACCTTGCCTGCTTTCCTCCCACTCCCCCTCTCCTTTCCTTCTTGTTCCCCCTGTTTCCCTCACATGTGCTCCCTCTTCTTTTCTTCCTTTTTGAGGATTGTTGCTGTGTTCCTCAGTTATCAACAGATCCTCCAGCCTCCTGTGCAGCTAGGACTGCAGTGTGCACCACTGTATCCCACGCAGTATTTGTGATTAGGAAACTCGGACTACCGATCACATACTAAATACTTCCTTTTCTTAGACTGTTTTCAGTAATCAACAAAATACTCACCTTCTTCCATTAAACCTTGAATCTGTTCATCTTTCTCCTTCAAAAGGTCTGCAGTTTGACTACTATTTAATCTAGTGGCAAGTTCTTCCTTTATGGTTTTCACTTCCTAATTTTAAAAAGCTGTGGTTAGCATAAAGAATTACTTTCATTCAAGGTATATTTTTCCAGTTTTCCCCTGTTCAAAGAAGCCACCCACCCACAATCACATTCCCATAGTAAATATGTCAGTTTAGTTATTTATCTAGTTAACTAAGACAAAGAAAGAAACAGCTTTGACTGCCACATAAAAGCCAACATTCACCAGTTCTGTGAGCAATTTTAATATGGAAATACAAGTGACGATAACTTCACCGTCCTTCAGTATCTCTACACATGTAATCTATGCGTTAGGCTTTGCATCTGGAACAACACAGCAGTATAGGCCAGGAAGAGGTTTTTTGGTTAAGTGTGTCATATTATCGCTGGTATCTGAAGTGAGCTAGCTAATTAAAGCAACCAAACATGAGCCTTTGTGTAAGAGTTCACACAGAAAAACAATAAATTACCATTAACATCAGTCAAGAAGTAGGACAGGGGTCCTAAAAAATGGCGTGGCAGTTAAAAGCACTTGCCACTAAGCCTGGTGACCTGTATTTGATGTACAGGATCACATGGTGGAAAAAGACAAGCATCTTCTACTGCAAACGCTCTTAATCTTCCTGTGTGTGTATGGTATGCCAAGTGAGTGGACATGCACACACTCCCTGGCCCCCGCCCCACACACAGAAATTAAAATTTAAGAGATTAGTAATAATAAGGTGGTAAAACAGCCTAATGTCAAAAAGTTAATGTATATACCAAGTTATTAGTAACAGCTAGGACTCGAGTTAACAATCGAATTGTTAGTATATTAACATAGTTGTTAGCAACTGTTCCTAATTGGGAACATGGCAACAACAGCTCCTCAATTGGCATGGCTTTGCTCCCAAGGGCATTTGGCAATCTCCGTTAACTAAGCAGGGAAGGTCTGACTACAATGACTTGGAGAGGCTGAGGATGCTACTAAGCATCTTACAGCAGAGTACAACAGGCCCCATAACAGAATTAGCCTCCTAAATGCCAACAGCAATTGAAAACAGGAATGTCAGAACATGTCATTGTTACTTACAACAGAAGGCGTCATTAGCCACTACAAACTACACTTTTAATTTCAACTTAAAGACGTACACATGCTTGAGGTGGTAGGAAAATGGGACTGATAATTACTTTTAAAATGTACATAGCATCACTTAGGTTTGTTACTTATTCTGATGGAATTATCACTTTTAGCTATCTTAATGACCTTGGCTATGTATCTTGTAAGGATTCATATATAAATTACATAAATATCTATTTAAAGAAAATTTGTGTGTGTGCATGTACACATTTGTGTGCCTAGCTGGGGAGGATACAGTGGACTTCAGATAACTTCTCTGATTCCTGCTCCACATTATTTTTCTGAGAAATGGTCTGAACCTGGAGCTCATCACTTTGGCAAGGCTGGCTGGCTCCGGAGCTTTTTAAGGAGCCACCTGTCTGAGCCCCTACCCCAGCACTGGGGTAACAAACACCTTTTACATGGGTTCTGCAGTTCCAAACTCAGGTCCTCATGCTTGCTGAATGGATTCAAAGCCAACTGAACTAACTCTCCAATCCCTAGATTTCTTTAAACTATCAAAATCTACCAATTATAATATACCAAAATTCTGCAATTTACTTGTTAACAAATATATTCCATGTTTTTAATATTTACTTTTTTTCTAATACCAAAATATGAGATCATTCATGAGTTCTATAAAGTTTAATTTCAATTACCTTCTTAGCAGCATCTCTCTCTTTGCAGGCTAGTTGAACTTTCTTTTCTGCTTCTGCAATTCTCTGAGTAAATTCATCTTTCAGGGAAGAAATACTACTACTTTCTTCTTTTACTCTGAACATTTCACTAGATTCAAAATATATGAGAATGAAGATACTGTTTAACAGTCCAGAGGTAATGAGGTCAGTTCCCAAAATGCAGATTTTCTCCAATATAGCATATCCAAATAGAACTAGGTGAGGTCTATAATATGTATTCTGTTTTGTTTTTAAGACAAGGTCCTACTATAGTACAAGTGTGCTTTCCAATTCATCCTCTTGCCTGTTTCTCTAATGGGATAACAGAGAGGTGCCATCATGCTTGGCCAGCCAATTACTTTTTCAAAGAAAAGTTACTTGCTAAAGCTACTTTATCTACTTCTTGGTGATGCTCAGGACTGAGCCTAGGGCTATGCATGTTAGAAGAACGCTCTACCCCAGACCTATATCCTCAGCCCTACTAAATTAATTTTTAAAAACGTCTAACAAAACCCACTGGTGAAAATGTCACCAATATTAGATGTGTAACACTAAGACAGAATTGTTTCAAGTCTAAATCTTCTGTGTCACACTTCCTGAATAATCTCAAAGTAAACCAATTCAGTGTTTTTAACTATTGGATTTCAATTTTCACTAAATATGCATTTTAAATCGCTAATACTAAAAAGAATAAGAATATATATCTATATGTATTTTTATGAAACATTTTTCAATGCCAAAGATAATATGGTAAAGATAATTTGAGAAAAAAAAGCCATCTTTAAATATGTTTATAACTGAAGCGCTACTCAATTTCCAGTGCCTATAAACAAGTTAAATGGCAAAACATTTTGTAAAGACTTATATAGAGAGTGTTTGCATGCATATACCAGGTATGCACCTGGTACCCTTGGAATTATGTGGTTGCTGGGAACCAAACACGGGACCTGTGCAAAAGCAGCAAGTGTTCTTAACCACTAAGGCATCTCTCCACCCTCAAATCATGAAGCACTTTAATTTTAACACAGCACATTGGCCTGCACATCCTGAGTGGAATCTCCCGTGTGCTCTGAATACTTACTCCTTCAGGTTATCATAGGCTTCTTCTAGAAGTGCTTTTTCTTTACTCAGAGATAATAACTGAGTCTCCCTCTTTTCTAGTTTCTCATTCAGAAATTCAACTGTCTGGATAAACAGAACAAACACAAGTCAATAATTTGTTATGCAGGTAAAGAGCTGAATAACAAAAACAAAACAAAAAAAAGAAGGCCAAGTAAGGGTTCCAAAATTCTGATAATCTTTCACATTTAGTTTATTAGTAGCTAGACATCCTACTGTATTCTTATTATTCTTTAGCTCAAACATGTAATTTTTTAAAACTATTATCCACTGTACTTTAATAAAAAAAAAAAAAAAAAAAACATAAGCAGGGGGCTGGAGAGATGGCTCTACAGTTAAGGCCGCCGGTTGCTCTTCCAGAGCACCAGGTTTCAAGTCCCAGTACCTACATGGCAGCTCGCAACTGTCTGTAACTCCAGTTTCAGGGGATCCAATGCCCTCAGATAGACAGATACATACACACACACACACACACACACACACACACACACACACACACAGAGGCAAAACACTGAATCTCATAAAATAAAATCTTCTTATAAAAACCTGTAAACATTTAATTTGGATTTTCTATCAGTACAAAGCTAACAGAAGTAATTCTCTAGGTCATGTCTTAGGTCTTGCTAAGGCAGTGATAAACGTATCTGTAAAGGGAGAGAGAGCACCTTTCAACTTCAAAAAAAGTCTTGTCTAGTCAGGACAGACTAAAAACATTGAAAACATGAATAGTAACTAGTGCTACCTTTCAAGGATTCAAAGTACCAGCACATCCTCTATGGTTGCTACTGCTCATTCAAAAGTATAGCATCACATAGCCGGGAGTGGTGGCGCATGCCTTTAATCCCAGCATTTCGGAGGCAGAAGCAGGCAGTTCTCTGAGTTCGAGGCCCATCACCATGGTCTACAAAGCAAGTCCAGGACAGCTAAGGCTACACAGAGAAGCTCTGTCTCAGAAGAGGAAAAAAAAAAAAAAGTACACCATTGCATTTTGTTCCTGAATAATATTAAACCCAGGGAAGAGAATCTGCTGCTTTCAAAAGTGTTAAGGCAACACAGAGCATTTGTAGTACATTTCTCCACATATATATAAATTTCAGAATTCTATTTAAAAAGCCAGCTCTCATTCAATTTCTAAGAATAAGGGGGAAAAAGCTGTGGTGTAACATTAAGGAATTGACACCATTCTCTCTTGTATGTATTAGGGAGAAGTAATTTGTTTCCTAAGTTTTCCTTTTGCTCCTTGGGCATGCCCTTTTCCCCTTCATGTAAGATAGCTGACAACAGATAAAAAAAAAAAAACATGAGAAACCAAGCCAAAACACTCTAAGAAGTATACTTGCTATATCAATGAAACATCAACATTAGAATATTAATCACAGGAAAGCACCAACTGTATTCATATAAAGCCAAACTAAAAGATGAAATCTAAAATTTTCCATAAATAGTATATACATGCAAAACATTTTGATATAAAAAATAGTAATATTTAGGTTGTTTCAACATGTTTATCTTCAGAAGAATTAAAAGATGTATGTGACATAAACAGTTGTTCACAAACTGAAATAAGGCTGTACAGAGCATAAGAGATGTAAACGTTAAGCTTTCTAAAAATATCTTAGTCTACCATAGCTGCTTTACAGGAATTTCAAATATTTTAACATAAATAATTATTTATTTAAAGGTCCTACTTCTACAAGTGATCAAAGATCTACTTTTTCAAATCATCATACACCCATTAAAATGTTTTCACCTGTGAAACATACCCCAAACCCCTCTTCTACTTTGTAGTTACCTTGCAAACATCTTCCTTCTCGGGCAGGGCTTCTGGCTGACTCTCAGCACCTTCACACTGCTCAGCCACAGGTCCAGAAACAGAATAGCCTTCGTTTACTGGTGTGGGAGAAGCCACCGTGTCCGGCTGTTCGCAGTTAACAGGAGTAGCACTTCGGCCACTTTCCTCCAATTCTGCATCCTCAGAAGGTGCAATTAACGTCTCATTTTCTTCATCTTTTTCTTCAGTGGACTCTTCTACTTTAGTCTTTGAGGTTGAAGGATTCACTACTGTAGGTACTAAAGCATAACCCTTGCCTGGCAGTTCGTCATCTGAGTTGATTTCGCTTACACTCCGGCTATCTAGAGACTGCACACTAAAGGAGTCTATTCTTTCAAAGGCGTCTGACGAGCAGCAGCTCTCATTGAGCTTTTGGAAGTCATCTAGGCGCCCATACTCAGGACAAGCAGATGCAGAGAGGAGCTGAAAGGAGGTCTGCATGAGGTGAAGACTCGACTTCGCATCTGAAGTCTCTTGCCTTGAGCTAGCTGAGCTCTCACTTATTACGCTCTCATGGTCTAACACTTCAATATCACTGGTGGTGGACGTGCCCGACGAGAAGGAGCTGACAGGAGGGGAAGGCGTATTGCTCTGTCTGTCTTCGTGTTTTTGTTCTTTGGGTTCCAAAGCCACATCCTTAGTTTCTGCTGTGAGAGACTGGGTGGACGTGGGAGATGCATCTTCTGTTGCTGCATTTACATCAACTACGTCTTCAGACACCTTCAGCTGCACCGAGGGCACCTTCACCTCAGGCTCTTCACTAGCAGTTTCTTCATGCTTGCCCTCAGGCACAGGTGAAGGAGTGCCCCCAGCTGGCGCTTCTCTCGCCTCTGACTCAGCTGTTTCAGAAGTCCTGGGCTGGCCAGGGGATGATGATTCCCGTAAACTGCTTTTCACTTCTTCTTCTGGCCGCTGTGACTTAGCAGGAGGTTTTGATACCACGGGACTCTTCTGAATGGTCTGGACATCCGATGGTGAGAGGAAGGCACTGAAGAAATTTTCAGATTCATCTACTACGGTCCTTCGAACGGGCTTTGTAATTGCTTTAGGAGAGGCTGTTGGTGGGCTCTGAGGTTCAGTGCTTGAGTTCAATCCCCAAGTTGAAGTATCCCATCCTCCACTCACAGGGGGACTTATTCCTTTGACAAAAACAAATTCAGTCATTAAATAGAACATATCTAGCACTAATATTTTAATCATCATCAGAGGGATCAAGTGAGAGAAAGGTCTATGAAAAAAAACCCTGTAACGTGGAGCTGTTAAAGTCTTTGTTTACAGCAATACTAATTAGTTTCCAGGTTAACTTTGGGTGTAAAAAAAACAAACAAATGAACAAAAAATAGAACCAAGCTGGGTGTGGTGGCACATGCCTCTAATCCTAGCACACATGAAGACAGAGGTGGGTGCATCTCTGTGAGTTCAAGGCCAGCCTGCTCTAAAGCAAGTCCAGGACAGACAACGCTACATAGAAAAACTCTGTCTCAGAAGAAAATGCAAACAAACAAACAAACCAAAAATATGGCAAGTGTGTGCCAACTTGAGAGAGTCTACAAACAAGTCCCAGACTAGGCGTGGCTTTGCTAAAGCAAGTATGTTACCCCTCTCAGTACAAGCTTAACGTAATGGTATAGGTTTTATAGCCCTTATGAAGTCCCAGATACATGGCTCATTTCACGTTAGTAAGGTCCAAACCCTCACTAACAGGCGACAAGCAGTCACAGCACTGTTTAGCCACACAATCCTTTTACTCTTGGACCATTAGAAAATAAAAGTAAATTATAAGCTAAACAGACAGCGACACTCAAGACTGAACCTGAGATAGTGGAGATGTTCTTTCCCGAAAACCATAATTTAGCTGATGTGAACACTAAGTTCTAGGGAATAAACTCATTTTTATGTACTTATGGGCCAGTCTGCAAGTTCCTCCCTCTTCAAGCCCGAGGTATTTCTTTACATGTTTTGTAAATGAGCAAAATCACCCAAACTGTGTGCAAGTGGAAGTTGGTGGAGAGGGCACACATTAACTGGAGACACCTTGAAAGCCAAGAAGCCCTTTAACAAGGTCTATCCTTTAATAAGATTCCAAAGCTTCCTGCAATGAAGCATTGAGGAAACTCTGAGTTGGGGACAGAGTCTTTCATTCATTTGTTCAGTGTATGAAAAACTGAAAATAAAGCTTAAAGCAAGATTAATTCTGATAGTTTGCTTGGACCTGCTAGTTAGATTAGGACTACAAGTTAACTAATTATCATCCTCACGTATGCCAAGGTTTACATTTGCCTCTTGAAAAAACCTGGTATGAAATTGCAGTTATCTTTGCATTCACTTAAACTATCCCATTCCTCAGACCCATGTCGTTTTGTAATTCAAAACACAGCACAACACGTGATCAATGAAAATAGCATTTAAGCAAACTTGACTCCATTCCAACCTGCCCTTAAAAATAAATTATACAGTACTATTCATGCCTCAGGTTTCAGGGTCGGGGATAAAGAGTATCTTTATATTTGAAACTTATTTGATCTCAAGTTTAGTAACTCAAACTCTATAGAGTCCAACAGCAAAAAGCAAGAGAAACCCTGTCTCAGAAGAAAATACAAAATGCTACTCAATAGTAAGGCTGTGTAACACATAGAAATAGGATCATGACATACCTAAAACATACAGAAACTAAGCTATCAATGGTTCAAACTTAGGTTCTTAGTCTTTAACAATGTACAAATAAAACCAGAAAGTGGTGAAGTACTCTTTTCATCCAAAGGTTTTGCACTCCCGTGTCCGTTGCCATATACGTAAAGGTGCGCAAGAATACCTCAGACTTGAAAGGCACGACACAAGTAACTGAAAACCCTAGAAAGAGTAATTTCAGTCCATCTGCAAGACCTGGTTCTGCAGAAAAGGAGCTACTACAGTTGGGAACTCTTGCAACACGCAGTCCCTTGGTCCTATCCCCGGGACAGTCTGTGCCTCACCTGGAACAAGTTACTTAAGCATTCTGAGTTCCGTTTAGCTCTTCTGTGGAACACCGGCGCTACCGGCCCTGACTCGGGATGTTCTGAAGACAAGGAAGCTTTCTGTAAAGTCTGTGCTACGAAGCGTGAAGTGCTCGGAAAGCGCTACCCGCCCGGCTCCCTGACTCGGAATTGACATAGTTCGGACCCAGGACGCAAACTGCGGAAGCCGGCGCAGCAATTAGGGCTCCCCGGCGGTGGGCAGATGGGGCCTGGGGTCAGGGCCAAACCGCAAGCTGACACCTGAGGCCAGCAGGGCCCGCACCCGGGCCGAGGCAGGCGGGCTGGGGTCTGACGGGGAGCAGGCGCGACACCCCGGTACCACCTTACCCGGCTCGCCGTACGGGATGGCCTCGGCCCAGGCGCTCGGCTCCTCCTCCTGGATGTCCAGGACCCTGTCGATGGACTTCTGGGCCTGGGACAGGGCCTGCTTGGCGAAGCTGGACAGCTGCGAGGCGTTGAACCAGCTCATGGCCCCTCCTCAGCGGAGCCGGCTCCGGCGGCCTCAGCGGTGGCTCCAGCCCACCGCCCCCCGCGGCCGCCCCGCAGCTCCAGCACAGCTGAGCCGGGCGCCTCTGCGCATGCGCCGCCCTTCCACGTACACAACCACCAGATCCGGGAGCCGAGTTCCGCCCAGGCAGAAAGGCAGGGGCGGTGGCGTGACGCCACATCCGGGACCGGAGGGTAACCCGTAGTTACAGTGTTTGAGAGCCGGCTCTAGGTTTCGTGAGCCTTCTCAGTCTGCGCCGAGGCCGGGACCTCCAGGAGCGAGCCGAGCCTCTTGTGCCTAGCTGTAAACCTGACGTCTAGGCCTCACATTTCTCCTGGTACTTGGAAATAGTCGACGGGCTCTTGCTGGGCCTGGCTGTCTTCGCTTGACTTTATGGGCACTGTCATCACATCCTGGAACTTCCACAGATGATAAACAACCTTCCTCACAACCAAGTTCTGTCATCTGAATGACGTTAGAGGTGGGGCTTTTAAGGAACTTACTGGGTCACGAAGTGACGCCTTTGAGAAAAGGATAAACGCCCTATTAAGAGGTCTCAAGAGTGCCTCTGCCTTCTCAAGCATGACGTGCCGAGGCCGTGCCAGCCATCAGCCGGAAATAGGTGCCCTCATCAGCTGTGTTGAACTTGGACCTCCCAGTCTCTGCAACTGTAAAACTAAGTTTCTCTTTTCTATGAGCCAGCCATTTTGTGGCAATTTATAACAGTAGTTTGAATGGACTAAGACACTTGGCAAGCAATAAAATATTACTCATCAGTACATACTGTGCACACTGCTTAAGAGCTATAGGCTGGATGCACTCTTTCCCACACTTGTTCATGGGAGGAGATTTAAAGTCGGTGGCCTTATTTGTCCAGTCAGCAGCTGTTTGGTTTGGTTCTAGTAATGGTAAAGAAAAAATTCTGCCAGCATCTAAAAGCTAAATTCCATCCAAACATCCAGAGTTTCAGCCCCTTGGTCAAAGAGAATCCAACTCCTAAACAAAGAACTACAAGTACCTACAGAATGCTGATGCTAGGAACGGGAGATATAGTCTTCCTCGGGAAGATAACTACCAAATGTTCAGCCCTGAAAGCAGACACAAGCAACATATAAAGATTGATCAGGTTTCATGTCTGTATTTGAGGATACATACGTGTATACACACATACATAATGATGAAAAAGAGGCCATTAATTTGAAAGAGAGCAAGTGGGATATATGAGAGGGTTTAGAGGGAAGAAAAGGGAAATTATGTAATATTAACCCCCCAAAACATTCCTTAAGACTACCATAACAACTACCAACTGGGTGGCTTAAAATGACAGAAATCTTTTCATAGTTTGGAGCCAGAAGTCTGAAGTTGTTCAACAGGGCTGTCCTCTCTGAGTCAGGAAAAGTGCATCCCACTTCTCACCTTTGCAGGCAGCCCTTTTTGCTCTCTGGTTAGATGCACCACTGTGGTGGTTTGAATATGTTTGGCCCCCATAGACTCATGTATTTGAATGCTTGGCCCACTGAAGCAGCACTATTAGGAGGTGTGGTTTTGTTGGAGTAGGTGTGGCCTTATTGGAGGAAGTGTCACTCTGGGGGTGGGCTTTGAGGGCGCCTATGCTCATGATCCGCCCAGTGTGGAATGAGAGTCTCTTCCAGAGTCTGACTGGCTTGGGCTGACAAAAGAAGCCAGTCTCCTCCAGGGTGCCTTTGAATCACGGTGGAGAACTCCTGGCTCCTCCAGAATCACGTCTGCCTAGCACACTGCCATGCTTCCTTCTATGATAATGGGCTAAGCCTCTGAAACTGTAAGCCAGCCCCAATTAAATGTTTGTCTTTGTAAGAGTTGCCTTGATCATGATGTCTTTTCACAGCAATAGAAACTCAAACTGATAACTCTTTTCTGATCTCCCTCTCCGTCTCTCACCTCTTCTAATAAGGATGCCTACCACACCAGATTAGTGCCCCCATATTTGAGAATGACCACATCTTATTTAATTTTATCTGCAATGACTCTATACTCAAAAGAGGAAGAAAAAAATCACATTCTTAAGGGCCTAAGGACCTTATTCTGGTTCATGGCTGGCATAGCCTTAGTACATGTGCTTTAGAGGCCAAAGGCACTCTTAGACCTCATAACAGGACATTAATCCTTTTTCCAAGGGTGGCACTTCATAACAAAGTATGAATGAATGGAGCTAAAATGGCCTTTCAACAACTATTTTCATATACTACAATTTCCCATGTAGTGGACAGCTCATTCCGACACATTATCTACCTGTTCACGTAGTACTTTTGCCTTACTCTGCAAGGACTATGCTATAAAGACTTTTCCCCCAAGACAGGGGTTCTCTGTATAGCCCTGGCTGTCCTAGACTTGCTTTGTAGACCATGTTGGCTGAGAACTCACAGACCTGCCTGCTGGGATTACAGGCATGTGCCACCATGATTGGCTCTTTAAAAAAAAAAAAATGGTTTGGTTGGACTTTTTCTTATCATACCCTTAGCAACTTTATCTGAACAGTTTTATCCCACTGCACTGCACTTGTGAGTATGTCAGTGCCAGGCTAGTGGCTGAAGGTAGGTACTTCTGTTGAAGCCAGCTCCTAGCCCTTGGCAGACCAGTGCACCTTAAAAGAAGCATGAGTGGGGTGGGGCTTGACACAGAAAAACTCTACAATGAAGAGGAGGGAAAACAGGGAAAGCCTGATGACAAAGCTGAGCCTGGTAGGGAAAGTCAGGCAAACAGGGGAAGCTGAGCATCAGAGGGAAGCCGGCCCTTGAGAAACACATAGGGTGAGGAATAACAGGACAATAAAGCACAAACAAAAGATGAGGTCCTAGAGAACACAAGTTGAGGGCATGCCAGAATCCCAGTAAACTAAGAAGTGCCTTCTGCCAATGCCAGACTGAGGAGGAGCTACAATGGGGAGGAAGTGGTTTTCACTGGATGAAAAAAAATGCATAGCCAGGTGGTGGTGGACCAGGCCTTTAATCCCAGCAGTTAGGGAGGAAGAGGCAGGCGGATCTGTTTCAGGCTAGCCTAGTCTACAGAGCAAGTCCCAGGACAGGCAAGGCTACACAGAGAAACCCTGTCTTGAACAACAAAGGGAAAAGGAAAAAGAAACGTACAGTATGTGTTGCCATAGTGACAAAGACAGTAGCTGAAGGGGTTGAAGGAGGTGCCAACTCGGGCTTATATCCTACATCTTTAACGGCTTTGCCCTTAAATTTGACTTCTCTGAGGAGAGCATCACAGGCTTTCCTTGCCTTGGTAGAATTTTGCAGGCCCTGTTTTTTTTTTCTTTGTTTTTTGTTTTTGTTTACACAGGGTGTCTCTGCGTAGCCTTGACTGTTCCAGACTAGCTTTGTAGACCAGGCTGGCCTCGAACTCACAGCATTCCACCTGCCTCTGCCTACCAAGTGCTGGGATTAAAGGCATGTGCCACCATCACCTGGCGCAGGCCCTGTTTTTAACCTTAATTTTGTTTTTCATTATTATTATCCTTACCAGAAGCCTCTGATCCAAAGAACACTGTCAGCACAGGGGTTTGACTCATGTGCATATACATTAAAGCTTGCAAATCCATAGGAAAAATATCTTTGCATGTTATACTAATACTTGTTAAGTATATAAGGGTGTACTCAATAAATCCTTTCAAAGAGCTTAGACAAGTAAGAAAAGTTGAGGCCTGTTAGAATTCCTGTCCCAATACTTCTAAATGCACAGCACTAGGCAAATGACATAAACCTTCTAAGGTTATTTTCCAACCTCTATTATGAAAATATGAAGATAATTACAGCATCTTTATGAAGAAGGCACTCAATGTTAAGAATCTTCCCCTTTAAAAAGGCTCAGTTCTTGGAAGGCAAAGGCAGGCAGATCTCTGAGTTGCAGGTCAGCCTGGTCTACATAGTAAGTTTCAGGATAGCCAGAGCTACATAGTGAGACCCTGTCTTGGAAAAAAAAAAAGTTTTTTCAACACATTCCTATAATCTCAGTACAGAAGCAAGGGCTAAATAAATAAATAAGGGCTTACTGGGGATACAACTTAGTAATGGAATATTGGCCTAGCAATGTACAAGGCCCTAAATCTGATCCTAGAGACCACTACAAAGACTGCATTGACTCTGTAACTTTTGGGTAAAGCATATCCCTGTATGGTTTTATCATGAGACTTAAATTTGTCAATATGGAGCTAGAGAGAATTATACTGGGGAGTAGCTCAGTGATGGAGCATTTGACTAACATATGGGAGGTCCCTAAGTTCTATCCCTGCATTTTACCCACACCAGAAAGAAAGACAGACAGACAGACTGATTCCACCCACTAACATTCCACAAATCTGAATAAAAAATTGCAACTAAGCAGTTAAAAAACAAAACTAAACACTGTACACTTAAAAAATGAAAATCAGGTATTATTTGTTCCCACATTAAAATATTATAACTGTATTTTTTTCCCCGGAGATGGGGTTTCTCTGTCTTGGACTCACTTTGTAGACCAAGACAGAGATCCACCTGCCTTTGCCTCCCAAGTGCTGGGATTACAGGCATGCGCCACCAAGCCTGGCTTTATAACTGCATTTTTTACTATTTGTCTTCCATTTTGATATTAGTATTTTTGAAGGAAAAATGGCATGTTAGGGGAGAGACTCTACTATAAAAATAGTCATTTTACTTCATTTACCATGTTACTGCAAGTTAACTTAGCAGGAAGCTTGTACTACAGAAATCACTACAGTAAAATTTTAAGTTTAACACGGGTGCAATAAAAGTATGGTAATAATAACTTAAACATTTAAAAATTATTCCTGCATCACTATAGAAGTATTTACTATTATTAACATACTTAAAATTTCAATAAAAAGTAGACAATGTACAATTTTATTAATAAATAGTGCAAAAGCATCAGTGATAACTGTTTAAACATTAATTTCTTTGAACGGCCACATGTTGGTTTAAGTTTGTGCATACTGTCCTCTGTGGCATTGCAAATATACATGAAAAATTTTCTATTTTCATGCACAGGTATTAATCTGTAATACTGTTTACAAATTATTATGGACAAGTTAAACTCTGCAATAATTAATACACATTTGGATAGCCACAATTACATGGGCAGCAATGAAGAGACAGCCTATGTTTGATATACTCTAGATGTCAGGTTGTAAATATTTAATGTTCTTAAAACATAATTCCTCATTTCCATTCAAGGATACATTTCTATACATGTTGATGCTTGAATGCAAGCTGAGGAATACATTCTTTGACCATAATAACAAGCTCACACAAAAGACAGTGTTTGTCCTGCTTTAAAGAAGCAAACGTTTGTTCATAATCTTTCTCTCCAGGCATTGCTTTTCATATTACTAATGAAAATGCTTACTAGCCCAACCCCAAAGTTCAGTCTTTAAGAGAAACTTATAAAGTTAAAAAAGAGTCATTCGTTTTATATATATGTATATAAAAGTCAAATTCTAGCAACACTAATAATGCTAAAAATGACATCAATTAAATTTCCTTTTTTGGGTGTTCCCCTCTGCCTCCTCTTCCCAGCTCTTCAATTAAATTCCTTAGCATTTATAAAGTATATTAGTTCTATGAATTTTCTAATATGTGAAGATTTATTTTCCTTAAGTAAAATGAAGTTTGAATAGTACAGTCTGTGGTGTAGTGACATCAGCAACAGCCAGTTCTTGTCCATCAACGAGTCCTAATTCTAAAATAGAAAAGACTATCATTAGCCCAAGCAAAAATAAATATCTCAGCAAAAAGAATAATACATACATATATACAAATTATAGCTTTATAGTTCAGATGTCTCAAAATCCCTTTAAGAAAGATAAAATTTGATTTCTTGGAGTTCTCATTTTTTTTTTTTTCCTATTAAAAGAGTCATCAATTCAATCCTTTTTTTTTTTTTCAAGGCAGTGTTTCTCTGTGTAGCCTTGGCTGTCCTATACTAGCTTTGTAGACCAGTCTGGCCTCAAACTCACAGTGATCCACCTGCCTCTGCCCGCCCCAAGTGCTGGGATTACAGGCATGCACCACCACACCCAGCTTGATTCTGTTATTTTTACAGATATAAGTAATTTTGACTTGGTCATATTTAATTAATAGCAAATCTAAGTTCAAAGCCAGCCTAGGCTACAAGCAAGTTGAAGACTAGCTAAAGCGACACAAGGCATCCTATCTCTAACCACTAAGGGCTGAAGACACAGCACAGTGATAAGGTACCTGCCTGCCAACAAGAGACAGATACATAACACACACACACACACAAACACACACACACACACACACACACACACACATGGGGGGGGGAGATAAGCAGACATTTACTAAAAAAGAAAACTATTAATATAAACATTTACTTAAAAATACCTTTTAACGTCTTAGAAAGATTGGGCCTTGTTCGTTCTTCAATAGATGTTACTGACTGAAAAACAACATTATTGTAATGTATAACACATTAAGAAAAAATGATGAATTTTCTTTTAAAAAAAAAATTAAAAGATGAGTATTACTCACCTGTAAGTAAAGTGTCCTGTTTTTCCCTTCTAATGTGGCTGTGATAGCTGGAGACTTCATTTGCCTAAAAAAAGTAGCAAACATCATTTTATCTAAAGAAATAGTTCTTGCTGTTTTGTTTTAAAGTTTAAAAATTGGTTTTTACAATAAGATGTATTCAATACTTACAGAGAAGCACTATTGGTTAGATAGTCTAAAACCTCTTGTAGTTTAGCAGATGGGGAAAACTGAATGTTTTGAGGAAGCTGGCTACATGCGGGACAGTTTTCCTACAAACATAAAAGAGTAATTTAGAGGCACACAAACCAATGTCACTCTTTTTTTAAACAAAGTTATAGAAATAGAGTTTTTTCATCACTATGCATATTTCCTATGTAAATATTTTTTTCTTTAAAGCTTGTTTTTGTAATAGGTCATTTGCTGTAAATTATTTTGCTTCATTTATTGAAGATATCCAACAAAGATACAAATTATTAGCTTTAGTAGCTCAGAACATGAATACTTATCTTCAAAATCTTGACAATATAAAAGCAAGGCTACATGGTGAGAATCACTTTCTTTACTTGACGCTACTGACCTTCCTCTCTGCTTCAAATGTGTATGTGTACAGTCCGTCTACATCATTGAACACCAGGTAGTTGTTAAGGGGAATGTACGCACTGTAATGACAAAATGTTCCTGTTTATTTAATCAAGCAAGGCTATAATATGGACTTACACACTTGTTAAAAATAAAACTCATTACCTTGTGGCTATCTTAAAAACCTCAGTGGCACACACAGCTAGAGAGAAAAATAAAGGCATTATAACTCAGTAAAAATAGATACTGTGAAAGTCAGCAATAAGATAAAATTATAGTTTCTATGGAAAATGGATTTCAAAATATATAATTTTAAAAACATAGGAAGGAACAACTTTTCTATTTGTTTTCATAATCCAAGTAATACACCTTTTCCAAAGTCTTCATCAGATCAATGAAAAGCCAAACCTACGAGTAAAAAGACATACTAAAATGTCCCTTTAGTGTGAGCACTTTGTCTAAGAGACATAATGTCTTGTAAGACATAATGACACAAGAGGAAACAGTGGCATATTTGGTTTAGGTAACTCACACAAGAAGCTATCTAATTCCTAGAACACAAGTAACTACAGAAATGTCAATTTTATTAAGTCAAAATCAAAGCAAAAGGTAAAACCGAAAGTCTTTTTTTCCTTACCTGCAATGACTGCATTTGTAGAAGCTACTGCAGGAATGATTCGTTTTACTACCCCTGAAAATTTTTACCAAATAAAATATGGTCATTTCTTTTTTGCAAGATTTATTTTATTTTCAATTATGTGTAGGGGGTGTGTGTGTGTGTATGTTTGTGTATGTGTGTGTGTGTATGTGTGTATACTACATGCATTTGTAGGGGTGTGTGTGTGTGTGTGTGTGTGTGTGTACGTGTGTGTGTACTACATGCATTTGTAGGTGCCCTCAGAATCCAGATTTGTCCCATTCCCTGGAGCTGGAGTTAGAAGTGGTTGTGGATAATATGCACACAGCTAAGACATCTCTCCAGCTCCATTTAAAAAATAGTCACCTTTAGTTAAAGTGTAATTAAATCACTTATAGTCTGATGGTTAAATGCCATTTCATGAAATCTGATTTTTCAGGTTTTCAAATCAAGAAATAAAATTGTGCATGGCCAGGCAAGGTGATGTGTGTCTATTCCCAGCATTGAGAAGCTGGCAAAGACGCTATCTCAAAACAAACAAACAAACAGAAACGCTTAAACATGAACTATTATCTTTCATGTTCCCAACATGCTGTAGTGTGTTAAAGATCTTAAGCAACAGTATTGAAGTAAAGTCTTTGTAGTTTTACATAATGGCAAAGCAGTAATATAATAACAACAGTGTTTCTTAGTACTCTAGGTATAGTGTGAATACTAAATATGATTTAATGTTCCTAACATAGTGATGCTAGTCACAACATCCTTGTTCTAAAGACAGCAAAAGTAAGGCTGAGAAGCTAAATATCATATCCTCAACATTACTCCTACCAAGTGTAGGAACTTGATAATGGTAATGATGATACACTTGGTTCAAGTTCTTCCATTCACAAAATGCCAACGCATGAGAACAGAGCATCAGTGCAAACAACAAATGATAGTAAACCATCAGCTCTCCTTTAAGACTGTATGCATCATCAAAGGTAAGTCTAACTGTAGAATGCTGTACTCTGGCTTAGGAGATCTAAGAAGGATGGATAACTGGACTCTAGCCAGAGAAGACTGCCAAGACTCGAAGCCTGTGCCATACCGAAGGATTGAGGAATCAGGAAGATTTAAGAATGGCAAAAATTTATATGACTGTAGAGATGGCTCAGAGCACTAGCTGCTCTTCCAAAGGTCCTGAGTTCAATTCCCAGCAACCACATGGTGGCTTATTACCATCTAAACTGAGATCTGGTGTTCTCTTCTGGTGTGCAAGCATATACACAAGCAGAACACTGTATACATAATAATAAATTTTTTTTAAGTGGTAAAGATTTTAAATGTGGAGAGAATGTGATCACTATGCTCAAAGTTAGAAACTAGTCATTAAAAGGGGTCATTAGGAGCTGGAGAGATGGCTCATAGCTAAGAGCACTTACTGCCCTTCCAGAAGACCTCTGTTCAGTTCCCAACACCCATATGCAGCTCACATCTTTCTATAACTCCAGTCCCAGGGGATCCAATCCCCTCTTCTGTCCTCGGCAGGAACAAATTTCTGCTCAAAATATAGCGTAACTGTCTAGCAGTCTTTTGACTGCTCCCAAGAGGGAATAAACTCTTCTTCTATGAAAGATGAAATGAACAGTTAAGACTTTGAAGATAAGGTCTCTTTCAACTGTAGAGAAATATGATCAGTGATACCATTCAATCTCCACTAGCTGAGTAGTATATATTCTGCTAAGTTAGCTTCCTCCTTCCTTGGAGCAACTGGAAACCCACTGTTTCCATAGTTCCTTAATTACACTTCAGGTGGACAGCCATCTCTCATCACTTATCAAGCATTCTCCCCACAGAGCAGTGGCTCTCAGCCTTCCTAATGCTGCCACCTTTAATACAGCTTCTCAGATTGTGGTGACCCCCAACCACAAAATTATCTTCGCTGCTACTTCATAGCTGTAATTTTGCTACTGTTATGAACTGCAATGTAAACGTTTGATAGGCACAGGGATTGAACTCCAAAGGGGCCATGACCCACAGGTTGAAAACCACTGCCATAGAGAGCATTCTCCACCAATCCCACCATCATGATAATTCACCAACTCACCTTGAGTGAGTCGATAGGTGACACCTCTAATATTATATTGTGATGCTCTCTCTACAGATTTTTGAAAAATCCACTGAATATGTTTAGGGTCATCTCCATCTAATGGAACTCCATCTGTTGTGGGGGAGACAGACATACATAACCACAAGGCAACTTTTAAATGAAGTGTCAAACTCAGTAAAATATAAAATACTTTCTGGTTAATGCCCAGCTGCGGCTCTGAAGAGGTCCAGGGTAAAGTCTCTGGGGCTGGATGCAGATGCCCTTCCAGTTCATTTCATCTCTTGGGTCGCCAGAGCTGATGGCTCAGGCAACTATCAGGATTGAAAGAAGGAAGAAGAAAAAAAGTCTAAGGTTTCTTCTCTAGGGACTGGCTATACCGTGGCCAAGGAGGAGAACTTAAACTAACCATAATTTTCCTATGGCTCAGGCTGTAAAAGTGGCTTCTGGCTAGAAACTGCAGGGGGGAGGGAGGGAGCAGGTTCTGGAGGAGGCTCTTTGATCTCCTCTTTGTGGAGATCTCCAGTAAGCTAGTGTAAATTTAGGCCTGTTAATCCTAAAAGGCTGATAAAGCCCTGAGCCTGATAACTTATTTGTGAATCTACAGGGAAATAAGAAATAAGAGAGAAATAGAAAATAAACCTCTCTCACACACACACATTCAAGAGAAAAAGTGGATGAAATTAGGCATCTCGACTTCAACTGAAGTCAGGTTTCCCAATCTCAACACATACATTCAAGAGAAAAGGTGGGTGAAATTAGGCATCTTCAACTGAAGTAGGGCTTCCCAATTTCAATGTTTATTGTTGATGACCGTACTTATACTTCTAAGAAAAGGGAATTACCTCATAGTCAAAAGAGGACATTTAATCATAAAAACAGATGAATTCTAAAATACAACAGGTTACATGTTTTAAAGGTAAACATTTCTTATCTATGTGTCCATTACATAAGTTCATAGTGAGTTCAGAATGATGAAGGTTGACAGGGTCTAAGGTTAATAGGGTCTGAAACTTACAAGAATATACAACTTATCAATTAGGACTGACCTAATTATACATTATCCAACTATCTGTTAGGTCATAATAAGTTCAGGACGATATTTTTTTCTGTTAAGAAACAGAGTAAATTCAGACATCTCAAGGTAGCTTCATTCCAACTTGGGATTATGGGAAGTTTAAACCAACTTGCCTATATTTATGGTGAAATACCAGGATTCCTGGTGCCATCTGGAGTGGAGGCTTATCTGAAGCAGCCACAAATCTGACAGAAGGCTGTCCCTAGTGAGGCATCTGGAGGTCCACAAAGGTATTTATTGCTGCCATAAACTCTCTAAAAGTGTTGTAGAAGACCTAAAACAACTTAACTTTTAAAACTATTTGAATCAAATCAGGAATTCCATAGCCAGGGATTAATTCATCTGAACAACAAAGAGTATCCTCAAACAAGATCCTGCAGGAAGTTTGCTCAATCAGAGCTGGTCAATACCCAGAAAGTAGCAGTTCACACCAATGTCAGATTTTTTTCTTTTTGGTTTTCCGAGACAGGGTTTCTCTGTGTAATCTTGGCTGTCCTGGACTCGCTTTGTAGACCAGGCTGGCCATCAATGTAGTCCTCGCTGTCTTGGACTCACATTGTAGACCAACCTGGCCTCAGACTCACAGTGATCCACCTGTCTCTGCCTCCCTGGGTGCTGGGATTAAAGGCATGCACCACCATGACAGGCTCTAATGCCAGAGTTTAGAGAGATGCAGCAGTGCACAATTGACAGGGTAGTCAGAGGTTCGAAGAAATTCTGGGGCACATCACGATACAGATCTTGCAAATACTGGATCATCTCCAGAGATCTCTCATGCCTACTGGACTTCCCCCAATCAATGGCTGCTGACAGCATGTCAGAGGCTGGAAGCAGTTTTGGGAGTGCACCATGGTACAGATCTTGTGGATACCAAATCACCTCCTAGACAGCCCACATGCCTAGCTCCCTTAACAGGGTGGCTCTTGGCACTTTCTAAATCTAGATTGTTAACTTACCTCCAAAAGGCTGCTCTTTGGGCCACTGCAACATCCTTACATACTCGATACAGTGTTCTGGGAGCCTGGGCATGGATGCAATGGTACACATGGGGAAATTGACCTAAAACCACAGTTTGTCTTTCTTAGTAAAATTTACATGATGAGTTATTATCAAATGCAACTTCCGGTTCTGGTTTAGTTCACAGAATTAATCTCAGCTCTTGACTAATATAAGCCAAACACTATAACTAAAACTTCTATAGTAATTCTATACTAACTTCTGCACTAATAGGAGGCCATCAGAGTCTCTTTAGGTTGAGCTGCCTATCAAGACAGACATATTTGTCCTACATTTTTAGAGCATATACACCCAAGTTCTACTGGCAACGAAAAGGAAAGTACTAAATAAATTCTGAAATGTGAATGACTTACTTTTACATGTATTTAATGTGAAGATATAATACAAACCAACACAAAAGCAGAGAATTAAACCAATTGTAAGTTAATACTCAGAGCTACTGACATTTATAGATCAAATTCACAACTATTCTTTAAAACAATTATGTAGATTAAGGAGGCCTATCTTTGGAACGATCGTTCTTAATCCTATTTACCAATTTTTTATTACCCCTGTTTTGCATGTATACGAGAGAGCACATGCTACAGTGTACATGTGAAGGTCAGAAGAGAAGTTTCAGCTCTGCCATGGTGGTCCTAGGACTGAACTCAGCCTTAATCTGCTGAGCCGTCTCACCAGCCTTTTTCTAGTATTTGTGTTCTATGAAATAATTCCAGCAGACCTCCCTTATTCATGAAATATATGTCCTAAGACTCCAAAAAGGTCTGAATCTTATGTATATACATTTTATCTTAAGATAAAGTTTAACACTAAGGACAGGTATATCGGGGAAAACACAGAATGTAACTTATCCCAACTTCGTAATTTCTCTTAAATTAAAAAATTAAGAAGCTGGAAAGATGACTCAGTGGTTTAAGAGTATTTACTTCTCTTTCAGAAAACCTGAGTTTGGTTCCCAGCATCCACATTAGACAGTCCATACCAGCCTGTAACTCCAGCTGCAGTGACCTCTGACCTCTAGGGACACTGCATTCGCCTACCTACATACCTACACATATACACATATATAATTAAAATAAACAATTAGTATGAAACCATTAAAACATAAGACCTGATATGCAGTATCTTTTCTCAGAAACAGTAGGCTGTCATATTTTAATCTTCTTAGCAAATTTTGTTTTAAATTTCGCTTTTGTTCTGATGCTGAAGTGCGTAAATTTGACCCCATGTCTTGCTTATGGTAAATACTAATCTATACCTTTAGCATATTTTAAATATATTTATCCTCAATTACAAACCCTAAATACTAACTAGACATAACAATCAACACTAATTACAACCCAAGATACTAAGAAAAATGCAGGTGCTTTTCTGATTACCTGTGGTGGGTAAAGTTCCAGGGTGCACTCAATACAGGCAGTCATTCCAGGCAAAATCACTCGGGCATTCCCTTTAAAGCCTTCAGTACCCCCATCTATCAAAGGGACAATGGAGCTTGGATCCAACACACCATCTTCATAGTTTAGAAGAGATATCTAGGGGAATGTTTTAAATGGTTTTAAAGAGTAAATGGGAAATTGAAAAAAAAAAAAGGAGCAACGGCATACTCCCAACAAATCCTACAAGTCAGTTTGGGACTCAGCAGCAATGTATCAGAATGGAGGAATCATTTCCTAACAGTGAACAAACACATTCTCACTGAACACCAATGAGGGCAATAATAGTGGTATACATCTACTTAATTTACAATTAAACAAACGTTGATTTTACAAAAAGATGACAATTCTGATTTGGTCTATGTTGAAAGCAATAGGAAAGGTCTCTAGAGAACCAACACTGAAGTGTTTACCAGCATTCCATTGATCCATCTTCTGGCTATGATGGAGTCCAGGCCACATACAATAATATGAAATTCTATGAGGAAAAAAAATCCGCATTTAGTTTTTTATATAGTCTCACTATGTAGTCTGGTCTGGTCTCAAATTCTCTGTCCTCTTGCCTCAGCGTCCCTAGTCCTCTAAGTCTAGTGTGTACAAACATGCCTATGTACAGTGCTTTTTCAAGGCTTCCCTGCATCCCAATGTCTCTCCTCAGTCCTCCCAAGCACCGGCCTACCGACTGTATCCATTTATCAGTGCATGTGGACCCTAGCTAGTAAGAAAGGCTTGCAGTGGGAATTTAGTAGTTACTGTATCTGGTATACACATTAGAATAGAACAATTGCTTTTAGATGTACTTAGGCCTCCGGTATGATAAGTAGTGACTGTTTTCTGAAGGAGCTTTACGGACTTTGTGTGATCTTAGTCCCAATACCTTCTTGGCAAAAAGTGTACAATAGAGACAGAGACTGCAGAGGTGCTATGTTCCTTGAAGAAACGCACAGATTACATCAGGGGCTCTGGTGTGTGGCCTCACTCTAAAAAGAGCTTTTGTTAACAGTCGGTAAATATGCTTCTGAAAGGTTGCTTGGGGTTTGGTCCATCGGGGCTGACTGCCCTGCTTTTTCAAGGCTTCTCTGCATCCCAGTCTCTCTTCAGTGACTTGGAATACCAACAAGGCTGTGGGACGGGACAGGAAACGCAACTTCCCATGCATCTTTGCTCTCTACTTTCCATCCAACTTTGATGTGTGACTCTAAAACTGTTTTGAACACAGTTTATCAATATAAATAAAGGCAGTTACACAAATCTTACTTTGTAAAAAAAAAAACAAACTAATTTTATTACAATCTTCCCACCCTCCTAATTCTTCAGTAATTCTTCTTCAAGTGAGCAGATAGTGTATCTACTAAAAATCAGTACTGTGGTATCTCAGTTATTCAACAAACTTATTCAAAAATGCAACAGAGAAACCAACTACTAAAGGACAGCCATGCACACAGAGCAGAGCGAAACAAAACAAACTATAAGAATTAATGGGCTGGAGAGATGGCTCAGAGGTTAAGAGCACTGACTGCTCTCCCAGAGGTCCTGAGTTCAATTCCCAGCAACCACATGGTGGCTCACAACCATCTATAATAAGATCTGATGCCCTCTTCTGGTGTGCAAGTGGACATGCAGGCAGAGCCCTGTATACATAATAAAAGAATTAATGAGAATTTAATTTCAAGAACTTACGTCGGTAGAAAGTGTCGTTAAAATCTTGAATCTTGTTGAAATGTCTGAATCCAAGTAAAGGAGCCTAAGATGCTAAGTCTCAAACTTCTTTAATAATGGCATAAAAACAAATTGTGTTTATCTAAAACAGTAAGTAATCAATGTGGAATTCAAGAAAGCTGCTAAAATGAACACAACCCTATTTTCTGACAAAAATGTTTAAGTTATTTTCCTTATTTTGCGCATTATGTGTATGCCACAGTCCACAAGTGAAGGCAGATCTGTCTCTTGTCTCTCTCCTTTCCCCCTACACACTCAAACACATACACACACAAACGCACACGCACACAAACACACATGCACACTCACACACACAAAATAAATGTGTAAAAAAATTAAAGAGTTAAGATATTTTTGTGATTGATTATTATGATATTGATTATAGCCATGTCACCTCTGAATTTTCAACATGTTATCATTAAAATTGCAAATGTAAGCAAAAGTAGGCTGAGAAATAAATGAATGTCCTGCCTCCATTATTCAGCCAAAAAAAAAAAAAAAAAGATATTTTTGTGAACTTCTTGCTTCATTTTGCTTTACTTGGGCATTTTTTGCATTACTAGTCTTTTGCTTGTTTGATTTGTGTTTTAGTCGGGGAGTGTTTCTCAGGCTTTGGGTTTGGTTTTTTTTTTTTTTTTAAGAGAGAAAAAGAATATAAAGTTGGGTGGGTAGAGAAATGGGAAGGATCTAAGAGGTGAGAGAGGGGAAAATATAGTCAAAATATATTGTGTGGAAAAAATATTTTCACTAAGAAATTAATAGGCTAGCAAAAAATGTCAAGAGTCACTGTAAGCCTTATATAAAAACAATACAGAGAATCTCAACAGCTTTTAAAGATGTGAGCACAGTTGGCCTTGTTGGGTTTTAAGGGGCTTGGGGCCTCAGTGTAAAGTGTGCAATTTTTCTACCTCTTGTAAAATTCAGCTGTGGTCTGTTTTTCACCCAGTCACCAACACTGGTAGTCACAGCGCACTTGCAGGCACATGGGTTCCCCACTGTGTCAGCAGTGAGAATGAGTCAGCCACTAGCACGAGTCCTGCACAGCTTAATCTCAACACTTGGGAGTCTGGTCTACATGGGAAATTCCAGGATAACTAGGGCTACATAGAGAGACCCTGTATCAAAAAACAAAAAAGCACAAGTGTGCACAAAATATGTTTTTCTAATAAAAGAACTTTAAGTAAAATGATACTAAACAATGCCCCATTTTTTTTCAACAGCAACACAAAGAGGGACAACACACAATATGTTTACTCTAGACTCCTACCCACAAATGAAGGTATTTTTTTAAAAAAATCAACTCATTTCTAACCCTTACCATTCGGACTTCTATTCCCTTTGAATGCTGGACAAGCAGGAACGTAAGGCACACTGAGAACTAGGTGAAAAGGAAACAAAGGGAGCAGGGCAAGAGCGGCAGCCTGGAAACCAAGAAGCAGCCCAAGATATTCTCCCTTGGATGGATGTCTATAAAGCAAGTTTCCCAGGTCTCCACAGCAGGGCTAGACAGACCATAAATATCCTCCCTTTTAATCGTTTCCTATTAAGGGACCATATGTCCATTTTTAGGCATATTTACTTCAATACAACATACTCACCAGAAGCTGTAAAGGCAGTCAGTGCAGAGAAGCTGCACCCTGATGCTCACCCTGATGTACACACAGAAGTATACAAAATCAACCCCCACAAAAGACAACACTGTTGTCCATCGCACCTCTCCCTTCTTCATATTTGTGAATAAAGGGTGTGTGTCATGGCACACTTTGGAGACTCATTCTCTCCCTCCAACAGGGGGTTCCTGGGAATCAGGTCATTAGGCTAGACAGCAAGAACTTTGAACCAATGAGCTATCTTGGAAGCCCTGCTTTTTCTGAGAGTCTCACTATATAACCTGACTGGCCTGGGACTCAGCGTGTAGACCAGGCTGATCTTCAACCTGGAGCAGTTCCCTGCCTTTACCTCCCAGGACTAGAATTAAGCCA
This sequence comes from Acomys percivali, assembly GCA_907169655.1. Lineage (NCBI taxonomy): Eukaryota > Metazoa > Chordata > Mammalia > Rodentia > Muridae > Acomys > Acomys percivali. Next base: position 45,050,691 of record OU015745.1, on the reverse strand, counting down.
TGAGCCATGGCATCTGGCTAAAATCTCTCAATGTACATCTAAGGCAACCCCCAACATATACCTATTCTTTGCTGAGTTCTAATCTGTTCTCCATCTTCCTAAATGTTTCATTTTAAGAACAGTATATGAATGGAATCCTGTGTATATCACTTCACAAGACTGGCAATTTTCTCAAATGCCCATGAGCTCCATCCCAGGTGTTTCTTGAGTTGCTCTTTTACTGTTTAGCAGTGTTCTGTGGCATGGGAGTACTACAGTTTAACAGCTCACCTACTGAGGCCGGGTCTAGTTATTTCCAGTCTGGGGCTTCTACAAATAAAGTTGGTGTAAGCAATGGTGTACTGATTTTTGAGGACATATGTAGTAATATCATTAAAATGCCCCAAAACAAACCAACTGGGTAATACAGTTAAATGTATTTTTAGATTTTTTATCCTAATAAGTAACCACATTTTTCTGTTATTTCTTCCAGCACTAGATATTCCTACTTCTACTACTTTACTTTAAAGGGTATGAAATATCTTTTTGAAGCATTTTTTCTTGGTATTCTTTAGGGCCCCATACAGGCTAGGCAAGCACTCTACACCTGAGCTATATCCCCAAGCTTTTTCAATTTTGACACAGGATCTCACTAGTTATCCAGGCTGGCCTTAAACTCCAGCATCAGTGGGGGTCACTGCAGTCTTACTTGATGACTAGTGCCTTTCATGACCTTTCTGTCATCTGTCTCTTGAGTGAACTATCTCTTTGCAAATTTCATCCTTTTTTTTTTAATGGACTTGCTTTTTTACTGCTAAGTTTCAGAAATTCTTTAGTAAACACTCAAGCTTCCACATCTGAAGGTGCTCTATGCATAGATTCAACCACCCCTGGGTCAGAAATACATTACAAAAGAAAAACCATCAGTAGCGAACATAAGCAGGTTTTATCTTTATACTAGTCCCAAATAACATAATATGATAACTATTTTATAGCATTTACATCATAGTATTATAAATAATTAAAAGGTAGTTAAAATATCAGACTGTATAAATATCCAGTTGTGGATAGCTGATATAGAAACACTATACATTTGAAGTATTTATTCCATAATACTGGGGGTTGAACCCAGGGCTTCACACATGTCAGGTAAGTACACTTAGCAGTGAGCCACATCTCTAGGATGGTACCCTTTTGCACCATTAGATCTGGATTCCCTGAGAGGATCTGGGAATCAGTCTCCCACAGAGAGCCAGGGATAACTGAATTCTAGACGGCCTCGCTGCCACCTGCTTTTTAAGTTTTCTCCAGTGTATAGCCTGTCCTTTTAGTAGCACAGCAGTCTCTCTCAGAGCACAGCTATTAATTTCAATGTGGCTTAAGTGTTCTTTATCAAGCCTTAGGACCCAAAGAGGATCTATTCTATCCCCTGATTTTACTGCTTTACAAATTATATGTGTGATCCACTGTGAGTAAATTTTTGTCTAAGATATAAGGAGTAGGTGAATATACACCTAGTAGAAATGTTTAATTATTACTAAAACTAAAACAGAAGCAGATAATGACATCAGCTATATAATTAATTTAAAAGTCAAGGCCAAAACTATGAACATAACCATAAAGGGAAGGCTGGGCTAGAACAGAAATGATATGCATTTCCTCAGTAGAAAAGGGTCACACTGCTGATTCTCTACTAAGCATCTTTTATAGTCAGGGGAGTTTAAGGAAGTACTCTTTCTGTTGAAAAGGATACGGGACCACGCTGCAGTTAGGAACTCTGTCATTTAGGAATTCTGCAGCAACTTCAGCCTTGGATCTTCCAACATCTTTAGGCCTATAGAAAACATTATTTTAAATTGTCATTCATAATATAAAAATTTAGATTGTTTACATAATTAGCTTCCAAACATAAAAAAGGATAGTCTATTTATAACATTCTTAGAAAAAATATTTTAACTGCACGATTTTATTATTCTTAAAAGTATATGTATGCAGTGTGCCTGTATGTTACCATGTACATAGTTACTAAACCCTTACTGATAGTCCAAATAAATACAGCATGTCTAATTGTATCTGTTAACTGATAATATGAACTATGAATAGCAGAGTCCGCATTCTGCAGGGGAAAGCATTAATAACAGCTCATGCAGCGACTACTTCCAACCACTGACTCTTCCTATTAGAAAAATACCCTAGGCTTAGAGCCTTCCAGGAGTACAGCCTGAACCAGAACCTCAATCTGCTGTTTGGTTTTTGAGACAGAATCTCACTCTATAGCTCGGATTAGTCTTGAGCTTACTATACTGCCCAGCATAGTCTCAAACTCTAAGCAACACAGGTGGGAGCCACCATTCCTACTTCACTGTGTTTATATGCTGGTCTTAGTAAAATGTACACAGAGACTAAGCCTGGGAAAGGAAGACCTTCTGAGTATCACCTCCATCCTAGGTGTGCCACTTAAGCAGGAATCAGAGTCCCCAAAGCACGGTGGGATTTGTTATGTTTTGTTTGTTTTGAGACAGGTATCACTACATACCCCAGGCTGCTCCTTACACATATGCACCACTTGCCCCAGCTTCCTCAACCACATTTTAAAAGAAAGAATAAAATTCAAAGGTATCAACTTTTTCAAGAAGCTGAAAATAAAATGTGGAAGCATCTCTCGTTGATAATAACCAGACATTAAGTACAAAAGGACGCAGTGCCTCTTGGAGCCCATGATTAGCGTCTGCTGTCTCTGCACAGTCCTCAAGGAAACGAGTCATTCTTCACACAGAAGAGCAGGTGCTTTGCTACGATGTCCTGTCACATACACCCCAGACACTGAACCCTTATTGTTTGTGTCCTTCATATCCGGCAGTGTGAATATTTTTCTTAGAATAGCAAATCAAATTTTTACTTTATTTAAAATTAGAATTTCAAAGGAAACATTTTATCGGGCCAATTTTACTCTTCTCAAATAAAGAATTATTTTTTCCTTATTTATAAGGTGCTAAGAATTGTATTCTGTCCTTACTTGCATAGAAAAGTACTATGAATTAGAAACCTTGACTTGAATAACCCATTCAAACACTCTGCACAGAGGCTCTTCCCATTTGGAAGAGGAAACAGTGGCATGCCAAGATTCTTCTAAATGTATTTTTGTGCTTTTGTAAGCCTCACACAAAAGAACTCCAGCATGGGTTTAGTGAGAACTGTTACATATATTTACAGGATCAGGGGACATGAGTGCTGGAACCAAGACAGTATCTTAAATAAAATGGCGAGTTACTGTCTTGGCACCATGCCCAAGTTAGCTACCTCTGTATCATTATTACTGTAACCATGTTAGTTACAATTTAAAAGGTGTGGCTTGTTATCAACAACCAATCATCTCAGTCTGTTTCAAAGCAGTGATGCATTAAAAAGTTGTCAGAATGTAAAGATATACAAAATGCACATCGGTGCTTATACGACAAACATCACCCAAATACTCAATAAATCTTCCTATTTGTAAAATCCACATTAGACTCTCAGTAATTATTAAATTGCAAGGTACACATATTCAAATGTTTATCAGGATTTTTAAAATATCAAACTTACCTAAATAAAAACTGCCTATTTAAATTGGAAACATCTATTGTGTCCATGTCTATAACATGAATCTGTCTAAAACCAGACAATGCCTGTAGAAAAAAAAAGAAATCTAATTAGGCAAGAGCTTCCTTTCTTTTAAAACATAACATAGATTTTCAAAATCTATGTCCTAAGTCCATACATTTTCAGCAATAAATTCTACGTAATTATATTCTTTGGCTAAAACAAAAGTTTGTGGTGCAAGGCATTAAAAAAAAAAAAAAAAAGAATCTTCTTAAAGAACAAAACTGCACAAGCACTCAGGTTTAAGCCAAGAGAAAACTCTCAGCCTCACCGCTTTGCATCTGCTGCCCACTCTGCCTAGAGCCTTTCCTCCCCAGTGTTCTTCTAGGACACTGCTCCCCCTGACCTCACCACCAGGCTGCCTTCTTTACCCATGGATTACCAGCTGACATTCCACATACCTTCCTTCTCTCTTTTTTTCCCCAATGAAAATCTGAGTTCCATAAACACCTGCTTATAGTGCTCCATTCTGAGTCTTAACACCTAAAATGGTGCTTGGAATTCACAAGAGGAGACTCAATAACCATCTGGTTAATCAGCAACATTAATGTCATAGTCTCTCCTTTTATTTAGAATGAGCCTTTAGGGGACTAACAGTCAGTGAAAGGGAAGAGAAAAAAAAATGCTTATCTTCTGTGCTTACATCTAAAAGAAACAAAATAGTAAATGATGAAGTGAAAGGCCCACAATCTCTGTAATGTGCTTAAAGGAGCAGAATGTAGAAAATGGATCTCAAGCTGTGGGTCATGACCCTGTCAACACGAGTCACCAAAAACCAACTTGTATATCAGATATTTACATTACGATTAGTAACAATACCAAAATTACAGTTATGAAGTGGCAATAATTATATGGTTGGGGATCCCCACAACATGAAGAGCTATATTAAAGAGTCACAGCATTAGAAAGGTTGAGGACCATGGGTGTAGTAAATAAGTAATTCTCAGATCTAACCTTTAATGACAGTGCATTTAATAGTAGACACTGCAATTCTAAAAAGTAAATCACAACTTCAAAGTGTAGTTAAGCTTTAAGGTACTTGTACTTGCCTAGTACAAAAGCAAACAAATAAACAAACAAAAACAATGCCCAAACTCCATAAACTCTTCTTTTCTCCAACTTTTAAGTTGTCACACTACTTGAGTAACTGAGAGGGAGCTGTCATTTTGGAACACCACACTACTCCATACCTACTGCTATTGATTTCAAGATGTCTTTTGTCCCCAAACTTCAAGTTCACCGCAGAGGGAGACCACAGTGACCTACAATTCCCATAGAACTAACATAGCACTAAACAGTTGGTGTTTTTTATTTTAAAACCTTAGCAAGACCAACACTAGTGTTTCCTAGAAAATCGGTGTGACTGTCTTGATATTTAAAACATAACTGTCAGATGAAGAGATGGCTGACTAGTTAAAAGCACTTACTGCTCCTGCAGAGGACCTGGGTTCAGTTCTCAGAACCCACAGGGTGGCTCATAAGCCTCTAACTCCACTTTCAGTCTGACACCCTCTTCTAACCTCTTGGAGCAGCAGGCACCCATGTGGTATACATATATGTGGCAAAATATTCATACACATGAAATAAAAATAAACCTTGTGGATAAGTAAATTTAACTTTCGGCAGGCGATTGGTGCCCTCCATCTTGCTATGATCTGCTTATTCTAATTTTCCATTTTTCTACCTGGTGAGAAGCCAGGTATACCTCAGCTATACAGTAATTGTCTCCTTCCTCAATCTGTTAAATTGACAGAAACTTATACAAAGTTACTTCATGGTTATAAGAACTCATCAAAATCTATTACATCACAACTATGTATTTCTGGGTAGTCTGGCTACAGGCTTAGCTGTTTCAAATCTTAGGCACTTACTATCATATGGTCATGAAAAACAACCACCTTAAGTCATGCAAGACTTCAGTGAAAAAGCGTACTTTAAATAAAGAACTGATAATCTGGATTAGAGTCTAGGAACCTCACTGTAACTCAGGGGAAAAAATGAGGGAGTCTTTTAATTTTGCTGCACCTCAACGTATCCTTTTGGAGAAAGTAATACAAAAACCAACCTAACTGGGTTATTTGGTGAAGCGAAAGAATTAATTATTTGAAATTACACATTAAAAGATAAACTATCTATTCTGTTATTTACTTCAATGAAATGAAATTAGCATTAAGCTAAAAAAGGAAGCAAAAGAGAGAGAAAGAGAAAGAGAGAAAAAGAGAGAGAGAGAGAAAGAGAGAGCAGAAAATTGACTTTAAGACTTTTAGAGTTGCAAAGTAATAGTATGTGTTTTTATTACTGTCTTGAATTTGACCTGCTAAGCTTACCCAAAAAATATTCAAGAGAAAAAAAATAATGAAGACATTCCTCATATGGCAGAAAAACAAAAGAACTTACTTAACTCTAAGAGAATACGAATACACACACACACACACACACACACACACACACACATATATTACCAGGTTTTTCAGTAGCTCACATCCTAAGCCACCAGCTCCAATGACTAGAACTTTACATGTATCTAACAAGAACTGGAGCGACTGTAAAGAATGGAAATGCATATTAAAATCTAGGCAATCACCACAGGAACCATGAATAAGGCAACAAACCACACAACAGTTGTTAACGTAGGCACAAAAAAAGGCAATTAGCCATAAGAAACATACCTGGCTTGTCATTAGTTATTTCAAATTACGAAGAGATGTAATTACAAGTTATGAAATCCTTCCAGAGGAAGGGATGCCCTCTTCTGACTTTGGTGGGTACTTGGCACATGAAGTGCATGTGTATACATAAAGGCAAAACACTCATATACATAAAATAAAAATAAAATTCTTTAACACTATCCCTAGTTATTTCTACTTTTACATTTTATAGGTAATATATTTCCTACAGTACTCTAGTACTTCTCCCATTCTTTATGCTTTTCAATTTTTAAAAAGTAGAGAAGATATCAGTTATTTAGCTAACTCACTAAAGAGAAAAAATTAAATATAAAAACCAGAAGATAAAGTACATCAGTGTTTGAACATCTAACAAAAACGAGACAAGAGCAGTTACACCTTCCTTAATTCCAGATCAGCAGAATTACAACTTGGAAACATTGCTTAGCAGAAGTGACAAGCTTATGCTATTGTGCAGAAACACAAGAAAATATGATATATAACTATATTATCCAAAAAGTTAGTTCTAGGCCCTCTTCTTACACTAGCGGAGGAAAGGGTTTACTCACTCAAGCTACTGAGCCAAATTCAAGAGTTTACAGAACAACTTTATGAGAAGCATTTCTATGTCAAAATCTCTTCATGGACACAAAATGGCATAAAACACTACAGTGAATACTTTGCTCCTACTCTATCCTAAGAAACAAATTTATCTAACCAAATATTTGCTTTACGTCAGACAGTTCAAAATACGTAGCTATCATATTGCAAGCACATTTTTTAACATGCAATTATAGTCAATGCTAAATAAAGATTTCCAACTAAATTTCAATATTTAAGTAAGCATACCTTACAATCTTATTAGAATTAATTTACTACAGCAGGGCTACAAACAGGGGAATGTGGCTTAGAAATCACTTTAAACTAGAATGTTTAGCATACCAGAATATGAAGTCATCAACTTACCCTACTCTCAAAAAATTTAAACTTACATGAAAAGAGTAAAAAGGCATCACTAGTTATTTACATAAAATCAGTTGTAAAGATTCAATTCAGTACTCACAAGATAACTTAATTTCACAAAACAATTTTATTAGCTATCTGTATCGTAAGAGCAAATTTTAAAGGAAGCATCTTATTATTTTTGAAATGTAAAACTATTAGAGCAGTTATTTAAAAATAAATGTTTCTCACTTCAGTGCTTGGTTCGAAATCAGGGTGTGTGAAGGGTCCAGATCGCTCGAGGAACTTCTTTACATGGTTCCAGCGACCTTCCCAGTCTCCAGTGTCCCCACACCCACCATCAACAGCCATTCTGCACAGAACACAGTAAATTCAGCTGCAAAGATCAGTATGAAAAAGCCACGCCTATAACTATTAGGTCTCCCCAAATGTAAAGGTAACCACACCAGACCTGCTCAAATAAAAAGGAAAACTGAGCTTATAGGAAAGGAAAACTGTGGTTATGTTTTTCCAGATTTGGCTCATCTTTCATGGGAAAGCACTTCTCACCCACTTGATGAAATAAATCAGCCACTGTGTTCCCAGCTTCCTCAGCACCCAAAGCTCTAAGCTGGAACCCTAATTAATTCAATGAGAAAAGGGCTTCCCTATGCTTGGTATTACACTCACTGTAGATGTCCATAATCTGTTCCTTCAGTACATTTGGAAAGGGAAACAATAAATACATAGAGTAAGGGGGACTTTGAGAACTAAGGTGCTTAGATCTAAACGTATCTATTGCTCCCCACCTTTGGAAAGGTGCCATCTACAGAGTGTACTGCATGAAAGCAAGGTTCACACATTTCTTTCCTCAGAGAGGTCCCAGTATTTTCTTAAACCTCTCAATATTGAGGTGTAGTTGTTGTCACCAAACACACAAAAGAAAATATGTAGGTTACAATTATGCCACAGATGGGCATTACCATTGAGAAACTTTGAGAACATGTAACTAAATAAAGTAGGAGCCTTCTTTAAAAAACAAACAAAAAAACGCGTGCACTTTACAATCACAGATTCATTCATGTTTGGTGGTGATAACTTTGCTGTAGCCTTTCAATTTCTACCTTCAAATAATTGGTAGTATCATTTGTTGTTGTTGTTTTGGGTTTTTTGAGACAGGGTTTTTCTGTGTAGCCTTAGCTGTCCTGGGCTCATTTTGTAGACCAGGCTGGCCTCGAACTCAAAGATCCACCTGCTTCCACCTTCCTGAGTGCTGGGATTAAGGGGTGTGTGCCACCACGCCCAGCTGTGATATCAATTTTTTTTTTTAAAGAAAGGGATCAATAAATATTGCATAACAAGAAAAGAGGAGGTTCTGATGCATGGCCTGGTTTCATCCCACAACCAGGTGCATTCTAACCTTGAGGCAATCCCTTAACCGTCAGCAATCTCAACAGAAGACTGCAACTACTTCTGATGATGATGTGATTGATAAAGGGATAATCCTACAGAGGACTTAGGGGGCAACTCTGGGCATATAGCAAGCACTCAGCACTCAAACGTCATCATTTCACCAAAAAAGAAAAAAAAAAGTAGGTAACTAAAAGGTGGGAAAGGAATTCGAACTCTTGCATTTAAAAAGTCAACCAAAAGGGGTTCGAGGGTGGAAAAGACCAAAGTACTACTGGGAACTGACACATCACTACAGGAGTATTTTTGTCCTTTCCCACAGAGGGAGGGGAAGAGAATCTCGTAAGGTTGGTCATATGAAAAGAAATATAAATCTGTGGCATCAAGAAACTAAGCATCTGATACAGGTTGTGTGGTAAATGAAGGAAGGAGCAAGTGCTTAAGTCGACATCTCCTTTAAGACCCAATTACTTTGCAAAAATAACGAGTTTTAATACAATTCTTGATTCAGTGTTCATTTAAAAAAAATTTTTTTTTTATAACCTGTACTAGTATCTCAGTATTTACCAAGGACCCAAAACAGGCCTCGTGTCCATTTAGATTTAGATTGGGTTCACTTGCCACAAGGTCACAGCTCTGACAATTTAGGTTGGAGGAAGAGGTGGGGCACCGGGTGGCTTTTGCGGGAGCAGAGCAGGGGAGCGGCCGGCCAGTGGCCGGGGCTGGGGACCGGGTCAGGGGTGAGGCCGCGCGGCCTGCTCCGGGTGCCCCCCTCCCAGCCCCCCGGGCCCGCTGCGGCTGGTCCCCTAGGCCTGGGGCTAGGGGGGGAGGCTGGGGTCTCCGGAGAGGACCCCGGCCTCCCGGCAGCACTAACTTCTCAGCCAGCAGCTCCTCTATTCTCCTTCTTTTCTTCTCCCTAAAAGAAAGAGAGAATAAAAGAAGGGTCAGCATCAAGCTCCACAGAGGACGCCGCAAGGGTATGGGGGACGAGGGGACGGGGCGGGAGGTGGGGGACTCCCGAATGGCAGCGGTGACCGCCCACCGCCGCGCTCTCTCACAGCCCAGCCCAACCCGGCGCTCCGGCAAAACCCCGATACTTACGGCTCCTCGCCATCCGCCATATTGTTCCCCGCCTCTTCCCAGAGGCCCTCGCGGCGGATCGGTCCGCCCGGGAGGGGCGGGACTGCAGGTAAATGGACGAATGGAGGGCGGAGCTAGCGCGAAGAGGCGGAGCTTCAGGTAAGGAACGCGTAATCGGGGGCTGGGGCGGGGCTTTAAGGGGAAGGGCGGAGCTGTCATTTGGGGACCGGGCTTTAAGAAAGAAAAACCTGAGCAGACGCAGAGGGCCGAGACCAGAGCGTTGATACAGTGCTAGAAGAAAAAGGAGCGAGAGGCGGGGCCAGTATAGAGGGCGGGGCTGCAGGGGAAGGGAGGAAGGGGTGGGGTTGTGCGGGAAAGGGAGCTGAACAGTGGGTAACCTTGGGTAAACTGGCTGCTGAGGCTCCCTTGGGCTTTGCAAGCATTTCACACTTTAATTAAAATCTTGATTAATTGTACCTACTTAAACAATGTTGTCCTATCTATAAGGTTTCCATGCCGCATGAGCTTAGTGTTATTTTTATTTATACACTAATATGTTGACAAATAATTGCATAAGATGCTGATATATGCTATTTAAAAATAGAAAGAAACAACCAATATGCCAGTGTTTTCCTCCGGGAAAATTGGTAAGAGGTCTCTTTTTCCATACTACAAGAAGATTCAAAATCTTTCCTTTATAGCCATGCAGTTTAAGACATTAAATAGAAGTAAGATGGAGAGTCCTATTTTCTTTGTGAAAATCCATATTAATACTTTAGCGTTACACCATTCTGTCAGAAAACTACTCTTTTATACATAAATATATATCCAGATATGTATTAGATAAATGAATGGTTGCTAGATAAGATAGATGATAGTTCTAAAAGCATAGATTAATTGTATAACCCAACACCTAAAAATGGTAATAATACCAATGAAGTTCTTTACTCCTTCACAGTCCTTTATTGTATGCAAATGAATGAGCCTGATAGACAAGAGAGGGAAAATAATTATGTTCATATGTTTCAAATATGTATTTATACAAATATATGTCCTTGACTGAGGTGAGATAAAAATTTAATATGGAATCTGAACTCAGTTTAAAGCCTTACCACTGAGCTACTAACCATGAGACTTTGGGCATTTCCTGATCCTCATTTGTAAAGTGAAAATAACAGTATTCACCAATTAAGACTGAAAAGTAAGTGAAATCTTGAGTGGTTCTTAAATATAGTCCTTGGTCTGAATAACTTTAATGTTACAAATTCCAGTTTTTGCATTTTACCACAATAGATGGGTCTTTGGATGAAGAGTCTGAAAAATCAATGAAGTACAGCAAATAAAGCTTTCAGGGTGCTCATCAAAGTTGGGGCTGTTACTCACTCTCTTTGTAGTATTCTCCATGAAACTTCTGGAAGGTTCATCCCTTATGATCCCCAAGCTACATTCATTAGTAGCATGCACTGAGCTAAAAATCCGTCAGAGACAGGCACTGAGTAGGGGAATAAAATTCACTCGCTGCACCAGACCCCCACCTCTTTCTAAGTCACATGTCTCATGATCAATTCAGAAATCTGTTTTTCTTGCCCAGCCCATTCCACACATGGACATCATCACTGGGATGTCCTCTAGGATCAAAATGGGTTTCTGTGGGCTGGGCCTTTGATTCGTGTCAGCAAGTATTTTGGCCCCCTCAGAGAGTAAAAACTAACAGAGATTGATCACTTATTTCACAGAGAATGAAACTGAACCTTAGGGAAAGGACAGAAATGGAAAAAAAAAAAAAAAAGGTAAAAGGAAGGAAGGAAGGAGAAAGGTCTGATGAGCTAACTCAGCTGTAAGAGTATAGCTGCTCTTCCAGGGGTCCCAGGTTCACCCATCACCCACACAATACCTATAAGTCTCAAGTCTGTGGCACCTACCACACAAATACACACAGACAAAACACTCAAAAGAAGCCTACAAAGGTATCTGTCTTGCATCTGTGCATCTTAAGAGTGACACCATGACTCACCATTTTGACAGCTGACATGAGACATCCATTAGATCAGCCTGACTGATTAGAAATAGTCACCTCCATTTTCTAATAATGACAGTAATGGTGGCAAGTGAGCAAAATCCTCAGTAGATTCATTTTATCATAAACTATTGGACGTCTATGGCCAGACAGAAGGATACCCATGGTGATGCTTACTAAAGCTTAAGTCCCTATGGAAAAGCCCCAAGAGACTTCTTTTAAAAAAACAAAAAACAAAACAAAACAAAAACCCGTTCATTTGTGTGTACGTATGTATGCCATGTGTGTGTGCCCACAGGAGCCATAAAGAAAGTGCCAGATCCCCTCAAGCTGGAGTTACAGATGGTTGCAGGCCACCTGATGTGGGTGCTGGGAGTGGACCTCTGGTCCTCTGGAAGAACAGCAAGCACTGAGCCATCTCTTCAGCATCTGTTGTAAGAGACTAATGCAGTGAATGTCCCTCCTCCTCCTCCTCCCCACACCTAAAAATCATGACGAAGAGCTGCTAAGAGTAGCCTTTAAACAGAGACTGGAGTAAAGTTGCTTCAATGTGTGGTCGTTCTCATGTAAAATGGTTACACGACAAGGTATTAAAAATATATATATGGGGGGAAAAAACAAAAACAGAAACAAAAATCATGCAGTCCAACAGAAACCTACCATAGTCCAGCCAGAGACAAAAGCATACTCAGCATTTTCAGAGAAAAGGAAGGGGACTTGGGCTATGAACAGAAAACCAAACCAAATGTACAAAACCTACAAAACCTAAACCTCTTTACTAAACCTCTGTTACTTTTCATCTACAGTAATGACGGATGAACCTAGGGCTTTGTGCATGCTAAAAACCAACACCAAACAAGCAAAAACAAACCTCTTCCACTGAGCTACATCCATACCAATTTTCTTTTTATTTTGAAACAGAGTCTCACCAAGTTATCCAAACAAGCCTTGAATTTGCAAATCCCTGCCCCCCCCCACCCCCTCCCACCCCCCACCCCTCCTCCATCTGCCAAAGAGCTGGAGTTAGAAACTTGCACCACTTGGCTCAGCTGTTTTGGGAGGTTTAAGCAAATAAATAAATTTTAAAAATATATAGCCAGCTAATGTTTGTTGACTATAGATTGCCTGCTGTAGTTGGATACTAATGCAACTAAGTCATTCTTCACAGTCTTTGCTCCTGTAGTTCTGAGCAGTTGGAAGGAGAGAGAGCTCTTCCTGGTAGTTCCCAAGTGCTCACAGATTTTTCTAACAGGTGCTAGGATCTGTGTTCCCTCACCACCACTGGACTAAGTAAGATCCTTTACTCAGTTTGCCCACACTGCTGCCTCTTACACTTCTAACACTCCAGGAATTCCGCCACACCCTCTGACTTCCTGTAACTGAACAGGCCTCCCACATCTCTATTTAGCTCTCTTCTCACTGTCTCAGAGTTGAGTATTTCCTGCGTCACCGGCCCTCTGAATGCAGAGCAGGGCAGGGACTTCCCCTTTTTGACTCCCCACAATGCCTTCACAGAGGTTGGAAAGCGCTTAGGGTATCTGTTGGCATGGTACTAAGGAGGCGGTCTGAACATTTGCCTCCCATCTTATCTACTCAGACACAGCCACAATGATCAGCGGCAACATGGGGGAGAAAAGTCAGGAGATGATTATTCTAGAAGTATTGAAAACAAGTTAAAACACTATAAATATCAACCAGGTAAATCGCAGACTATACCAGCTTTTTGCTCTGGTTTTTTTGTTTTTTTTTTGTTTTTTTTTTGTTTTTGTTTTTGTTTTTTGTTCTAATAGTGGGAACTGAGCACAAGACCAACACTGTTCCAGGCTGGGCAAGTGTTCATCATTGATATATTTCTAGCACTCTTCTTGCTTTTTATGTTGAGCTATAGAGTCTCAGCAAGTTGTTAGGCTGACCTTGAAGCCACTTTGTACCTTTCCCCCCCCACACACACACACCCCCAGCAAGCCCTGAACTTGAAATCCTCCTGCCTCAGCCTTTGGAGTAGCTGGGCTTTCGGGTCTGCTTCACCAGGGTAGTTTGTATTATTATTGATATCAGTAAAATCTGTGAACAATTAGATGCACTAAACACTTCCAAACATGTCTCATTTAGCCTTACCTCTGTGGCAGAGTTTCTACTAACCCCAGTTGACGTATGAGGAAAGCACACACGTATTGTAGGATGTTTGACCCCATTGTGATCCCTGAGACTGTGAACTATAAATCCCTATTTCTTGGGATTGAACCCTAACACACACCTTTAATCCAAGAGCTTTCTGTACACCAGATTTAAGAAAGTTAATCCTAGGTCAAGAGGCAGAGCAAGAAACCAGCTGACAGAGATTAAAGAATACAAGGGTAGTTAAGACAGCCTGTTAAAGTAGAAGGTGCTTTGAGCTTTTAGCTCTTTAGCTCCTTGGCCTTCGGGCTTTTTCAGCTTTGAACTAGCAAGCCTTTGGCCTTGGGATTTTTTGGCCTTTTCTTCCTGTCCTGTCAGCTGAGCTAGTGAGCCTTTGGGACCTTTTCCATCAGGATGTGAGCTGAGTAAGAAAGTCAGCTGGGTGCTTTCTCTGCCTCTCTGATCTAGCAGGTTTTTACTGCAACATCTGGCTCCTGAGTCCTTATTGGTAAAATAGAACGTTTGGGATTTTCATTTAAAACAACACATGTGAGGAAAGTAAGACTACGGAAAGTTAAGAAATTTCTCTGTGGGAATGGAAAGATGACTCAATGGTCAAGAGCACTCACTGTTCTTTCAGAGAACCAGATTCAAGTTTCAGGTCTCACTAGGACCACCTGTAACTCCAGTTTCAAGAGATCTGACATCCTCTTCTGATGTCAACAGGTACAAGGCTTGCACATGACACACACACAATGCAGGCAAAATATTCATTCCCAAAAAATAACCTTTTTTTGTTTTGTTTTTTGGGACAAGGTTTCTCTGTGTAGCCCTGGCTGTCCTAGACTCTCTTTGTAGACCTGGCTGGCCTCAAACACACGAAGAGCCACCTGCCTCTGCCTCTTTCTCCTGAGTTCTAGGACTAAAGGTGTGCACCACCATGCCAGACTATAAGTAAACTTTACAAGGACAGAAATTTCTCCAAAGTCACTTGCCAGATTCAGTTACCAAGCTATCCTAAATACCAGTGGCATCAGAAATTTCGTAAAGCCACCATAATTTCCTCAACTGTCTTTCTAATCAGCAACTAAAATAGCATGAAGTGTGTTTATTACTCTTTGTTTTGGGGGACCTTGGTGGTCTTAGTAGAGCACATTGAGTTTGGTTAAAAATTACCACTTAAAAATTTAGAAACACTGTTACCTTAGACACGGTCTGTCATCTTAGGAATCTGCCTTCCATTGTAGGAGTCAGAAGGCAGCAGGGCTCAGGGAAACTGAAGGGGCAGCATGGGGCCTGTATGGGGTCTCCATGGGACTGTGCTAAGGTCCTCTGTGTAAATGTTATGGTATAGCTTAGTGTTCTTATAGGACCCCTAACAGTAGAGGTTGGGGGGGGGGGTGCAAGTCCCTGGTACTTTTGCACTCTTTTCCTCCTACTGAGTTGCCTGGTCCAGCCTTGTTATGAGGGTTTGTGCCTAGTCTTATTGTATCTTGTTATGTCGTCTTTGGTTGATATCTCGGGGAAGCCTGCTCTTTTCTGAAGGGACTGGAGGAGGAGTGGACCTGGTGGCAGAGAGGTAGTGGGGTTTGGGAGGATTAGAGGGAGGAGAAACTGCATTTGGTATGAAATGTATGAAGGAAGAATTTTTTTTTTAGTCTCCCTTCCACCCTGTGAACTAACCAACACATAGCTATTACCTACCAAGCCGTCCATTACCATTCACAGATTAAACCAACCACATACAGAAGAGTTATATATATATATATATATATATATATATATATATATATTTTTTTTTTTTTTTACTTGAAGTGATGGTTTGTGCCTTTAGTTCCAGCATTTGTGTGGCTGATGTAGGAGGATCTCTGTCAGCTCAAGACCAGCCTAGTCTACATAGAGAATTACAGGCCAGCAAGGGCTACATAGTGAGACCCTGGTTTTGTTTTGGTTGGTTTGGATTTTTGAAAAGAGGGTAGGGGCTGGGCATGGCGGCGCACGCCTTTAATTCCAGCACTAGGGAGGCAGAGGCAAGCAGATCTCTGTGAGTTTGAGGCCAGCCTGGTATACAAAATTAGTCCAGGACAGCCAGTACTACAAGAGAAACCCTTGAGAGAGAGAGAAAGGGAGTGGGGGAGTAGGGAGTCATCTTACCAACAAATACCTGGAAATACCAACAAGCCCATAAGCCTCTGGAGAAAAGCAGTGGTAACCAATGAAGCTCTTGACAGGTATTTAGGATAGGATGAAAATGTCTCCTCATCTGTTAAGATCTGTGCTTAGGGGGCTGGAGAGATGGCTCAGCAGTTGAGAGTACTGACTGTTCTTCCAGAGGTCCTGAATTCAATCCCTAGCAACTACATGGTGGCTTACAACCATCTATAATGTGATCTGATGTGCACTGTATACATAATAAATAAACAAATCCCCCCCCAAAAGAAAGGTCTGTGCTTAGGCCAAGAGATAGCTTGGTTAAGGTCCTGCGGGGCTCCTGCTGAGTCCCTGAATTCAGTTTCCAGTACCCTAATTGGGTGGTTCAAAACCACCTCTAACTCCAGCTCCAGATTACCTAAAGGCCTTTTCTGGACTCCAAGGGCACTTTCATTCACATACGCCTATACCCACTCAGACACACATGTAACTTTTAAAGTAAAATAAAGCTCTTATGAATTCTTAAGTAAATGCCATTGGTTTAATATGGGAATAAAACTAAGAAAGCTTTCTGCTGTGGACTCCATGCTTCTGCCCAGAAACACAGACCGCCTGCAGGCACTTGTATGCTTTGAAGCTGTTAAGAGCACGCTCCACAAGAAGTGAAGCCGCCCAGTACCGGCCTGATCATCGATCTATCACCATGCGCGGCACTTCAGTAATTTTGCAACAAGACAGCAGAAATGGAGCGCAAAGAAAAACGCGAAAGGACAGCAATCTGACCCTCTCTCCCATTTTTCCAGCCTGATTTCACACAAAGTGACTCATGAAAATTGCACGCATCTGTAGGGAACGTAGCAATACTGGACTTCCAGTAACCCTGAGGTCGTATTCCATTCCATTCCACTTAGATTGACGTTTGAACAGCTGCCTTTTTTTTTTCCCTCCCTCCAAGGCAGAGAACGCGCATAAAAGGTGTTTTTTTAAAAAGAAATGGTTTGGATTTAAACCTCTAGAGAAAGAATTGACACCACCTTTAGGTAGGGGATTTCCGCTGGTTACTTTCTGTCAGTACTCTGTTCTACATTTGGTCCACTGAGCAATGGACCTTCCTTGTTTTCCGTCACTAACCACTTCCAGCCAATCACAGACAGACAAACACACCCGCCCGCAGATAATTTCCTGGGCTCTACTGTGCTCTAACCGCAGAGCCAATCCAAAGGAGCCGCTGTCATCTTTCACTCAGCTGGTTGCCGCTACCGCCGCCGCCAGATTCCGAAAGCGAAGCTCGCGAAGCCTAGGAACATGGACGTGAACCTCGCCCCGCTCCGTGCCTGGGACGATTTCTTCCCGGGTTCTGATCGCTTCGCCCGGCCGGACTTCAGGGACATTTCCAAATGGAACAACCGTGTAGTGAGCAATCTGCTCTATTACCAGACCAACTACCTGGTGGTGGCTGCCATGATGATTTCGGTCGTGGGGTAAGTGGGGTCTCCTGCCCGGAGCACCTGTCCGGACCTCGGGAACAAGATCACGAAACGCAAGGCTAAGTCCAAGAGCGCCTGCCCTGCAGTCTCGGGAAGTGGCTAACCCAGTGGAAACTTGTTCTCAGGGCGAGGCCGCAGCTATTTGGGGTCCCCCTTTCTCTTTTTCGCTCTAGAGGCTGAGACTTGACAAGGACCCTGGGGGCGAGGGGGAAGTGAGGGAGGGTGCTGAGAACTTGAGACAATGAAAATTACCCCCTCCTTCGTCGTCGTCCCCCCACCCCCTCACCCCCCCACCCCCCGTCCCCGATCCCGTGCTGAGGTCAGCCGCCTGTCAGATGTCTGTAGCACCGTGGGTGTTTTAAAAATAAGAAAAACGTGGTATTGTAACCTTGTCCTGGGGCTGCCTAGAGAAAGCCTGGCGTGACAGGGTGTGGACCCAGGGCTGTGTTTAAGTGGCCTCTATGCCTAATGTCTGCTAGGCTGTACATGGAGCTGAGCTTGGGCTCAAGAGAGTGCGAATCTCCTGGTGGCGCATCTTCCTATGTGAGGTGACATGGAAACGAGGCCCCCAGACGTTTTTTCATTTAGTTGTTTGTTTGTTTGTTTGTTTGTTCCAGAAGTTGCCAGGCATGATCACTTAAACTTCGCTTCTTAGTCTGGGATCTTTTCTGTATCTGAAGGCCTTTTCAGTGCCCGGATAGTTAAGAAGTGCCCTGCGTTAGTTAACGTTACACCTAGGCATTCAAGTACACACACACACACACACACACACACACACACACACACACACACACA
>OU015745.1:45013707-45018400 GCA_907169655.1 Acomys percivali | reverse complement strand
TTTTTTTTTTTTTTTTTTTTTTTTTTTTTTTTTTTTTTTTTTTTTTTCCAAGACTGAGTTTCTCTATGTAGCCTTGGCTGTCATGGACTCATTTTGTAGACTGGGCTGGCCTCAAAGTCATAGAAATCTGCCTGCCCCTGCCTCCTCAAGTGCCGGGAGAGTCTTTTGAGATCTTAACGCCCACCCCCTACTGACATACCTCCAACAAGGCCACACCTCTGCATCCTTCCCAATCAGTTCCAACAATTAGGATCCAAGTACTTAAACACATCATCCTGTGTTTGAGGCAGGGGGCATTCTTATTCAAACCACAATATTGGGCTATATAGTGAGAATCTGTCTTCAAAAGAGGAGGGAGAGGTAGAAGACAGAGCTGGGTCTTTTTCATTTACAGAATACTTGGAGTAAATTTCTTCTTCATAATGCTTTCTGCATTATCCCATTTGGGATTCTGAGTTGACAACCTTTGTCAAGGATGCTTGGGGGCCTCTGGAAAGTTCAGTCGAGGACTTTTTGCGTCAGAAATCATAAACACCAATGTTTCTGTAGGACAGGAAGAATAGGTTATGTGAGACAGTGATTTGGATCATTTATTAGAAAAACAAAGACCAGCGAGTGGCATCGTGCTTCAGGCTTCCCTGTCAAGGAAGCAGTCATGGGTGGGGAAGACTGGGGTTCTGTAGAAGGCTTCTGTTCAGCCTCAGTGAGAAGGCATTCCAGCTGCTGTGTTCCAAAATGGAAGGTAGGTCCAAGGTGATTGGATTCTCTTGTTTCAGGAGAAACAAGTTACCTTGCATATTGTTTCTTTTTTTGTGGGGTTTCGGGTTTTTTTTCCCCATAAGGGTTTACATAAACACCATACAGTCCAAACAGAACTGTGACTGTAGACAGGGTCCTGCTCATAGAGACCATTGTATGATCCCTGCCCTTCATTTACCCAGATTGGATAGATGAGCTCATTCATCCATCATTTCGACTAAGCCTGAAATACTTAGTGCTAAAAAATAAAAATAAAAAAGGAAAAGAACAAAACAACTGGTGTACAGTAGTGCCCAGGATGTATGAAAGTAAACACATCACGTCTATATGAAGATGTGGTCTTCAAATAGTGGGACTCTAGTAAGGTACACTGGCAAGTCTGGTGGGCATCGGACTGCTTGTGCTGGGATTAATGTCTTAGTTCTGCCATTTTCCTTATTGTTGTTGATGATCGTCTTTTCTTCCCACCTCCTCTTTGTCACCTTCTGTTTTGTTTTTGGTGTTGTTGTTGTTGTTTTGATTTTTTGTTTGTTTGTTGGAGACAGAGTCTTGCTATGTGTCTGACACTAGCCTTGAACTCATGATCCCCCTGCTTCAGCCTCCAAGGATTGTGTGGGCCACCACACCCGGCTATAAGCGTCACATTTTCTAACCACTAAGGCTGTTTCTCTATTTAGACTCAGTCAGACCTGTCTACTTCGTAGGCCATGGGCTTTACAGTTCTGGTGTTGATGAGGAACTTGGTAAGTGCTCAGTGGTGGTCACTCCTCCTCTTCCCTTCTCTCCCCATGCTGTACCTGCTACTGAGCCAATCTTTCTTTGTTTCACATCCCAGGTTTCTGAGCCCCTTCAACATGATCCTTGGAGGAATCATTGTGGTGCTGGTGTTCACGGGGTTCGTGTGGGCAGCGCACAATAAAGACATCCTTCGCCGGATGAAGAAGCAGTACCCCACGGCTTTCGTGATGGTGGTCATGCTAGCCAGCTACTTCCTCATATCCATGTTCGGGGGTGTCATGGTCTTTGTGTTCGGCATCACTTTTCCTTTGCTGTGTAAGTAAACCTGTTCTCTTTTTCTCTCTTCATTAAAATAAACATAGGCACAGTTGGCCAATAACCACTGCCTATCAGAACCTTCTGAAACAGCACAGGAAAGCCTCGTAGTTGCTTATTTCCACAGATCTATCTGTGCACCTGCAATGTGTCAAGTTGCTCTTTTTACACAGAGATACCAATCAACAAAACAAATGATAATCCCAGTCACGTGGCAAGAACTGGTACAGCCTGCATGGTCTGAAGGCTGCTCATGGCCATCCCTAGCTCCAATTGCAGAGGATCTGATCCATTCTTCTGGTCTCTGTAGGCACCAGGCATGCATATGTATGCATACATACATACAGGTAAAATACTCATACACATTAAAAAAATAGATACATCTGGAAAAAGACTGGTCCAGAGTATAAACATTAAATATTTTTATTTTGGTGAGCTAGAATTTTTTTCTAAATAGCTTATTTTCTAGCACCTCAAACAGTATTAAATGAAACAAAGATCCAATTTATGTCTCAGCAGGCAGAAATCTGGCTGAAATGTTAGTGTAGTTGATGACAAAAGAATGTCCCTTTGCATTGGAAAATGTTTAGCTTATGCCTGTATTCATTTGCTTATTTGAGATCTTGTCAGAATGAGCCCAGATATTTACAAATGAATCCTACACTGTGTTACACACACTATTTTGGCTAGTAAATTCGAACCTTGGGGAAATTTCCCGATTTTCCTTGTTATTCTGGAAGTGAATGCTGGAATGACTCCGTTTAAACACACAACTTGTTAACCATGGTCCCCTTTCTGCCTAAGAGCCTGGGATGGGCCAGAGTAATGAAATACATCACAGAGTCAAGATCTCCATTTCTCTTGCTAGATTTATAGGAAACCAAAGCGTCATCCGTCATCCTAAGTGAGCTACTCTCACCTATCTCTAAGACAAGGACATTAAGATAGCTTATTCTAAAACTCAGATACATAAGGATCATTTGCCCAGACACTTTTCAAAAACATGTATTTCTAAGCCATATCCCTTGGAGAGCCTGATTCTGTGGGTCAACAATGGTGCCCCAAGAGTCTGATGCTTAGAAAGTGGCTCTAAAGGTCAGAGTCAGCTAGGAACATATAGTCTTTCTCTGAATTGTGCCTAGTGTAGTGTGGGAATCTGCCTATCATAGGTTCTTTTACTTATGCTTTTATTATTATGCAGTACATGTGTTTATGCATATATGGACATGTGTTTCCCTATGTGTGTAAGGGTGAGCATACAGGCCCAGAGTTGGCATCAGTGTCTTCCTCCATTGTGTGTGTGAGGCAGGGTCTCTTGATGAGCCAATTGGCTGCTCTATCTAGCTTGCTTGTCCTGACGATCCCCTATTTCTTTATTCTAAGCACTGGGGTTGCAGGCTGGCTGCCATGCCTGCCTAGCTTTTATGTTGGTCCTGGAGACCCAAACTGAGTTATTTGTCCTGGCCTGATTTTTCATCCATCCACCCATCTATCTATCCATCCATCCATCCATCCATCTTGCCCAAGAAACTGTGAAAGTAAAAGGACAGCTCCTCCCAGCATGTGGTTCCTGGACATGAAATTCAGATCAAAGGTGCTTGGAGGCACCTTTACCCACTGAGCCATCTCGTCAACTTCCCAGCCATATTTAACCAGCTCTTTGGGTACTTTTTGTGTTCATGGGGAAATGACTGATATAGATCACATACAGTGTCTTAAAAGTACAGATTCTCTAGCCTATTCCGTTAAGGTCCTGGGACAAGAGGTCCATGAAGAGGGACCATGCAATCTGTTTCATAATAAACAAGGTCAGTTCATGACACTTTAGAAAGCATGCCCCTTTGAGGCACCTTAAAGTGGGGTTTACCTGGATTCTGGCATTAAAGAAACAAAGTACAGATAAACCCAGAAATGCAAAAAATAAAATAAAATAAAAGTCTTTCTGGGAAAGCCTGGGTAAAAGGATTCATGTTCAGGTCGGAATCCTGTTAGTGGACCATTAATGTTGTTTAACATTTGCAAGGCGGGAGGGCAGGATTTTAGTGGGGAAGAAAGAATGTGGCTGGTCTTCCGCACACAAAGCAATCTGTGTTTGGCTTGGTAAGCAGCAGCTTTATATAAATTCTGAAGGTCTGATCAGCAAGGTGAGCAGACATGACAGCTAAAGAAACAGTTTGCTCTGTGTGTGAGGCGTGAGAAGGAGCACTATGCTGACGTGAAAAGGGGAATCATTCTTGGCCTGGGGAGATGGCTCAGTGCTTAAGAGTACAGAGGACCCCAGTTTGGTTCTCCACAACCTTACTGGATAGCTCACAACTACCTATAATTCCAGCTCCCAGGGGACCGGATGCCTTTGGCTCCTGCAGACATCAGCACTCATGTCCATAAACCCACAGACACAGACATACATACACATAATTTTTAAAAAAATAGAAATTTTTTACATAATTGAAACCAAAAAATAAATAAAGGGAATTCTTGCTTTGATACTAATTGTCGTTTCTTTCAGTGATGTTCATCCATGCGTCCCTGAGACTTCGAAACCTCAAGAACAAGCTGGAAAATAAAATGGAGGGAATAGGTTTGAAGAAAACTCCGATGGGCATTATCCTGGATGCCTTGGAACAGCAGGAAGAGAGCATCAACAAATTTGCTGACTACATCAGCAAAGCTAGGGAGTAGACACAGCTTGCCCAGGGACAGGGCGCAGCAGGAACCCAGTTGCACTTTCCCCATGTTCAGGCCCATTTTCTGTCTGTGGTTTTGAAACAGAAGGTGCATGTCTTAGCACCCAACTACCTAAGGCATCGTGCATGCACAGGCCCACCTGTTAAGATCTTCAATACGACCCAAGAGAGGCCCAAGAAACTGCAAACATCCA
>OU015745.1:44978707-45008707 GCA_907169655.1 Acomys percivali | reverse complement strand
AGCAAGGAGAAGGGCTCTGAGCAGACAGTGGCTCCCCTGGGGTCACACAGCTAGAACTGCTGGAAAGATCGCCAGCTGTTAAAAACAACTCTTGCATAGGATCAGAATTCATTTCCCAGCACCCAAGTTAGGCAGTTCACAACTGTAAAAGTAACATTTATTTTCCTGTCCCATTGTTATCTGGGAGGCCTAACTGACTAGGCCTAGTCCTGGAAGCTTCTAACCTCAGTACAATCTAATCTAGGCCTAGAGTGTTTTCAGCCTCTGAGACTTACTGCTTAATAAGCTCACCCTTACTTGTTCTTTCTTAGCTCTGGGCTGGCTGGTTCAACTCAGCTGTTCTGGCTGGAACTCTTCTCCCAGCTGATTTATTTAATCTGGATTCTCTCAGCCTGGAATTGCTTTGCTTCGCCTCGAACTAACTCAGCAATCTGCTCTAATTTTCAAGCTTCTTCTCATTTTCTGGCCTGTACTGTCTTCATCTGAGTTCTCTCTCTCTCTCTCTCTGCAACCCATCTCTCTATTACTGTCCTGGTAAAAACTGCCTCCTCTCTCTGAAAAATTGCCTCTCAAGTACTTCCCTTTCCTCACTCTTCTCATGAGAGTTAGGCATATCCTATTCTGTCAAATCTTCTCTGATTTATCACCTTTTCTGTCACTCAGACATCATTTTCAAACACAGGGGCTTCCTTCTACAAACTAACTTTACCTTTGTTTGAGATTAAAGGCATGCATCATCATACCTGGATCTAAGCTTTCCTTTGCCTGCTGCTTGTTCTATATCAGGCTGGCCTTGAACTCAGATGTTTGCCTCTGTCTCCTCTATTAAAGGCATGTTTGCATTCCAGCTGGATCAGGCCTAGAAGATCTTTGCATGTGATCTCTTGCCAGAACAGCCGTGTTCTGAATTACCATTCTTCTACACACAGCTGTCTGTCACTTCAGCTGCAGAGGATCTGTAACCCTTTCTTGGCCCTTCCAGGCACCCACACTCATGTGCACATGCCCACACACAAGTATCTACATATAATTAAAAATTATATATGTTCTAGGGGCTGAGGAGATAGCTTCATTCTTTTTTTTTTTTTAAAGATTTATTTATTTATTTGTTATTGTGTATACAGTGCTCTGCTTGCATGTACCCCTGCAGGCCAGAAGAGTTGTCAGATCACATTATAGATGGTTGTGAGCCACCATGTGGTTGCTGGGAATTGAACTCAGGACCTCTGGAAGAGCAGTCAGTGCTCTTAACCTCTAAGCCATCTCTCCAGCCCCGATAGCTTCATTCTTAAAGTGCTTGTGTGGCAAATAAGTTCGAGTTCCACCAGCAGGTGATGGCATCACTTGTCTCAGTACTGAAAAGGAAGACAGCGTGACCTCAGGACTCAAGGCCAGCCACCCCTGCCTGCTTTTCAAACTTATCAGGCAAGTGAGAGGCCCTGTTTCATAAAATGAGGTGAATATCACCCAAGGAAGGATGCTTGAGTTTGACCTTTGACATGAAAATGTGCTTACACACACACACACACACACACACACACACACACACACACACGTCCTTGAAGCACATTTGTTAAGATAATGTTCAGTAAAATTTAGAAAAGGAATATATTTCTCAAAACCAAAATAAAATAAAACAAAAAACCCAAAAATCAAAAAAATAAAAACTATAGGCAAACTTCACAAATACTACAAAAGACTAATATCAGTCCAACTCTAAAATCCACATTCAGCTTCTGTTGCCTAGCAACAGCTTAAAGTCTAGTCCATTCTAAAAGAGGTTTAAGTAGTGTTCTGTCCTAGGAGGTGACTCGTCCATCATGTGTGCATTATTCATAAGATGCTGACACTTGGAGACACTTGGAGTTTGTTAACAGCTGGGCATATTTTCCTCTTCCCTGCCCACGTGCACCTGTCACTGCAATGAGCCCTTGTGGATCTCCCGTGGCTCCTCTTGCAGTCAGTTTTTTGTCCACACTCTCTGGAGAGGAATGTTTCACAGTGCCCTGCCCTCCAGAAGAGACATTTGATATCTCCTTCAGGGCAAGGGAAATGCCCGTGTACCTCTGACCCTCTCCACCTCTGGTGTCAGACTTCAAGAGAAAGGGGACGGCTGTGCCTGGGTAGACTTTACCCAGGAAAACACCAATAATTAGGAGCAATGGGCAAAACAAAATAAAACAAAAAAAACAAAAACAAAACTAAAAAAACACAGAATGGTTTACATAACCTGCGAAGCTGCAATAAACAGCTAAAACAGTATGATCTTCATATATGTTTATACACACATGTGGAGGTTCTAAAACAGTATTTAAAAAAGCAAAATGTGGATCAGCAGTTAGGAGCACCTGTTGCTTGAGCAGAGGACCCAGGTTCGGTTCCCAGCACCCACTTGGTAGCTCACAGCCACCAGTCACTTCAGTTCCAGAGAATCCCATGCCCTCCTATGACCTCTGCAGGCAATACACAGTTGCACACACAAACATGTAGGTAAAACATGTACAAACACATAAAATTAAAAAAAAATAAATCTTAAAAAAAAAACATTTTAAATCAGAATGTAAGCACTGGCTCACCATAAGGACCAGATACATAATATCACAGTGCAAATAGAACCAAGTTGATAGCTTAGACCACGGGACAAAGGGCTGAATCACTGAATAATTGTTAACTGCTTGGAAAAGAATAATAGAGCAGAAATCTTACATCATGCTTATTTTCTAAAATTTAACCCTTTAATTCATCCATGGCAGCAAACATTTTGAGAAAACCGGGCCTATTGAAGTTGCAAAAAAAAAAAAAGATGTATTAAGTAGTCATTAGTGACTATATTTCTCAGCAGATTAAGCAGAAACCAAGAGAAAGACAGCTAGATGTGATAGTGTAGAAGCATACACCTACACTCTCAGGACTTCAGAAATGGAGGGAGGAGGAATAGGAGTTCAAGACCACCCTCAGCTATGTACCAACAACAGCAACAAGTTTTGGTTAAAGGTTAAAATATCAAAATCATGGCAGAGGCAGGCAGATCTTTGTGGATTTGAGGCCAGCCTGGTCTACAGGATGAGCTCCAGGATAATCAAAGATACATGGAGAAACCCTGTCTTGAAAAACAAATAAATAAAAACAAAAAGAAAGAAAATAAATATCAAAATCAATTCCTGTTATATACATAGATACACACACACACACACACACACACATACACACACACACACACACACACACACACCACTTGCGCCATGCACATGCAAGCTTTGCATGGCTAGGTATAATATTTCAGCGGTGCTAAATATTTGCATTTTTTTTGTGGCATTTAGAACTTACAAAATAATGCCTTGCCCTATGTCTGGCTTACAGCTACCAGTTTTCAACATGTGACCCAGAGAAGATATTTCTCTCAGACTGAATTGAATCGGCTTTTTCATGTGGTCTGTGGCATTTGAGTGAAGCGCATATGTTTTCCTTTATTTTTGTTATTGACTCCCATTCAGGAGCCAGGCCAGGAGCATTGGTACTGGAAGAATAAGCATTAAATAAAAAATAAGTAAATAATACAAATACAGACTGATTACTGGGATATGTTCAATTAAACATAAAAATAATATTTTTATGTCTGAGGTGGAAATAAGTGTTTAAAATTTTTCCAAGAACAAATGATTGACAGCTATGTTTTGAGCAGTTGATATTCTGATTTTAGGCATTCTCTTTGTTAGGTTTGTATTGCTGTGATAAATATCATGATGGAAAGTGACTACATCACTGAGAGAAGTCAGGGCAGGAAGTGGGGCAGAAGCCACGGAGGAGTGCTGCTTACTGGCTTGCTTTCCACAGCTTGTTCAGTCTGCTTTTTCATACAACCCAGGACCACCTGCTCAGTGGTGACACCACCCTCAGTGGACTCAGACCTCCCACATCATTCTCATCATTAATCAAGAAAATGACCCACAGGTCAATCTGGTAGGAACATTTCTCAATTGACGTTCCCTCTTCTCTTTCTTTCTTTCTTTCTTTCTTTCTTTTTCTTGTTGTTTCTAGAGACAGGGTTTCTCTGTGTAGCCTTGGCTGTCCTGGACTTGCTTTGTAGATCAGGCTGGCCTTGAATTCACAGAGATATGTCTGCTTCTGCTGGGATTAAAGGTGTGTGCCACCACGCCTGGCCTGAGGTTCCCTCTTTTCAAATGACTCCAGCTTGTGTCAAGTTGACAAAACCCAACCAAGACAGGGATTAAAGAAAAAAAAAACCACCAGGTATTAAAATTGTGCATTAATTTCTACCTCGTTGTTTCACCATGCTCTAAATCCACAATTCCTTTCATTTCTCCTCTATAAGATGGACCTTGTTAGGTCTCATTTGACTGACCAACGACAGTTTTTTGTGCCGGTGGTCATGCCATTGCTGCTGCTGGTGTTTATGGCATTGCGCTGAGTCTAAGATGTAGCTTTGTGATGCTTCAGTTCCTCTGGTATGAGGAAGCACCTTGCAGCGGACACTGTTTATGAAAGCTGGCCACGGATAGGGCAAGCACATACTATCTTCACCTCCAATGAGCCATGTGCTTTGGGCTCGCTCACTCACGTACAGCTCTATTGCAATTTAAATAATGGCAGCAAATAGAGAGAAGGTGATGGGCAGAGGGAAGACATCTTTGTTCTGGTCTTGACTATCAACCTGATATTATTTCAAAAGACAGTCTAAAATGTGAAACACTTTGAAATGATGGCTCTATGGTCTGGCTTTAAAAATAGATGTTTTTCCTTTGGGAAGAAGACATGGAACAGAACAGTGGGAGGAACTGGGCATTAGTGAGGGACATCCAACAGTTGGATGAAGTGTCT
Organism: Acomys percivali; assembly: GCA_907169655.1. Lineage (NCBI taxonomy): Eukaryota > Metazoa > Chordata > Mammalia > Rodentia > Muridae > Acomys > Acomys percivali. Next base: position 45,003,868 of record OU015745.1, on the reverse strand, counting down.
TCACATCATCCTCTCAGAGCACTTTATAGGACTAAATAGACAAAGTCATGGGCAATAGCTGAGATACATGCAAAATGATAGCCACTGTTGCCAGGCAACCGGAGGCAAGGGGGGCCTGTCGCGGTGCAGAGCCATTTCAAAGCAGAGGTCAATAAGCAATATTACCGTTCTAAAAAGATGTTCCTTCTTATCCTTTTCTTATTTAAAGAACGGCACTAGGGGCTGGCTCGGAGAGTAAAGTGCTGATTGTGCAAGTATGAGGGCCTGAGCTCCGATTCCCAGGACCCACATGAAATGCTGGGTATGGTGGTGCATTGCCTGTAGCCTCCAGTGCTGGGGGCAGGACATAAATAGGCAGATCCTGGGGGTGGGGTGGGGTTCATTGGCCAGATAGTCTAGCCAAAATATCAAGCTCCACATTCAGGGAGATGGATCTCAAAAAATAAGACTGGGAGGTGGGAGAGTAGTGGATAAAAACATTGGCTGCTCTTTCAGAGGACCCCGGTTCGATTCCCGGCACCCACATCAGGTGGGTCACAACTGTCTAGAACTGCAGTTCCAGGGGATCAGGAGCTCTTTTCTGTCCTCTAAGGGCATCAGGCTTTGTGTGGTACACAGATACACATACAGGCAAAACACTTATCCACTTAAGATAAAAAAAAAAAAAAAAAAAAAAAAAAAAACACACAGTAAGGTGGAGAACAGTAGAGAAAGAACCTGATGTTAGTGTCTTGGCCTCTACATGGGCATGCATAGGCAAGATCACCTGCTGGTGTACACACGTGAACACACACACACACACACACACACACACACACACACACACACACACACCAAGCTTATTTCGAATGGCTAGCGTTATAGAACCGATTTCACCTAGTTTTTACTCTTACAGTTATCAGCAGGGGTTTATTTCCCTGGTTTTTGCTCTAGGAGTTAAAACTAAAGCTGACACATGCACAGTTGCATAAAACACAAAGAATCTTGGCCCTAAAAAAACTACTTTGTAAGTTCCACGAGGCTGAGCTTTTACCCAATTTAGTACCCAGCTGGGATCTGCTGTCCTCTCCTACACAGCTGACAGGTGCAGTTCCTGCGGTACTGAGTTTGTGAAGAGGTGGAATGCGATCGTCTCAATGGAGCGGTCACTTCTTCCCGAGTCCGGTGGGAGGTTTGCTCGGATGCTCACTTGAGTTTCCCTCTCTTTAACATGGATTTTCAAAAGCCTTGTTCTTCTTGGTATATTACTTTCTGACTGTATTGCACCAAGATGGCTCTACTATTGCCCACATGTGACTTCTCAGTGACAGCAAAGGACTGGCTGCACAAGGCAGAGCAGGTGCAGACAGGCTTGTGTCCTGTCCAAAGGCAGGCAGAGGACCTCTGCCTGACCTCATGCGACCTTCTAGCAGTCTCCCCTGTCACCTGTCCTAGGACCAATGTAGCTTGACTCAAATCACAGATAAAAAACATCTTGGACACAGAAAAATAGGACAATACATTTCTGGAAAATGGGAATTCAAGACGCATATGTGAATAATAGCAGTTACCCCAAGATTAGAAAGCTCCGTATAGCTGAAAACAAAGCAAAACAAAACAAAACAAAACACAGACTCGCATGGGTATTTGTTTTCCATAGCCTGAAAAAAATGGGAATCTCTACCATAAATTAAATTGACCATGCTGTCAACACAATATCTTAGCTCAATTATAGCATATATATACTTAATATTTATGACACATATGTCACATGTTATACATATGACACACATATATAATAAATATATACATATATGTTTGTTTGTTTTTTGTTTTGTTTTTGAGACAGGGTTTCTCTGTGTACCCTTGGCTGTCCTGAACTAACTTTGTAGACCAGGCTGGCCTCAAACTCACAGCGCTCTGCCTGTCTCTGCCTCCAGAGTGCTGGGATTAAAGGCATGAACCCCCACAACCTGGCTACATATGTATTTTAATAACAGTCAACAATCAATCATTATGGTCTGTGGACATCAATTCTTCAACCTGTATGACTATCACTGTAATAATGACCAAAAAATTTTTCATTTCTGCAACCTAAGCTCGGGAATAAAGCCAGCTCCCTAGTCAGCTTTAGCATAGACTTTTATAGAGACTCCATGAATATTAAAACTATGATAATAGCAAGATTTTTTTTTTTTCGTTTTTTGAGATATGGTCTTTCTGGGTAGTCTCGGCTATCCTGAACTCTGTTTGTAGACCAGGCTAGCCTCGAACTCACAGCTGGGATTAAAGGCATGCGCTATCATGCCTGGCTCAATAGTGAGATATTTTAAAGTCCATTGGCTCATGAAGATGAAGATGGTAAACTGAGGTTTGTTATTTGTCTGCCTGTCAATAAAGCATACAGAAATGTCTTTGCAGGTGGTCTACTTTCCTCTGCTCATAAAGTCCCCAGTGCCTTTACTCCAGATACTTACAAACGTGCTTCTTTGGTTTTTTAGGTTTTTTTGTTTTGTTTTTTGTTTGTTTTTTTCTCATTTGATCCTTCAAGGAGGCTCCTGTGGTGTCTGATTCTCAGCTCTATGTGCCTCGAATGGTCTGGTGTTACATATGCACATCAGGGATTCGAAATAGCGTGCTGAATAAAAACCTGACACCTCAAAACTCAGTTTTAATATCAGTGCCACCACTTGCGAGCGGCATCTGCTAGACATGCTATTAACTTCCCAAGCACCAGGCTCTCCTTCACGACATGGGGAGAACAATTGTGCCAACCTTCTAGTATTCCGATGATCGTGTGAGTCAGTTAGCTTATCCAAGCACTCAATAGAATGGAAGTAGCTGCAAGTATTATTGTCATAGGGCATATGCCTGTCCGTAAAGGTAACTAGTAATTTAATTCTATTGGTGTTGCTTCTCTGACTATCAACAAGCAAGATCCCCGCTGTGTCAAACTAAGGCATGATGGAATAACACCACTCTCAGCTAACTAGCAGGCTCGAGGTCAGCCTGAAATACACGAAAGCCTGCCTCAAAATTAAAATATAAACGGGGGGCGGGGGGAGAGACAAAAACTGGGAAATGTTTGTTATTTCTCCCTCTTGTTACTTACAGGTTTTAGGTAGGCAACGTTGCTGTGTCGGATGTCATTCAAGAGCTGGTCTCTGGGCGTGATTTCCACCAGCGGGGGTGGCCTATTTCTCGGCACTGGCTTGAGGGTTTTGATTACATCTTTGAGGTTGGTTTTCTCCTGTGCCTCTCTGGCTTCCGGCATTCGAGATTTGCGCTGAATTCTCTTGAGCTTCACCACCCTGAATGAGTCAGGCTCGGTCTTGCACTGTGGAGGTTGCGGTGGTGGCGGGTGTTTGATTGTTTCCTTTCTTCCAGCGAAGGGGACTTCCTGAGCAGGCAGGGGCCGCCCAGGTGAAGGCTGGAAGAACTCCTGCATCCTGGGATCAGGCATAGGTCCTCCCAGCCTCTCCCACATCCCAGGGGGCAGCCCCAACCCATTCTCCAGCATAGCTATCAGCTTTCTCTGCTCTTTAAGTTGCTGCTGCTGCTGTTCCTCTTGTCTTTTCTGCCTCCGTTTATCCTGGTTCCTGGTAAGCAGGTTAGTAACCACCATTCTGGGACCCGGAAGCTCAAAATGGTAGCCCATCTTCAACAGAGTGTTGTTGGCCTTCAGAAGCCTTGATATTTCCATTTCGGCGTGGTGGCCCAGCATATGCCTCTGGTTGTGAAACCTAAGTTCGGTTAGCGTCTCATTGAACTGGAGGCACCTCATGATGGCCACGATGCCCTTCCCTGTGATGAAGTTGGACTCGATATTGAGCGTGGTGATGCTCCTGTTCTCGCGCAACATATTGGCCAAGGCAAACGCCACACTCTCGTCTGCGCCGACGTTGGCTAAACTGAAGCTCTTGATGTGTTTGTTTTTCTTCATTGCGTTGACGAAGTCCAGTAACATTTCTTTAGGGATATTTTCAATGTTGTTCAGGTTGAGCTCCTTCACGTCAGGGTCGTTCTGTCTCACTCGCCTCAGGCTTCCATCCAGGTCTGTCTGGTTCCCCGAAGGCCTTGCACTGACCTTAAGAAAACTGGTATCTAGAGCTAATTTCTTAGGGTCTAATTTGGCTATTTTCTTCTCACTTTTTTCTTTGGTCTCTGGTGCATCTTTTCGTTCTTCCAGCGCTTTAGTAGTTGGCTGCTGCCAGGTGCCTGAACTGTTGTGGATTTGTTCCTTTGCTTCGTTCTTTTCTCTTTTGGCTTCTTCGTCCTCTTCATCCTCATTATCTTCGTCCTCATCATCCTCATCCTCATCATCCTCATCCTCATCATCCTCATCCTCTTCATCCTCATCCTCATCCTCTTTGACTTCTTCTGCTTCTAGTACATTGTTGTTCCCATTTGATTCTCTTTTATTTGCAACTATTTCACTATTGAGCTTTTCTTTTAAAAACTGGGGCATACTTTTAATGCCTTTGTCTTTTGCTTCATGCTGGTTTTGAGTGTTTTCCTAAAAGATAGGTTTACAACAGTTAGAATACATAACAGCAAAGAAATACAGAGTACAGCAATGTCTACTGGAGTTAAAAAATATTTTAGGGGCTGGATGGATGGCTCAGTTAAGAGTGTTTGCTGCTCTTCCAGAGGACATGAGTTTGTTTCACTGCACCCGTGTCTGGCTGCTTACAGTTGCTTGTAACTCCAGCTCCAAGGATCTGACGGCTTCTCCTGGCCTCCTCAGGCACTATACTCAAATACACTAACGAGAACCTCATGCACACAGACACAAGTGTATGCACAGGCACGTACACACAAATTAAAAATAAAAACAAGCCAGGTGTGGTGGCACATGCCTTTAATCCCAGCACTCAGGAGGCAGGTGAAGGGTTGTGAGTTCGAGGCCAGCCTGGTCTACAATGTGAGTCTAGGTCAGCCAAGGCTACAGAGAAAAACCCTGTCTCAAACAAACAAACAAACAAATAAATAAATAAAAATAAAAACAAATCTTTAAAAAACATTTTTAGGGGCTGGAGAGATGGCTCAGAAATTAAGAGCACTGGTTGCTTTTCCAAAGGTCCTGAGTTCAATTCCCAGCAACCACATGGTGGTTCACAACCATCTATAATGATATCTGGTACCCTCTTCTGGCATATAAGCACACACACAGGCAAAACATTGTATACATGATAAAGAAAAATATCTTTAAAAATATTTTTTTTAGGGCTGGGGAAATGGTTCAGTGGGTAAAGTACTTGCTGGAGAAGCATAAGTGTCTGAGGATCTGAGTTTAAATCTCCAGCACCCCCATAAAGTAAGATGAAAGATGAGAGGTGGAGACAGCGTCTCTGAAGGCTCCTGGGCCAGCTAGCCTAGCATATGCAGTGGTGAATAAGAGACCCTGCCTCAAACAAGGTGAATACTGAGGACTGACAGCTGAGGTTGTCCTCTTCCCCATCCCCTCTTACACACACACACACACACACACACACACACACACACACACACACACTCATACACACATACATAAAACACATACACAAAACACATTCACACATATATACATAAAAGATTTTGAAAACACTTAAATGAAGCCAGGCACGGTGGCACCCACCTTTAACTTCGTCGCTCTAGAGGCAGAGGCAAGCAGAGCTCTGGGACCTGGGCCAGCATGCTCTAAATAATGAGTCCCTGACCAGCCAGGTCTGTATAAAGAGACCCTTGCTCAAAAACAAAACAAAACATTTTAAGTGAAAACACTCAAGCTAATAAACCATAAGCATAATATTATTCCATGTATGTATATGTATCCCTACCAATGTATATATGTATAAGAAAAAAAAAAAAACTTCTGGAATTACTACCAAATTCCCCTTTTGTTTTTCTGAGTCAAGAAGGTAACCCTGGGACAACCGAAGGAGGGTCTGCTGGATGCTCGGTGCCTGCACTGTGTGGCTTTGGGTTTTAAGTTTGCCTTGTCTTCAGATACCGAAGACCCTGTGATGGGCAAATACAAGCGAATGAGGATGGACTTTTGTAGACACACACGTTGGGTTGTGCTTATCTCCTTCCAGACACACTCATCTTGTGGGTTCTTTGGGAACTGGTTCCTAGAACACCAAAACTCAATTCATTTTATATATATATATATATATATATATATATATATATATATATATTTGCTACAAGTAATGTAAACATGAATACTGTTTTGTTTTTAAAAATGAAAAGAAAAAAATCTGCATATGTTCAGTCCACATGGCCAAAAAAAAAAAAAAAAAAAAAAACTTTTTTAGTGTTTTCAGTTCGCAGTTGGTTGAATTCAAAGATGTAGTCCCTGAGGATACACAAGGCCAAAGGCATTAAAATAAAACCTACTTAATTTTGTTTTTAGCTTCTGTATTTTAAAAAAATAGTATTGAAACATATTTGAAAACTTTAAACAGATTTTTAAATTCTTGTATCAAAGTCTTTGTTTCATGTTTAGTTGAACAGGAGTATTTATACACGACAAAGTGGTGGTAGAAAATAGCTTCCTGGGCTGGAGAGATGGCTCAGAGGTTAAGAGCACTACCTGCTCTTCCAGAGTTCCAGAGTTCAACTCCCAGCAACCACATGGTGGCTCACAACCATCTATAATGTGATCCAAAGCCCTCCTCTGGAGTGCAGGTGTACATGCAAACAGAGTGCTCATATACATTAAATAAATAAAGATTTTAAAAAAGAAAGAAAGAAAGAAAATAGTTTCCTGATGGGCCATGGTAGCACCTGCCTTTGATTTCAACACTTGGGAGGCAGAGGCAGGTGGCTCTCTATGAGTTCGAGGCTGGCCTGGTCTTCAGAGTGAGTTCTAGCACAGCCAGGGCTACAGAGAGAAACCCTATAAAAAAATAAAAAATTAAAAAAAAAAAAGGAAGGAAGGAAGAAAGGAAAGAAGGAAGGGCTGGAGAAATGGCTCAGTGGTTAAGGGCACTGGCTGCTCTTCCAGGGGATCCAGGTTCAATTTCCAGCATCCACATGGCAGCTCACAAGTGTCTGTGACTCCATCCAGTTCCAGGGGATCCAATTCCCTCACACAGACATACATACAGACAAAATACCAATGCAATTTAATAAGAATAAGTCATTTATAAGATTTTATTTATTTGGTTTTTGTATGGGTGCTCTATCTGCATGTGCATCTGCATGCCAGAAGTGAGCATCAGATTCAAGTATAGATAGATGGTTGTGAGCCACCATATGGTTACTGGGAATTGAACTCAGGACCTCTGGAAAAACAGATAATGCTCCTATCTACTGAGCCATCTCTCCAGCCTCAAGAATAGGTCATTTTAAAGAGCAGAAAGAAGGAAGAAGAAGAAGAAGAAGAAGAAGAAGAAGAAGAAGAAGAAGAAGAAGAAGAAGAAGAAGAAAAAGAAGAAGGAGGAGGAGGAGGAGGAGGAGGAGGAGAAAGTCTCTTTATACCCTATAGGTAACTACCCTTCCTAAAGTAAGTACTGCTCTCATAGACATGCCCATTACATTTCTTGAGAATATGATGGTGTGTGGAAATGAGAGTAATCTGATAATCCGAAGGGTTTATCCAAATCCTTGGTTTTGTTTCCTGGCTCTGAGAAAACCCCCATCATTGCTTACTAGTGTCTGAAGCAAAGTGCCTTGAAGGAAGAGCCAACCTTAAAATGGAACTGGATTAGGGTGAGATTTACAACTCATTGCTGTGTCTGGGACATGAGCAGGCATTCTTTCAAATCAGTGTTTATTAGTGTTTACTAGGCATTGATAACTACACTTTCTGTACATCTGTCTATCTTGCAGGTGGAATTCTGAAACTAGCGAGGAAGTCTGGCACGCAGCATTCTGAACAAGAGCTTAATGCTGCTGATACATTGCAGGCTGGATTGGACAGTTGACAATCCTTAACTATCCCCTAAAGCCTGCACCATTGTATTCCTCATCTGTCCCAGCAGGGGGAGCCAATCATCAAGCTGTTTAATGTACACCAGGGGAAAACATAAAAACACTGGTTCTGTATTCCTCCTAAAGTTGGTATTCGTGTGGAGTTGTCTTTGAATCCCCTGACCTGCAATTGTAAGAGGTCTGCAAATGACACAGTAAGCTCTAGCCTGACCAATCTGGAGATTTATTTCCTGGGACTCAATTCCTGTTTGATGTCACATCACACGGGTGTGACAGCCATGAGATGAGATTCACCTGTATCTAGCAGGTAGGCCCAAAGAAACCTTACTTGGGAACTCTGTCTTTTTTTTTTCCCTAAGTTATTTTTAAGTGCAACATTAAAATTTGTGCTTTAGGGCCATCAAGATGGTAAAGGTAGGTCATCATCAGGTAAAGGCACCTGCCCCCAAGCCTGACCTACACACACACACACACACACACACACACACACACACACACACATACACACACACACGCACAACTAATAATAAAATGTAATTTTTAACTGTTTTTTTTTTGTACATACTAGGTTTGTCAAACTCATGCCAGCTCTAGTTTTTAAGTTAAAATGTGTCAAGAGAGGACTACCTTAAAGACAGCTTCTTAACCATCAGTTTCCAGATGTCATCACCGATGCCCTTTGTACAGTGTGCCCATATTTTCAGTTTTGGGTTTGGTTTAGTGGTTATGGCTAGATTTCCCCAGCACTGGGAGATCTTTGACATATGTAAAATATTGAATATACATAAGTAGGCTGGAAAAAGGGGCGGGGCATAGAGTTTTGAAGAGCTTCTCAAAAACAGAAGCAAAATAAATAAATAAATAAAGTCAGAACAGCTGCTTCTGGGTTATGAGTTAAATCATTAAGTATCATGGCTACAAGCCACAGAGACCTGGTAGAAGTGTTGGAGGAGAGACACTGACAAGGAGTGTCTTTCTCCTTTGCAACTATACCATTCTTCAGAACATTACAAAGTTACAGTCAGGGATAGAGGAGTTAATATTTACGATTTAATTTAGATGTGGCAAAATCCAGAAACAGAACCCCACACTGTAGTCTTGAGAAATGACAATGGCAAAACAGACCCTGGCAGCCCAGTCCTGGAGCTGTTCGTGTCCCACACAGATCCCTGGTTACCTCAGACTGCACAAAACTGACAGGAACTCGTTCGTCTTCCAGCATGCGTCTGGACGCCTTCTGTAAATACATGTAATCGACAAGAGATTTATGGTCAAAGTTTCCTGTGGGCGCTTTGTCGGTTTGATCTTTTTGGATCATCCCCACAGGAAGGTGGGGGTCAGGGGCCATGACTTCCATCTCGGACTGCAGTTCCTTCAGCTCTTCAGGGGACAAGTTGGCTAGGATTTCGTCTTCATCGAGCTCTTCGCTGAGCGTGTCTTCTTGATCTGAGTTTCTGCTGTTCTCCGACATTGTTTATGCTGTCTGTTTCTAGATTGCCAAGATGATAAAAAAAAAAAAAAGAAAGAAAAAGAAAAAAGAATCAGTATGCAAACACCTCAGTGTCTTCCAGTTAACTAATATCCCAGGTCAAGCCACCCTTGAGAGATTTCCTCTCTCAATGGTGCTTGCTGAGCGGCTGGAGCGACTACGGCTCAGCTCGCGTGGGATCTATATTAAGCAAGGTTTTCTGGGCAAGTTGTGGAACTACTACACGACTCCCTTTTCGGCAACTTGAGTCAGCTGTACAAATCCATCTGACATTTCAGTACAGCTGCTGTGCCGGACAGCGAGTAGCCGGGTCTACAGAATCTCTGCTCTGCCGGAATAAAATGCATTCTTTTCTAATGCCCTCCTGTGGCTGTGTCCAACTCCAGGCAGCCCGTGCCCCACATGGTCTGGATCTCCAGTGGGAGCCTGCTGCTGCTTAGGTAAACAACTCACAAAACATCCGAATGAAAATACAGCCAGCAAATGCAGTTTCTCTTGGAATTTAAAAAAAAAAAAAAAAAAAAAAAAAAAGGCCTTTGAGGGAAGGTGAGTTCCTGGCCTTCGCCTCTTCTCTCCAGCAGGCTCTGGAAGCCGTACAGCTGATAGAACAGCTCAGGTCTTGCTGTGGTATCCACCCTGTGTAAGTGACACTGTGCAGGCAGCTCTTATCTGCAGCTAGATCCTGTGACCTGACAGATGGGGATACCAAGCCCCTGAATTTCCAGGTAAAGGGAGGGGGACGCTGAGCATTTTAAACCATTTAGGTCCTTAGTAAGTGTCCCTCAAAGCTAGCTAGATAAAGATGGCTCCGAAGAGAATTTTCTTTTTAACCAAACAGTTTGAAGTACGGGGGACAAGAAGCTGTGAAAAGAATTTTTTTTTTTTTTTTTTTTTTTTTTTTTTTTTTTTGTAACCTGGAGGAAGGGAGAAACAATAATTTTTAGAAAATTACTAACATACATTTATATTGGCCCAGCAACTGTCTTTTTCAAGGCGTATCCCTCAGAAGTACTCCCACGCAGATGGAAGCACAGTGGTATACATTTATTGACTACAGACAGCTCTAACCGGTGCACATGAGAGAATATTTTAGAGACAAAAAATTAAATGAGTGTATCTAAGTAGATAAAAGCTAGGAGATGTTCTGCACACCTTTAGTCTCAGTACTAGGGAGGCAGAGGCAGGCAGATCTCTATGAGTTCAAGGCTAACCTGGCTTACATAGCAGGTTCCTGGACAGCAAGTGCTACATAGAGAGACCATGTCTCAAACAAAACCCTCCCCCAATTAGATAAATATAAAAATCCCACTGATAGCTGGGCAGTGGTGGTGCCTTTAATCCTAGCATTCAGGAGGCAGAGGCAGACGGATCTTTATGATTTCCAGGACAGCCTCGTCTACAAAGCGAGTCTAAGACAGCCAAGGCTACACAGAGAAACCTTGTCTTGAAAAATCAAAAACCAAAAGCCAAAACCAAACCAAACTAACCAAACAAACAAACAAAAACCAGCAATTATTGAAAAATAAATAAGAAGCCAAATATTTCAAGTGCTTTTAGAAAGGGACATGGCATTCAAAGGGCTAGGCTGGGGAAAAGATTTCAGCGTTATAAATAGTTTTTGTTTGTTTGTTGTTTTTCTAGACAGGGTTTCTCTGTGTAGGCCTGGATGTCCTGGAAATCATTCTGTAGACCATGTTGGCTTTGAACTCAGATCTCTGCCTGTCTTTGCCTCCAGAATGCTAGGAGTAAAGGCATATGCCACCATAGGGTGTTTTCAAAGTTGGAATTTTGCAACTCTTTACTCAGAACTATAGATATTTTTGTACAAAACTGAAGAGAACGTACAGAGCTAGAGAGAAAATGAGGGAAAGCTGCATTTCCCTGTTGAGAGTCAGGAAGGCTCGCTCCAGCTTGTTTCAGTCATTTTTCTAGGAACAGGAACTCCATGCTACTGTGCCACCTTTATAGCTTTCGGCAGTTCAGCCATGGAAGGCAGCACGCCCTTGGTGGCATCCCCAGCCCTGTGTTCTTTGGTTTATTGTTTGTTTTTTATATAGAATTTTGTTTGAAGCATTGGAACTCATAGGTGGTATGGCTGGCCTTGAACTTGCAGCTATCCTCTTGCCTCTGACGCCCTAGTGTCACGACTACAGGCATGCACCGCTGCATCCAGTTGGCTCTCTGTGTTTTCTTGTTGGTAAAATCAGATTACTTTTGAGGCAATTATATATTCTGAAACCACATAATTTTTAAGATCTCCCCCATAAGGACCTTTAGTTCATAAAGCAAATAGTTCGTGTAACCAGGCCTTATTTGTGATGTATCTAAACTGTCTTCATTTCTCATAAGTACAGACAGTTCTCTAATGAGCATCTTGCTAGCTACATATTTGTATATACCCAAGTTTATTTACTTAGGGTAAATTGGATAAATTCTTAGAAATCAAATTACAGGATCAAAGAACATGGAAAACTAAATGTGTTTCATGTGAATGCCTAAGTGATCCTCTTAGTGTTATTGCACTGTCTCTCCAGCATGGGTACATCATATACATATGCTAGGATTCCCCTTATATATACATATATATTAATGTATATGTGCACACACACATATATTCTTCCATGATCCAGAGTTCTGCATCCAGACTCAACAAATCAATGGATAAAAAATAAAAATAAAAATAAATTGGAAAAAAATTGCATCTGACCATGTATGTGCTTTTTTTGCCTAGCCATTCTTCCCCCAAACAGCACAGTGCATCACACCTCAGGGACAGTCACAGAAACAGTTAAGGAAACACAAGAACACAAGATGTAAAATAGAGACCATTTAAAAAATGCTTCTACTAGAAAAACCATTATATTAATAGCCATGAACAAAAGAGGCTTTAAAAATCTTGGCGTGTGTGTGTGTGTGTGTGTGTGTGTGTGTGTGTGTGTGTGTGTGTGTAAGTGTGTGAGTTCAGCTTGTAGCTTGAAAGTGTCCCCTGCCACACTCTCTTTCTCAAGTTCCCATAGTGATTCCTATAGTCCTTGGGTCCTTCAGGATCTGAATTTCCGCTGCTTTCCTCCTGTGTGATTCCCATCAGTCCCTGCGGCGGCACACTGTCTGTCCCAACCACAGCCAACTCGAGAACTCTGGTCTATGGGGAGCTCTTTGCTGTGTCAAACTTTGGAGCCTCCTCTGCCCCCTCCCCAGCCCTTCTGGAAGGAGCAACCTTTATTGTTTTGTTTTCATCTTTCACTGAAGTCATCTCCTCTTCAAAGCCCTCACTGATATAAAAAAAAAAAAAAAACAAAACAGGCTCTCATTTCTTTAAATCCTTGTCTAGAACTGGGCACCTGAACCACAGAATTGTCACTGCCAGTCACTGGCCAATTCTTCCCCTCCTGGCGTTTTTAACCTGCAGCCCCATCACCTACATGCTCACACAATAGCAATCAGTGGAGCCCAATACAAAAGGTAGAATTACTTACGATGTTAAGAATCATTCTGTGACTTTCCCCCAAACTCAAGTATACAGTTCACAAGTGTAAATCGTACGTGATGTAACAGCATAGAATCTCAATGTCCAAAGGTTGGATACACTCACACAATTCTTATTTTGTAGGGCAGCTGTGAAAAGCCTAACTGATATAATCTGCAGCAACTTAATGAGCCTAGTCATTATCTATGCCCAATGCTAACAAATACTGTTCAAAACTGAAAACAGAATGGCCTTTTCATGTTATCTTCGTTAAAACACATACGTAACACACATACAAATATGTATGGATCCTAGAGACATATGAGAAGTGTAGATGGCCAGACAAGGCAACGCATCCTTATCGGGTCCATTTCCTTTTTTAACTTTTTCATCCAACACTGATCCCGGTTGTGAAGATGGTAGATAAGCCACCTCTCGCCTCAAGCTCCACCCCCTGATTAAAAATGGACACAGCTTCTAGAATGGCTTCCAAGTGGTACTAAATAAATCAGTTCTGGCCTGTTTGTGGCAAGCTATTCTCTTGTGCAATAATTCTGTTCGGAGTTCCAAGGCTCTGCCCACTGCTATGAGCTGCCTGGAGATTTCATGAATGTCATACAAATGCCTCGCTCTGCTCAAATTTCCCTGACCCATGGTGCAATCCCTCAGCGTGGGCTCTGAAACGTACGAAGCAAATGTTTCTCTAATGCCCGATGCTCAGCCTGCCTCGCCTTCACCAGATCCAGTTCAGTTACAAGGGGGAAACCATCCTCACTTTACCGTAATTGTTTTATAAACCAGCTCAATTTTTTAAATTATTAAATTGAGGGAGGGGTGCTTCAACAATTAAGAGCACTTGTCGCTTTTGCCGAGGACCTGGGCTTGGCTTCCAGCACTGACATGGCAGCTTACAACCATCTATAACACCAGTTCCAAGGGATTCAGTGCCCTATTCCAACCTTTTCAGGCACATTGTACATAAACATACAGGCAGGCAAAACACTCATACACATAAAATAAAAAATGAATTTAATTTTAAAAGTGAAATAGTTCCAATTTGGTTTCATTCCAAAGACCAGTGAGAATGCAATGCCAGTCCTATAAGGCAATGATACACAGTGGCTGCTGTAGCTCAGCACTGCCCCTGTGGTCACTGCTGCGGCTACGGTTGCTGGAGCCACTGTGCCTATCAATACCATTGCTGCTATTATTGTAACGTTCCTGCTGCTGTGACTACTGTTGATCTTGCTGCTATTCTGCTAACCTTTATCGGGTACTTATCACTCCTAAACATGTGACAAGCATTTTTGTATATGTGTCAAATTTCCCTAGACAACATTGAAAGAATTTGAAAGAACTACAACATTTGTCAGAACTAATTAAAACAAAAACAGCACATTCTCCACAGTTGAGTGGAGAGTGGGGTCTGACTTTCACACATACTCTGGTGCCTCATATTTGACCATGTCCCCTGGAGGGGGAGACCTGGTGGCACTCAGAGGAAGGATAGCAGGCTACCAAGATGAGACTTGATACCCTATAAGCATATACAGGGGGAGGAGGTCCCCCTCAGTCACAGTCATAGGGGAGGGGAGTAAGGGTAAAATGGGAGGGAGGGAGGAATGGGAGGATACAAGGGAGGGGATAACCATTGAGATGTAACAAGAATAAATTAATTAAAAAAAAAAAAACACTCCAACCCAACTCATTATTTATCCTGGATTACCCTCTAGCCTGTAATCCTCCTGCCTCAGCCCTTGGAGTGCTGGGACTATAGGTATGTGTCAGAAGTCATAGCTCTTAGTCTTCTGTTACTTCCTGTCATTTGTCCAGTATAAATGCATTTAATATCCAGAGCTGAAATCACACAGTACCCAAAGCAATTATTCTGTTATTGTGAGTATGAGTGTGCATATGTGGGCCCATGTGTGGAGGACAGCAATCAACCTCTGGTGTCATTCCTCAAATGCCACCTAATTTGGGTTTTTTTGTTTTGTTTTGTTTTGAGGCAGGTTTTTTTTTGTTGTTGTTGTTTTTGTTTTTGTTTTTTTTTTGGTTTTTCGAGACAGGGTTTCTCTGTGTAGCCTTGACTGACCTGGACTCACTTTGTAGTCCAGGCTGGCCTCGAACTCACAGCGATCCGTCTGCCTCTGCCTCCCGAGTGCTGGGATTAAAGGCGTGCGCCACCACGCCCGGCTCATTGAGGCAGGGTTTTTAAATTGGCCTAAAACTTGCCAAGTAGGCAAGGCTGTCTGTCCAGTGAGCCTCAGGGATCTGCCTGACTCCATCCTCCCCAACAAGTGCTGGGATTATACCTGCCCATCACCGTGCCTGGTTTTATTTGTTTGTTTCCTTGCTTTTGTTTTTTTGTTTTGTTTTGTTTTGTTTTGTTCAGGATTTCTAGGGATTACATTCAGGTCATCATGCCTATATATTAATCACTTACTAACTGAACCATCTCCCCAGCATTGCTTTGTTATTTCACACAAGTCATTAGACACCTGTTGAGGATGCCAAGACATTGGCTTCGCATATATATATAAAATCCCAGCACTTGGGAGGTAGAGACGGGAGGATCTATGTGAGTTTGAGGCCAGCCTGGTCTACAAAGCAAGTTCCAGGAATGTCAAGGCTACACAGAGAAACCCTGTCTCAAAAACAAACAAACAAACAAACAAAACAAAAAAACCAGGGAAGGGGGGGGGATACAGGAGTTAAGGAAATGGCTTGATGAAATTAAAACAATTCACCATATTTAGTCCACTGAAGAATGAAGTAGAATTGAGGTAGAAAAGACCTATTATTAGATATCGATTCATTGACTTATGTATTAATTTACTCCAAAGCACTGCCTGTAGTGCCTCTTTGCCAAGCCTGACTTCACTTGCTACCTGGAACAGAGTGACCTGAAGAAATAGCTGGAACAAAGAACAACTTCTCTTCTCAGTGATGCAGACAAACACCCAGTGTTTGTGAGCAACACCTCAGCTGAGAACGTCAAGCTGAATGGAGAAAGTAGATAGGAAGAACACGTGCAGTAAGAGTTTGTTTTGATGACAGTCAAGTGCAAGGTCACCTGGGGAAACTGAACCAAAAGTAGCTGCTTACAGAGGATGGGACTGGAAAGTAGGTTCTGGAGTGACCACTGTATCTCGATTAGGGTGTTGATTACATAAGGAAATGCATTTGCCAAAACTGATCTGTGAGTGTACTTAAGACCCGGATAGATTTTGCTCAGTGCAAGTTATATATTAATTAATATGTCAATGAAATTTTAAATAAAATATGGAGGTTTTAAAAATCAGGCCAAGTGTATACCTATGCAAGGTCTGAGCACTTCAGTTAATTGAAATCCAAGGAGAATTCCGATCACACGGGGCTGTTACTCAAGAAGCACTAGAGACATTAGAGAAAAGGCCAGAGCAACCAGAAACCTTAGAGAGTAACCAGGAAGTGTACGCAGCATCTCATGGATGTTATCAGACTTTACAACAGGCTGCCCCTTTGGTCCTTTTCCAAGGGTGTGTTTGGAAAATATAATCACTAGAAACAAGCCCGTTTGCTCTCTGCCTTTAAAATAACTTCTTTTTAAGGATAGCCATGTATATGTATTATGAATTAAAATAGAAAACACAATATGTAGACAGGAAAAAAAACCTGAAATAACAAGCTGCCAGATGATTTCGCTCAGTGTGTGCTGGGATTCCTCCCGGCTCCCTTTTAAAGGCTGTTTGAGGGTATTTTGTTTTGTTTGTTTGTTTGTTTTAATTGTTTCCAGTCTTTCCCATCATCCTGTTCATTCTCACTGTGAAGCAACTGTGGCTGTCTTTGTTGAGGATGATGTGACTTTTGATGACATAATAATTACGTTTGCCCCAGTCTTCCACCCCTCACCCCCGATGGTGTCCCTGGAAGTCTGAGGCTTTCCTCTCTCTTCCCTTCTCCTTTCTTTCTCTTCTCTTTTTGCTTTCTGAGGTGGCCTCAGGATGTGGCCTTGGCTGGCCTGGGCATGGCTGCGTACTCTCCTGACGTCAGATTTGTAGAGATCCTCCTACCTCAGCTTCCAGAGCACTTGATTTCAGGCCTGTACTACCTCGCTTGTCAGGGTCTCTTTTTCAAAACTGGATCAATTGTTACCAAAGGGGGAAATGCCTTTCATAACTGAGCATTTTTTGATGAATGGGCATGAGTTGTATAGTTTTGAGGGGAAAGTACTTGTGCAGAAATGGATTTTTGCAAAGTTACAAGGACCATTCCGTAGACTCATGTATGAAACATAAAGTTTAGTCGTAGAGCAACACATTTTAAGTATGTGCCAGGTGTGTAAACACAGATGAGTTGTTCCCTTCTGCCTCTTTAGAGAATCTCTTACTTAGCTGATAGTTCTGTCTTTTGTCAAATAACTTTAGCATTGTCTTTTTGAGATTTGCCTTTTTACCTTGGGTGGATTCTGTTGCACTCTTGCAAACTGCAAGATTCACAAGCTCAGAGATATTGGCTGCCTCATCAACTTGTTGTCTCTAGGTCAGATAAAGAAAAACTCAGAGCAGTTGAATAAGTGTATAGGTGAATGAATGAATGAATGAATGGTACTACCTTTCCATTTATGGAAGGCCAGTCAATTGCTGGAATAATTAGTAGTTTCCTATGATAACTATTTACACCCCTCTTTCCCAGGTGTGTGAGTGGGGGTTGGAGGAAGTCATGAGTGAGGGTGATAAAAGGCAGAGTTGGGGGTTAGAAAGCAGGTAGTGTAAAGCCTCATAAGACATTTATTCGAAATACGATTGGAAACCATTATAAAGGGCTTTAGAAGAACTCAAAGTGACCCAGGCTTTTCAAATGCCCTCAGGCTGAGGTTGTAATTCAGTTGGTAGAATGCCTGCCTGGCATGCAGGAAGCACTGAGTTTAACCCCAGCACCCTGTATTTGCCTGGAATCCTACTACTCAGGAACTAGAAGCAGGAGGATCCAAAGTTCAAGGTCATCCCTGGCTACGCAATGAGTTCAAGGCCAGCATGGGCTACACCACACGCTGTCTCTCTCACACACAAACCCTAGGAAACATCTTCCAAAAAGTATAGTGTCTCAAATTTCAGTGAGCGGGTATCTGGCTGTCTACTTACAAATGCTTCTCTCCAATGGGGAAAGGATGGGGCTTTGAGAATTATGGGGGTACTATTGTTAAAATGAGAGGTTGCAGGTTAGGAAAAAATAAGAGAAAGACAAAAGATTAAGCTGACTATTGAATAACAAAGAGTTATCTTTCAGGA
Organism: Acomys percivali; assembly: GCA_907169655.1. NCBI lineage: Eukaryota > Metazoa > Chordata > Mammalia > Rodentia > Muridae > Acomys > Acomys percivali. The sequence continues at coordinate 44,985,741 of OU015745.1, read as the reverse complement.
AAAGCCTCTCATGTATTCAAGCAGGTCAGAACTGTTCTTCAAGAATGGATGACAGACATGGCCAAAAGAAACCTGTTCATCCAGCTGATGATAGCCAAGTCCTCCACATAGAGGAAGCACGTGACCTGTAAAGAGATATGCCCATCTATAACTGCACAAAAGAATGCCACACTCCCCTTGTGGCATTCAATCAGCAGGCACAACTCTCTCCCTCTCTTTCTTCTTGCTATTGATTTCCCTGATGGGGAGCAGATGTGAGCGTGGAGAACTAGCCTCCTTGCCTGCTGACCATATAGAATCAAGCCTTTTCTGGGTGTAAAAGGCTGGTGCCCTAATGTTGCTTTGTATGCGTGATGGGCTGAAAACCCTTGCTCAGTGCACATGTGCTAAGCAGACCCTTTGTAGAAGAAAAGGTTTTATGGCCTATTGAGTGGGCGAACACATTAACACTAGCTAATAAAGTGAGAAAGTCATATACAAGTAAGATAATAGTGATATTAGCACCTGTAATCCCAGCACTTGTGAGGCAGAGGGCAGGTTGGGAGCTTCAGAGCAGTCAGGCCTACATAGTGAGACCTCATCTCAAAACTAAACAAAACTAAATGCCTAATGTTTTCTCCCCAGTTCAAGTTCAAGTAGACACTTTACTGTGGGTTCAAACCCCTTCCATTGCACTGCCAATTTTGATAAGTGTGTAGCACTAAGGTGAGAGCATCAGTTAAATGATTTTTTTAAAAATTCACATTGTCTTCATATTTCTTCAGAGGAGCTGCCATTTTCATCTCAACTACTTGTGTATGCCAGGGTGGTGGTCCATCCAGACATCTGCCTAGTTGTTGGCTGACACAAAGCAGAGGTACCCAGTGGGTAGCAGAAAAATCATTTTAGTCAACATTGAAAGCCTAAGATATGTCTCACTGGTCAGTGGTTAAGATCATTGGCTGATTTTTCAGAGGACCCTTGTATGACTCCCAGCACCCATACGGTAGCTCACAGCCATGTATAACTCCAGTTCCAGGCAGTTTAATGCTCTCTCTCTGGCCTCAGTGGCACCAGGCATGCATGTGATGCACAGATATACAGGCAGTCAACACACAAATACACATGAAGTAAATATTAAACACAAAGAAAAGGAAAATGGGGTTGGTTAAAAGCCTGTCTCATAAACTATGTTCTCAGCAAGGGCTGTTGGCACACCACTGTAGTCTCAGCTCATCTGGGAGGCTGAGAGAAGAGGATTGCTTCAGTAACTTAGCAAGACTCTGTCTCAAAAAAAAAAAAAATCTAAATCTAAACAGAATGAAAAACCTCAATTTCAAATAAAAAGGTCTTAGTTAAGACTTCTATTGCTGTCATAAAATGCCATATCCAAGACAACTAAAGAGATAAAGCATTTAATTGGGCTTATGGTTTCAGAGGGCTAGGACCATGATGGTTGAGTGAAGGCACAGCGGCAGGAATATCTGAGAGCTCATATTTGGATCTGACAGCAGGAGGCAGAGAGAGAGCACACTGGGAATGGCAGCAGTCTTTTAAAACCTCAAGCCTGCCACCAGTGACACACCTCCTTCACAACAAGGTCACAGCTCTGAATCCTTCCAAATCAGTTCCACCAGCTGAGGACCAAGTATTCAAAATATGAGCCTATGGGGGCCATTCTCATTCAAACCATCACAAAAATAAAACAACCCTTCCCCTTAACAAACAAGCAAAACCCCCAATAAACTATGCCCTGCTAGGCAATCCCAACACTTCAGTTGTACTTTCCCGTCTGTGAACTCATCAGAGGCCCACAAACTTAGATGCCATTGCTGAAGCCAACTGAGAGTATCTGAGTAGGTGCTTAGAAGTAATGAAGTGATATTCAGATGCAGGTTTGCTCATTAGTCCGTGATGTCTCAGGGTTAGGCATTCTGATTTCTTCCTGTGTCCTGTAACATTGTCTGCACTGACCTCCTGGCTCATACATGTTGTCTGTGTTCTGTTTTTCCAAGCTTCATTATCAGCCTCTCTAAGAAGCCTCATCCATTCTTCCCCTGCATCAAGTGTTTCCTCTTTGGCCTGCCAATGGCCTGTGCTATGCCTAACAAAGCACAAGTTTCATGTATGAAGTTGTAGGTGCAAGGAATTCTCTTGTTAGCTCTGTTTCATCTGGTGTTAGTTCTGTTTTCATGATTCTGTTATCTTCTCCTATACTGCCAACCTTGGCCAGCTGCTGGGGGATTTTTGTGTGTGTTCATGTGTGCAAGATTAACTGTTGTGATCACAAGAATCTGTTGTGACTCCTAAGCGCTTCTTTCTTAGAGCCTAAATACATACAGTGATTGTAAGTAAGGGCTGGGAAGGCTATTGGAGAGAATTGCAAGTAGTTCTTTTGCATGGTAGTTGGTTCATTTGTGGTTTTTAAAATACACTCCCCTCCCCTTTCACTGAGTAAAAAGGAGAGGTGAAATTCAAATAGATAAATGGTAGCTATTAGTAAAATATACATTATTGTTATATTCTTTATGTTAAAAGACTTGCCAGTATCTCAAGAACCAGGAAGCATTATACAGACAAAGACCAGATTTGTTCATTCTACATTATCAAGGTTCAGTCCATGCAAAACCAGCTACCGGGGTGCAATGAAAGATAAGGGGCTTATGTGACTGGGAAGAGGTGTAAGATGAATATGGCAAAATCACAGGGTGAATATGCAGGGTCATTAAAAACACTGAGAAAGCCACAACTTGTGTGCCTGCTCCTGCACTGAAACGTGGAATTGGCCTTCGCATCCGTTTCCACAGAGCAGTGTGTACACAGAGGGCATTCACCTCCGACTCAATCAGGACATGGGTGTCATCACCTTGCGATTGTATGCAGCCACCAGCGTGTCAGTTTACACAGCAAGGCCATTGGCGATTGTGTTGCATCTTTAGAACAACCTGAACCAAAAATAACAAGTCAAAAGTTCAAAATAGCCAACCACACTGTAGCTGGATCTCGCCCTGCAGAAAGTCCACAATCAAGTCACCTTGTATGCTCTTACCCGTCTTGATAAAACTGTGAACGGGATGAGAAAGTGCTGCAGGCAAGCAGAAGTGAAACGAGTTAATTTTCCTCTGGTTCTGAAGCCATAGCCGTTGAACAGGTTTAACTCAGTTTTCAGGCAGAAAAGCTTCAACTGTCTTCAGACAGAAGAACCACACAACTCCAGGTAGCTTAGGACTGGAAATGTATACATACTTATGACACCACCACTGCTATTTTAAGTTACTGTCTGATCCTGTGACAAATGTGATTCCTTAAGTACTTCACATACTCCTGGATTCTATTTTTAAATGGAATAAAGTATCATATGCTAAGTGCTTCCAAAGAAATTTCACCCTGCTGGTTTTATTTCTAACATTTTATTTATTAAATCACTTGGTGATTGAGTTAACCATTGATTACTGCATTGGGTTGCCAGTATTCCTGGTCTTTGCTTAGCCAAACACATGTAATACAAACTAGCATCGTTTGAGAAAAAAAATACTTATAGGTATGATGTAGGTTTCTAAAATTGAAAAATAAATTATCTCTGTCTAAATGTAGTCCATTGAAATGTGATCTGAGGGCTACAGAGAGTCCAGCCAGCAACCAGAAGGATATCTGTGAGTGGTGTAGCTTATGCTTTAAAGATGGTAGGCAAATTATTTCATTATTGTTTTTGCTAAACATTTCTTGAATTTTTATCCATATGTTGTGGCATGTGTAATCTCAGTGACCATGATCTTCTGATGTCTTTCAAACTGTGTGCCCCTAAGATGAAGAGAAATGACACCCAAAGCTTCATGGAAAAAAATAAAAATAAGAAAACCACAAGCATGCTTTGGTTTGATATAGATCTAGCCCCCTGCATTTACCCTGATACATATTTCTGTCTTTTTTGGGCATCAGAATAAACATTAAAGCTTATGTTTCTTTTAAGAACTTGGAATCAGGCTTATAATCTGTTCACCTACTAGTGGTTTAAATAAAAACACAAATTTTAATAGTACAAAATTAATTCTTGCCCATTAATCAAGATTAAATAAATAGCAAAACTACTCAGTTGCTACCAAGGTATCTGAACAGCCTGCCAAGGCCATACCAGGGCATGACCCAGCAGAAAATGACAACTACTAGTGCAGCTCATGTTACAGAGCCTGGAGGACAAACACCACTCTCCTTTGTCATGTGGATGGCAGACATCTCTAATCGATCCTGGAGCTCTAGCTTGAGGCACATCCTCCACAGAGCCCCATATGAACCAACCACTATTAGTCAAGCTGCTTTCTGAGGTAAAACCTATATTCAGCCACAAGGGAAATATTTTATTTTTAAAAGGTGGGGGTGGGGTAGGGTAGAGTTTCTCTTTTGCAATTACTGCTTGGGCTTTTAAATGGTATTCACGATTTTCCTCTTCCAAGGTTCTGATTCACAGAGGGCATATGAAGGGATCAAGAAGAAAACAAAAAGCAAAGTAACATGCAAGTTTGCTCTTCAGAATCTGTACCTTTGGAAACCTATCTGAAGGCAGAGGAAAGAGAGATCTGGAGATGGAGGAAGGAGGGAAGATGAAGGAAGCAGATGAAGAAGAAAAGTCTGGCCCCCAGCAGAGCTTCCTGACTCTCCCTCACCTCCTAACAAATATTAGCACACTTCTTCGGTGTTGATTGTGTGGCAGCTGATGTCACCATGTCACTCGCCACCATCCCGAAGTGCCTTCAGGAGGAAGCTTATGTACTAGAAACTGCGTATGCAGAGCTGGTGAGATGGCTCAGCAGGTTAGGACTGTTGGTGCTTGATGACCTGGGTTTGAACCCCTGGACCCATGGGTGGATGGAGAGAACAGACCCCTGAAGGTTGTTTCCTGACCCTCACACTTGTGTCAGGTCTCACGTGTGTGTTTATGCACACACATGCTGATAAATATAGCTTTGAAAAATGACAAAAAGGAAAAAGATTGTGTGAGAGAGCAACAGATCAGAACCCCACCCCCACCCCAGGCTGAGGTGAGGTATGAGGGAGAAAACATGAGGTGTTGGCAAGGATGGGTTAGTGGGGTTGGCTTGTGGGAAATCCTGCTGTGTGGCTCAGCTATGTGGGAAGGGGTGAGCTGTGGGTTATCTTCCTCAAGTTCTCGCTTTCTTTCCCATTTCCTTGTAGTGTCTCTCTGGATAGAGCCCCGCAGGAGTACACTGGGCACTGGCTCTTTGATGTGACCTATAAAAGGCAGCCTCCTCTGGGGACAGGCGATGAGGACTTAACACCTGGACACAAGATAAAGCTGAAGCGATGTAGCAAGCAGGTGTGGCAAATAAAAAGAAAAGGAGGAGGAAGAGAAGTGGGAAAAGGAGGAGGAGGTAGAGGAGGAGGAGGAAGAGCAAGAAGAAGAGGAGGAGAAGAAGATGACAATGACAATGACAACTATGATATCACCATTTTGGTTTTCCCACCCAAGGACAAGCTAAAGCTGCTCGGTAGGACGCTATTAGTGAGAAGCCTCCTCCAGGCTACCAGAGCAGTTAAAGTCAGAGCTTGGACTCTGCCACCTGCTGTACATAGGCCAATTAAGCCAAGAAGCAAGAGCAGAAAGCAGGGAAAGAACAGGTACTCAATGTGGACACAATGGGAAGAAGATGACGAAGGTCCAGTGGACCCCCTCAAGTCTGTGCTCGGTGTCCCTGAAGGGAGATTTAGCTCTAAAGTGAAGGCAAGAAGTGTGCATAACCAAGCAGCCTTGGTCAAGATGAGGTCCGGTGCAGTCATTGTCCTGCCCTCCAGTTTCTCCCAGAAGGTGGTGTGAGAATATGTCAGAGCTGGGTGAAAGCTCTTTCTGAGAGATGAGCTCCCCTCTGGCTGCCCTTTTCTTCCTCTAATCTGTGAAAATTCCTATTTCTTGGGGTTCTTCATGCTAATAGTCTGATAGCCAAAGGGAAGGCGCAAATTGCTCTCTGGAATGGACATTTCCATTCCTTCCAGGACAGTAGCACTAGGTCTTCACACAGGCAGGAAAGATGGCTTCTTCAATTCAGGGTGCCACCTCACATGCCAGCAGGAAGAAGGGCAGGAAGAGAGCAATATTCAAGTTCTATCTGGTCTGTTGCTGCTTAATCAGGAAGATACCCATACTCGCAGGACGCCTTTGTTTATATCACCCAGACTGTGTCAGAGCCCTGCTTCAGAGGCAAATGGGGCCTGTGGATGAAGGGAGTGTTAGGTGAGCTGGGGTCAGTTAATAAACTTGACTTCCAGATGACCTATAGAAAATGAGAAATGCTTTTATCTTTAAAAAGTAGTTAGCATTTACTTAAAATAAAACTTAGCTGGGCATCCTATATTTTTATTTCTAATTTTGGCAATTCTAACCTGGGTGTGTTACAATTCAAAACTGAGAGGTTTTAGTACAGAAGGAATACAGGACACACCACAGCTCCAATGGTGAATACTACGCTTATTCTTATTTTATAGATTCAGAAGCCAGGGCATAGAGAAAGAGAGAGAGAGTTAACCACTTTACACAGCTAACAAGAATAAACATGGGTTTGGATTCCAGAAGGCTAACCTCTGACTAGTTCGTCACTGTCTCATGTGACCTAAGTGGCTTTAAACACCAAAGAGCCCAGGCTAAGAGTTCTTGAACACAGTGACCACCCCCTGAATGAAAAGGCCAAAGGAGGGCCGACTGTCACCATGAAGGCCACTCTGTCTCTAACTTGACTAGCAACACTTCCCATTAAAATACTGGTTCTCTACTTAAACGGAGGTGTGGAAAACTTTGCCCCTTCAGAAGACATTGGCAGTGAGAAGATACATTTCTAGTTATTTTTTTAAAAACCTAGAAGAAGGGGCCGGGCGTGGTGGCGCACGCCTATAATCCCAGCACTCGGGAGGCAGAGGCAGGTGGATCGCTGTGAGTTCGAGGCCAGCCTGGTCTACAAAGTGGGTCCAGGACAGCCAAGGCTACACAGAGAAACCCTGTCCCGAAAAACCAAAAAAAAAAAAAAAAAAAAAAAAAAAAAAAAAAAAAA